>CM052260.1:6028146-6547709 GCA_028455795.1 Lasioglossum marginatum | reverse complement strand
TGAAAGCATAATAATATCGTTACATGGTTAACATTAGAATAGCACTACACAGAAAGAAGGCTAAACAAAACGGATATGAAACCGGAATAAATGCAATTTTGTCATTATTAGAAGGCAATGTATACCAATTGCGTTCAGTGTGTTCGGTAGTTCTAGTTTCATAATATATTTGGTTGGCTACGGGAGAGCGTGAAAAAGGAAAGGGAAAAGGAAAAGGAAGAGGAAAAGGCGCGACGTGCACGGGCAGTCTCCGATTCGTACGTGCAAAGGAAAGAAGGCAGGCAGGCAGCCAGCTGGTAGGGAGAATCATCCCCCTCGACCTCTCCCGGACCCTTTGGCTATCCTCGGCCACCCTCGGACGCCCTCGTCGCTTGTCGTACGAAAGCCCACAGACCCAGAACATTTCGTGCACCCTATATAGCGCCCCTATAGTTCCCTCCGTGGAACCCTCCCCGTAAACCAGCTGGAAACACATGGCGCGGCGTCATCGTGCTCGGCTGCCGAGCATATGCACCGTGTTGCTTTCCGCTCCACACCGTTCCACGCCGCTCCACGTCGCTCCACACCGGTCCGCGACAGGGCAAAAATCATCGGGATCGATCCAATCCACCTACGCCGTTTCTAATTACTCTTCTCGCGCATCCGACCGTTGTTTTACCTGGCCGCGCCGCGAAAAGAGCACCCTCTCGTCGGTCGATGCTCGAGTCTCGCATCCAACGATTCGACCCTTCGTTTCCGAGTACACGGTGCCCCGATCACCAAGCAAGACTAGAAATCCCCCCACTCAGTTCTCAATTTAAAAAAAGTTTTAGCGGAGACTTTAGCAGCCTCTCAAACATCAAAGACTAACAATTAACAAATTTTCTTTACAGTCACAGTGATTAAAACGTCTTTATCCCCAAAAATGTAGAAGAGGAAAGAAAATTTATATTTCTTGTATGGCTACATTTATTTCAATGATTAAATATTGATTACAAACGAATCAAGTTTTATTTCATCTAGAAAGAACCGTGTAACACTGGTATTTGTTAGAATTTGTTAAAATCTTAAGGTTAAGGTCCGCTCAATCAATTTATCAATAGCTTTGCTGCACCGTGATTCATCGAGTTTTTCGATTAACAGTTCGTATGGCGTTTTTCCAAGCATCCGACAATATCGACGGTCGTATTAGGATCGCTTATGGTTTACAGTTTACGGGAATGAAACGCATACGTGGCGGCAATATATACTTCTAGAACCACATATCCGCCCTTCTGCCTGCAGTTTAGGGATTGGATCGCCATCGAGATTACGAGCTTACGCGCGCGATTCTATCTGGTTCCCCGGTCTCTTCCCTTCGGGACGCGTCATGCGTAGCGCGTGCCTCTCCTTTTTCTGCCACGGGATCACCCTAATGACTTGGAACAATACAGAAAAATAACAGAGACCCGATGGCTAGCTGGAAATTGCGATACAAACGCTGCATTTTATTATTACGGGCAGGACCTTGGACCGTATTCGTGCCAAGATTACATCGTGCCGATGAGGTAACGAGCCAATGCGTGTCGTAGAGAGAAGTGAGCCGAGAATCGGCAATTGTTTAAGGGTGGGCGTGTACCTGAAATGTTCCCAACCCGACCCGAACCCGAATTTCCAGGTAAGAATAATTGTAAATGCCTTTATTAAATAGAGAGACTCTACTATGCGTATATAGACTGTTTGATTCTTTTTGCGTAACAAAGCTAACTTTTGAAAATAATTGTATTATTCAAATTTTATAGATATTTTTGAAAATTCAATAATTGTGTCGGAAGTTGATCATCCTTGAAAATGAGAAAACAATATATTAAATAACCATACGTTAGTTAGTACATAGTTGACCACGTAAAGCCAGAAACACTGAAAGTTTTCCGTGACTTTTTTCTAGTAAATACGTAAATCCTATACTCTAAAGCTCAACTAATGTGTAAACTCGAATTTTTTACAACCACAGAATTAATATGAGAAACTATATTTACCTTATTCGAACGATTATTACGCACAGTATCATTATTTCTCACGTTCTCCTGAAAAATGATCAACTACCGATACGAGATCGATTGCCTTTACCTTACCCGCCACCCTTATAAATATTCCGCGAGAATGACGAGGACTTCCGTCGTACCTCGCGACACGTTTACCCTCGCGAACGGCGCGCAATGAATTTCGTTATACTCTCTCGTTCGATTCCGAAGGAAATCTCCTTGAATTTTTGCTCGCGGTCCGGAGCACTTTGTCCGGAAACAGGAATGGACGAGCGAGAGCACGCCGTAACTCGATTCCCCGCTTATCGACCGGCGTCGACGAGACAAGAAATTATTGGTCGGTGCACGGGGAATTAACCGGCTTTCCATATAATGTTGCTGTCCTGCTTCGTCCTGTTCCGCCGCATCGAGCTCGCCGGGCCTTTGCCGGACCCGCGTATCCCTTCGAACGGAAATGAACGGTTCGGTGGTGTCTAGCTGTCTCTCGACCCGTCCGGCCCGGCCCGCTCAAGTATTTTTCAGGCGATTCGCGCGCCAGATGCTCTCGACCCCTGTCTCCGTCGTCTGCCCGAAACTCGGAAACAATAGGTCTGTTCCGAAACTGTCTCCGACAATTTCTGCGACGATCGGGCTCGCCTCCGTGACAAGGCGCAGCGAAAAAGGACGCCTGCTCGATCCTCTTCGTCACGGTCCATTGGGATTCCTTCCCGCGCACAGTAGGTTATTTCTAGGGGTAGGCTGAAACCAGAAATTTTCGGGGCCCCAACTCGAATTTTCAGGTATCCGCCCGCCACTAGTTAATTCCGCGATCTAGCTGAACAAAACTCAATTTTGATAATGATATACAGTGGGTGTACAAAGTGTTCGTACACCTTCTAAAATAGAATAACTTTTTTATAATTGTACCGAACGACCTGATTTTTTATAATCAATTAGAATGCTAACAGTCATATTATGTGGAACTCTGTTATGAAAACTTACAAACGTTGCTTTGAAATATAAATAAGAAGCAATAAAAAATTATTTTTCTATACCAGAAATTCTTAATATTTACCGTTTAAATCAAAAGTGCCAATAACTACTGCAGTGCCAGCAATAGTACCGTTTACCCTATTTAAACCACTTTCATGTTTATGAGCACATATGTCCGGAATATCGTGCTATGTATATACCGGAGATCGTAGCTGATTCCCTACGAAGGTTGTTGTGCTACGACAGTGTCTTTTCTTTCAATTCGGCTCCGACAGAATTCAATATACACAGCAAATAGAAAACTATCGCGTCCCCTTCCGGTTAAAGTAATCGCGAACGGTTCGATAATATAGGTCGAGGCTCGATCGTGCTCGAAGGTACGCGAGACGGCTTGGTTCGTTAACTCGAGGCGGAGAGCGGATCCGACGGCAACTGGAACAGCGGGAATTCGCGAGGACAAACTCGAGGGAAAAATGGAATCGAAAGAGTATCCATCGGAACGCGAGCGCCTGGAAAATGCGATTGTCGGTGCTCGAATTCGTCGAATCCGACCGTCGACCTGCCTTGATCGTCACCGTTTTCGTTCGTATTCGGAACGCGCAAAGACGAGTGTCACGCGTAATTAGAGCACTCCCGATGGTGAACGAAAACACGGCCAGCACGCCGCGGTTTAATTATACCAGAAAATTAATGCGACTCATTCGATGGGCATTTCGAACGGCGATCCCCATTGGTCGGCTGCGGTGGCTCGAAACATATTTCCCACTCCTGTCGCATTTCCGTCGATATTTCCAAATGATTCCGAGACCATTTGAAAATGATCGATCGGTTTACCGTGACGACCTCTTTCGCCGGGATTCTTTGGCGGACCTCTCGTTTCGTCGAACCGAGAATCGACGAGCAGCGAAAGCAGGAATTAGTTTGCAGTAACAAGGAGCAAGAAGTTCTTATATCGACCGAAACGTTCCGTTTCTGTTTCTCTGGATGCTCCGGGAACGAACAACCTTCTCCGTTGATGCGGTCCCGCTCGACGACGCCGACGACGACGTTGTTTGTTCCTAAATATAAGTCGGCAAACTCGCGAGCCAACTGCGGACATAAAATGGATATCTTTCTTTTGCGAGATGCCATGGCCACCTTCCTCCGCCCCTTTTCCATCCTTTTGCCGCCCCTCCGCCCGGCTATGTACTTGCGTTGAATATCTTCTATTTGTCACGCTCCATCCCCGATTCGCAGAATGTTATAGGCTGTTCCGCGCTGGCATTGCTGGCAGCTTTTCACACTAAACCTACCCAGCACTAAAGCCGATTAAAATGTTTTACGTTATGAAAATGGCAAGGCTCTATTTATTTAGATTTTCTGCAATTTTTAGAACGACCTCGGTGTTATCAATTTTAACAAGCAATGTCATAATTTCAATACTTGTAAAATGAAAAATATATCTATGGTTGTAAGGAAAAACGTCGCAAGTCACAATTTCATAAATGTTTGAGTTTATGCATCAATTGAGCTTTAGAGTTCGAAACAAATTCGAAAGGCTCAGAAAAATAATGCAATTTAGCCGATCACTAGTACAAAGAACTAGCGATCCAAACTTTAAACGGCAATATCATTAGTAGACTGCAAATCTTTATGCATTTATAGAAAAATTGAGTAGATGAAATTCAAATTTGCAGGAAAATTTTAAAAATTGAATATGTATATATATGTGATTTCTCATCTATTAAAATTATTAAGGGAAGGAACAACATTCTGTTTGATTTCTATTCCTTGCAATCGATACGGACAATTTTCATTTTGCATAAAGATCCGCAGTCTAATCATTAGACAAAATAGAAATTTACTAACCGAATCGCTCAGCCTGGAGTGAAATAGATATTTATTCTCTTTCTTAATATATGTAATCGGCTCTTAATGTCATTACAAGTGCAAAAATGTGCACGTACAATTCAAAGCAGCGGATATGTTCAAAATATTTAAGAACATCAATGTATTAATTTCAGCTTAATAGGATAATTAAAAGAAGAATGCAATTTGGTTTCTGTATCCCGCAAAAAATGCGGACATTTTTTATTTTCCATAAAGATCCGCAGTCTAGTCATTACTGTTTTAAATTACACCTACTCATTTTTGCCATAAGAAAAGTAAAATCCGCTGTCTACTGATCATCGGTGGTGGAAAAATTAAAAGAATATTTTCACGCGCGAATGCTCGGCAGCCACACGGAGACACGAGCCCTTCTTACGTCCCCGTGACGTAAATGAAAAGTGTTCATCTCGTTGGCACGACTCCAGTGCTCTCGATGGTGTAAAACAAAGGGGCTCCGATTCTGGTCAATTCTGCCAAAGTTTGTGCGATTTTCCAATCGATTCCGCGGCAGTTGTACCCTTGTAATCGGTCGCGGGAAGCAACGGGGCCGGTTGCGAATCCGAAGATACGAAGCGTCGCGTTGGTTCCCGGACCTTCCGACGTGTCCGGTCGGTGCGTGCCGTTGAATATTTATGAACAAAGTTATCTCTGTACCGATTTTCTCCGGCGAGAGGGATGGAAATTAGTTTGGAAACGGCGTGTCTCGGTCGGCAAACGCTCTGGATATATTACCAACGAAATAGACTGTCCACAAGTTACACGGAACTCGTTTTAAAGGCGACGCGATGCTCGAACCGTTGCATCGTGGCAGAGTTGGGGCATTAATCGATTAAAATTTTAATCAAGATTGGTTGATTAATGTGTACGATTAAAAAAGTAATCATTGAAAAATCAGAGATTGATTCAATCGATTGATGAAGTTAATCGTCAATCGTTCATTAAAGAAGAAATCATCGAAAAATCCGAGACTGATTTAACACTAAACGTACCGAGATATAAACCAACAGGCTGGTTGCTTTATAAAAATGACAAGAATTAATTTATCTAGACTTTGCGCGGTTCTTATTATAATATGTGCTTTAATAAAGATATTTATTAAATCATTTCTTATGAAAGCATCTTTATAATTTCATTAATTGTGAAATTAAAAAATCTAGAATCGGTCATTTGACCGATCGTGGTACGTTTAGTGTTAATCAATTGTTGAAGTTAATCGCCATACAGGGAGAGAGAGACCGCGGTACGATGGTCGTAGCTTTCCAGAAACAATAACTTGAAATATAAAAGCACGTAAACAGAGTTTGTATTATAGACCAAATGACAATACACCTAAACTCAGTTTACATTTTTTTCAGTATTCATACAGTTTTGATTCTGTATTTCATTCCGAAGTTTCAGCAGTTAATCATTAATCAATTATCCGATTGACGATTACAATTGAATGGAACGTAATCGTTAATCGCAATTAACGCTTGAAGTAGGAATTTATTCGTCAATCATTGATTAAATTTTTGTCCAACTCTGTATCGTGGTATATGACAAAGTGTTCTATCTCTCTCTCTCATTTTCTGTCTCGGGGACCGGAAGCGACGTCGATCGGATCCAGCGGGCCCTTTGAACTTTCCTTAATAATTTATTTGATCGTGGGAAGCTGATTCGTCGGCTTCGGAGAATAGAACGGAAGAGAGGAGACCAGAGGAGACCAGAGGAGCACAGAGGAGTAAAAGGGAATAGAGGAAGCGCGATCGGTAAGAGATCGCTCTCGTCATCGGCTCTCTCTCTCCCTCCCTCCATCGAGACGGAAGCTTTCCAGCTACCATCGAAAAATCCAATGGACGCGAAAATGGGTCGAGACGTTCCTTTACAATCTGACCGTTTTATTTTTACGCCGATCTATCTTTGGCCGTGTTTGAACGACGGTTTTTAATCCGCGACTAACTACGCGATCCCCCGGAGACTGCTTTATCTTGCCCGGCTCTCGGAATCGTATCGATTATTTAACTTTGATATCGTAAATGGGATCCATCGATTAGCATCCCTTTCGACGGAATCGGCCGTCGTCCCCTCTCACCGCATACAATGGCCCCGCGGATCCCATTTCCTGCGATTCAATGCGAGACACGAGAATCTTTCGAATTTTCGAAGATTCGGGCATCGAGGTAAAACGATCGATAGTTCGCGCGAACCCGAAGCGAGCGTGTTTCGTTGGGAATGGTAAACGGTCGCTCGTCTCCATCCAGATAATCCGAATAGAGCCGGGCGATCGAAGTCGAACGGAATTACGCCGAGCCAGTCGACTAATCTGATTTAGGACCACTTACCGAACGCTCGGGAGCGCGTTAATCTTTTCGCGGACGGAGAGCAGGAATCGAGGAGGCGTACGAAAGAAGCACACCGGCTTCGTTGTTCCTCGACTCCCGAGGATTCGTCTATTCCACGAAGCCTGTCGATCGCGGTCCTACGAGTTATTCTTCGCGTCCTATGCGTTTCCGTTTCCATTTCCATTTCCATTTCCAGTTCCATTTCCATTTAGACCCGCGCGAGAATCGCGAGCGTGCTGATCGGCTACCAAACAGGAAAGGTCTCTCTATTTTTCCTACGAAGAAACAGTAATCCTGTATTTATGGGACCGCCAAGTCGGTAAAAACCTGAAGAACCTCGTTCTGGAAGCATTTTTTCCGAAACCCAGACTCGCTCGATACGCTTCCCAATAACCGCGCTTATTCAATTTGATCCCCGTTGTAAAATTCTTAGACCATATAAACTTAGACACGGCTCAGATAATTTTCCTGGAAGCAAAGATAAAGTAATACGTGACGTCACAGGTTCCAAAGGTGTATGAGCTTGTAGACACACTCATAGCGAAGCCAAATATTGAAGATTGTCTTTGTATTCATTCTTTTTTCAAAGATTGCATATTTAGTGTTAACGGACATTGTTATTGTATTCACTTGTATTATTATTGTACTCTCTACAAAACATATATTTTAAATTTTCATTAAGGACCCACATAAAAAAGTTTTAAAAATGCTGTTTTTATTTTTGCATGTAACCTTGTGGATTGTAATTATTGGAAAATCTTTTCTGCTTACCATTTCGTAATGCTTCTAATTGATTAGAAAAAATCAGGTCGTTTGGTGCAATTATAAGAAAGTTATTCTATTTTAAAGGGCGTACGAATACTTTTTACACTCACTAATTTCTAGTGGTCGCTAATGACCTAGATGTTGATGCGACCTGCATAAGTAAATAATTAAAAGAAAAAGAAAAACGTCACGCAAATTGACACAGATCTAAAAAACATATATCTTAAATTTTCAATGCAACTTTTAGTATTTCCTCTACAATTTTTGTTTTTTTGAGAGCATGCTATAATATTAATGAGAGTCGCTGTATCTGGCGCGTAGCGTTGTTAAATCGTAAAATTGATGGACATTTTCCGCCACGGTTGTAATTTCTATATCCTCGCGAAACAGTTCACCCGTTCGAGAGACGACGCTCGCAAAATCGAGGCGACTTCGTCGATGTTGCGAGCAGGGATCGATGGTGTTTCAGCCGCAATTAATTACGAGATCAGTTAATTACGTTAGTGGCACCGGCGTTGCGAGTTTGGAGAGACTGTCCCGAAGATCGGACGCCGCTTTGTAGCACAGCACACAATCGCTGTAACGCTGTAACGCCCCTAACCGTTTCGTGTCGCGATTCCACCGCGTGCACCGCCGAAACTCGCCCCACGGAGTCTTGTGAAGTCGGAGCGACGAAAATGTCAGGTTTGTCGATCGCGCCTGTCGTCGATTGCCGCTCATAGCTCGAACAAATTCAGATACGACCCGGCGGTTGTTTGCGAGAGCTATTAGAGATATAGGCAGCTCGTTTAGTGTCCGCGATGTTTTCGTAGCGGCTGTGTCGCGAAATCCCACCGTGACGAGAATTTTAATAACAGACGCACCGAGCAGTCGATTTGATTTAGTTTAAATAACTAGGTTAGAAGTAACTGTGTAAAATAGGTGCATAAAACGTCGAGAGATGGCTCGTTTCGACCCGTTTGACGGTTGCAGCGTTCGAGATTAACACTAAACCTACAGAGTTTTATAAGTAGCCGGTATACGTGGCCTTACAAAAATAACAAGACTGAATTTATTTGAACTTTGTGCGGTTCATATTATAATATCTGCTCTACTAAATATATTTATTTAATTATCTACCACGAAAACATCTTTATAATTTCAATAATTGTGAAATCAAATATCTGCAACCGATCATTTAATTGGTGGTGGTAGGTTCAGTGTTAAACCGTTTCCCGATCGGCCTCTGATTTTTCAGGCAGCGAGGGAAGAGCGAATCGCGCGAATCGGCTAAAGGACTCTTTATATTAGCCAGTCAGACGTCTGGCACAACACCTTTTTTTTGCACAGCAGGATAGTAAGGTTCTGTCCGATGGCTTATTCTGGCGAATATAAAGAGACGCTTAACCTTGTGATGGTATCCTGGAGTCTCCGATAACACCAATGAAATTTTATTTTATTTGAGATCATAATACAAAAGGGGATTTCCAAAAAAGCTTCTTTTTCGCACAGCACAATTAAAACTCTATCTTCCTAGGTAACTCTAACTTCCTAGGTAGGTAAAGATTTAAAACAATTTTAATAAATTTTTATGGAATTTTAGAGAGAAAAATGTGAACATGGTACCATTCACGGGTTAATGCTGGAGCTGTTCCGAAGTAAACTGCGCGAATCCCAGCGAAGCCGTCGAATCGGCCGTTAGGGTAGGTGTAGGGCGCCACTATCCAGCAGCGGGGGTCCCTACAGCTTTCCCTTTCAATCGTTTGAGCGCGCGCAACGCGCGTGCTTCCTTGACGACCGACAAACTTCGGCCCTGATATCTTAACCCGCATCTGCTTTCCGCCTCGCGTCGATTCTGTAGATTTGATAGATTTAGTACGTCCCCGAGTTTCGAAGCCGATGGTCCTCGCATCCCCCGCATCTCTTGCTCTCTGCCGTCGAAGCAACGAAAAACAAAACGGAAAACATGACCGTTGTATGTTTGTAATAGCTATGTAGTTTAAAAAAAAATTACATCTGGCTTTAATGGCTAAATATCGATAGCCTAAAAGCAGAATTATGTATCTCTTTAAAGGAGATTAGCGACACAGGATCGTTCGATCAAAAGGATTTTGATCAGGGGGAGGAACAATTGCTTTAATCTGTTTCAACACTGCGCGCGAGCTTTCGAGTGGAAGCGCGCAGGTCGTACCCGAATCCGTTGCAGTTGTTTGCGTTTACATTAGAATGGTTTGTTCCTCCTGCGACGTAGTTAGAAACCAGCAACCAACGAGCAGCAGTCGGCAGTCAGCCGGTCGCCCTACGGCCGAGCACACGGGAACACGGGGTTACCATCGGCTTAAAGGGGATACGCTCTGCCTTTTGACGGTCGACCTTTTTGTTTTCAGCCTTTTTCCATCTGCTCCTCTCCGACAGGAAGTTCGACGCTCTCTCTCTCTTGAAAGGTTCTCGTTAGCCTATCCACAGGCGGAACGAAACCTCGCTTGCAACCCGAAAACAACTTTCTTTTCCCGTGCCTGGTAATCTCGAGATCTTTTCGATCGTATCGACTATCTGTACTCGATGTCTTGAGAAAGACGACACTAGATAATGATGAAGGTTAAATGCACTGCGCTCAACTCATGATTTAACGAGAAAAGTCTTTTAAAGACAGAAAAATACATTAGAATCTGCGGGTGTTTTTCTCGATTGTCTCTAAAAGACTTTTTTAACTGATATAATGACCAGAGCGCGCTGCGCTGAACCTTCCTCTATCAAATGAACCTTTGTACAGTTCAAAATATGCTTGTATGTATAAGGACAAAAAACCGATTCCCACAAACCCATGTTTCTAGTTCCTCTCTAGTTATGTCACGTGACTACCATTCCCCCGTAACTTCTACAGACACGTGTGTTGACGTAAGAACACTTATACCTAAATCGGCAGTTTTCCCCATTGTGTTTCCTCGACGCCGCAAGATCTATTCGCATCTCGTACCCGGGGTTGAGATTGAAAACACGGTCTCGTGGTTGAACCTCGACCTTTACCGGGAGTCGGCTCTGCCCCCGGCTCGTCTAGCGCGTAGTCGTCGGCGAGGTATTATTATTTATGTTGCGAGGAAGGCGGCTCTCATCGGACACCTGTAACACCGGGTCGCGAAAGAGGCGCGATAGGGGCGAGGATCGAGCGCGATCGATCTCGACTGTAAATTTCGTCGAAATCCCCGTGCCGCGTCGCGCAGGGGGGGTGGGTCGATCGTCGCGCGGACTGGATCGCCGCGGCGAGCGAACACCATTTTTCTCTCGGAAGCCCGGCAGCGGATACGCATCGAAAATCGATACTCTCCGTCGTCCGGGTTATTTACAGTAGCGCCGCGGCGAAATTAGCGTAACGTTTTGAAACGACGCGGAGCGGCCGATTAAAATTCGTTTCGTGGAACCGTCGCGTCGTTTCGCTCGTTGCGCGTTGGGGGGGGTAGACTTGTTTCTAGGATTGCAAGGGTGCGGGATGTGCCTTCTCATTCCTCGATAATACAAAGATGGGGTTTTTCAGTAGTCGAAAGCGCTAGATGAAAGATCAATCTAGGCCACAATCGCCTCCAAAAGTCCTATTTTTACGTTTTCAACGCGTAATTTGCATTATTCGGTAGCATGTAGCTGTCGCGGCTTTATAATGCTGCTTCTAAATAATGCAAATTACGCCTCGTAAACATAAAAAATAGGAATTTTGAGGGCGATCGCGGCCTAGATTGATCTTTATTCTATCGCTTTTTACGCTAAACGATAGTCCAGCCTGTAAACGTTGTCCAATAAACGGTCGAGGTAAAAGATGATTCCAGGTGCGACGGAATCGGCGAAAAAGACCAGGAAATAGAGGAACTGGAGGCGGTCGAGTGAAACGATAACACCGAACGGGGAACGGTGTTTAGGGCGGTCGGGGCGAGTAACATCTCGAGTTTAGGTGGTCGCCGAACTGATGTGTCGGCCGTCTCTTTAGAATTTATCTTTGTTCTTCGTAGCTGATGCCTCATTTGCATGATAAAGCGGGGAACAAGCGGCACGAGCTTGTCGGGGCACTAGGGTCTAAGGTTTTACGGGTGGTGGCAAGGCCGAGGGTAAGGGCGAGCGCCGCGTGCAACGTAGAGCATCGCGATGCGTCCTCCCCGATAATTGTGGCCGCGGTTTTAGCTTCTGCAGGCGCATTTGCATACGCTCGTAATAATATTTCTTTCGGATCTGCATTCTATTCGTTGGTCCTGCGACCGCAAACGGTTACCAACGACCAGTCGTAAATTCAGGTTCTCGAGTTGTTCTTCTGCGAGCGTTGCGTTGATCGTATAATCAAATAGTCGACTATTCGATCGTCCTCGATGAATCGTTATCGGCGTTTCGGGAGAACAGGGAAGAAAGTGGAACAGGAATCGAACGAAATCCGTTGCGGGTTCCTCGCGTTTATTATTCTCTCGGCGTGTCTCGTTTCCAGAATAACGGGACGCCTAACATCGCGGAGTTCCTCGGGACGGGGTTCGAGTTTCACGACGGAATGGAAATCTAATTCCGCATCCCGGCTTCCGCTTACGGAAGGCAGCGAAAGCCCGCGAAGCCGACACGCGGCTTCTTCGAGGAATTAGAAACGAAGCTGTCGACGCGATCGAAGGCCGATCGATCCGTTCCATCGGATTCCGCCCCGGACCCCGACTACATCCAACGAACCTTTCTCCCGCGGCTTGGGATGTCGTGAACGTTCGGCAAATCCCTTTGCTCTTCCTGCGATCTTTTTTCTTTTGCTTCTCTTTAAAAAATACCTTTACGTACACCCCCAAAGGGGGGTAGTGTGGGGCTCGAGGGACACAGATGGTTGGTGTCCCCAATACCCACTAAAAAGACCGCACATCGCAAGGACCTCTGGCCCTTTCCTCCCTGTCTTCGATTGTCCGAGAGAGCACAGCTTAGGACACCGCTTTCTGCACATCTCCTGAGCTGTGCCGTAGTCCGGGCTAGCGCCACGCCTGTTCTTAGCCTTTCTACCCTTCCTGCGATCTGCGTAGTTTTTCAGGAAAAAGAACGAGGCAACCGAGACCCGAACTACGAACTATGACGAGACCGACCGGTCGCGATTCGACGTTCTCCACTTTCAATCATCCCTCTGTTTGCCGTTGTGAAACTCTTTACTAACGGTAGGTACGCGACTCGTTTGGCAACAGGTGGAATCAAATTTAAACAGCGATTCCTTTAGGCGACACGAGATGTCAAACATTCTAATTGCAATTAGATCAGCGACGGTTTCAACGTTGCTCCGGTTCTCGGAAAATTCTCGTTCCTTTTTCCGTGACATCGTGTACACAGAGAATCGAACGGGGCGATGTTCATTCGCGAAATGCGCGCAAACGGCGAGCTTTGGCTGTGTGGTACACGCAGACATATTTATTTAATGCGCTAAAAACATATATTTTATAACGAGTTTAACACTGTAGAATATACTTCTATACTAAAAAAATGCAGTATAGAACAATGCACATAAGTTTGTTTAATTGTCCAACAGAAACGGCTCGGCACGGAACGCGTTAACCCTTAGTTGAGTTTTTAATATTCATATGATAAGATTGATAAAATTTTATGTAATTATATTAATTTTTTATTTTTAGTAGTTGGGGGAGACTCAGAGTCATCACTAAAAATTGCTGTACCAGTATTCACGATATTGTTTACTTTACTAAACATGTTGGTATTTATATTCAATTACTACACATTTAAGTAATGTATGAGGTATGTCAATTTCATGTCCACAAAATAAAAAATGTCATATACAACGGAATTATTCTAGGTCGGAAGAAATGATTAATTTTCAAGTTGAAATAGCTCCGACTGCAAATGGTTAAACGAGTCGAGCACGCGATAAGCCGCTATATTTAGATGTAACGTGTTTAGATGCAGCACGAGACGCGCGAAATTTTCGTGGATAACGAGTCGAGTAGCAAGGTGCTGGTGAGGAAACGCGATCGCCGATTTTTGAATCGCCACGCGTCGCGCGCTACCCCGCGAGTAGGTTCCCGTAGCGGCGCGAAACGCGATCGTTCGTTGCGCAACCAAATCTCCGAGAAGATAAAATGTCGCGCGGCCGATAACGGAATTTTATGAATACGACGGAACGAACCTAGCATATTCAACGACGTAGTGTTTCTACTTTTAACTCGACGCACGGCATTCGTCCCCTTTCGTTTTCTTGCTCGATATTTCTTCTCTGTTCTCTACGGTCCCGCTTCCAATCCTGTCGGGATGGTTTAATCGAAGAACATCTATATTTTGGACAGATATAATGGAACGGTGAAGAGAGAATAGCGGTGCACATGTATACAGTAGGTGTACAAAGTGTTCGTATACCTTTTAAAAACGAATAACTTTCAAAATTGGATCCAACAGCTTGAGTTTCTTGGAGACGTTAGAAGGATTAGTTTACTAGCTAATGTGTAAATATTTTTTTAAAATTCTTATTGGTCGTAATCGCGAAGGAAAAAGTAAGGGTCACAATTTAAAAATTTTTGAAATTAGATGAAAATTTAGAAGGTGCCCTTTGATAGGTTTAAGTAAGTTACAGTGGCCAGAATTAATATTCGGACACTCCAAAAAACACGATAACTTTATTAATATTGTACTATACGACTTGAACTTTTTTTGGAAGCTAGAGCAATTAGTTTACTACAGGATGTGAAAAGAAATTTTTTCAAAAATTGCAATAGATCGGAATTATAGAAAAGTTGCATATTACAATTTTTTATGTGGGCCTATATCGAAAATTTAAAAAATACGTTTACGCTACTACGGCTCCCCAAAAAAAATTTTTTAATAAATATGATAATATAAACATGCTTTAAAAACTGTTAAGTTTTATTTATTTGTAGATATTACCGTATGAAAGCTAATTTTTTATTACAAAATTTTGGCGCCTCTCAGGTTGGAAAAACCGCTGCCCTATATTCAAAGATTTTTACATCGTACAATTACGATTTCAATGAAACTTTGTACATGTATATAACATATTTAGATTTACAAAACACGTTTTAGATTTCCATTACTTTTGAGTCGGAGGGAAATTGAATGGACCAAAGCTGGTATGTATCGTGATTCGAGCAAAGACCGGTTCCAAAGGCCGAGCCGAGATTCTTAGAGCATATTCGCCCCGGGGAGCCGAGCATGATTTCCCGGTAGAAGTGCCGAGAGGTCAGAAAAATCCGCGAAATTGCAGGAGCATCCAGGTGCCGCGAGATGTCGGCCGATTCGCGTGCCGCACGCCATTGCGCATCCACGGCATCGCGAGTTGAAACGACAACGATAACGCCCGGCCGGACTAATGCGTGATACGGAAAAACGACGCACAAAAGCATCGAGGCAGAGGTTTTCCCGCGGAGCAGACCTTCCTCCCTGAAAACTCCCGCCTCGCTTTTCCCGCTTATCCTGCTCATCCCGCTCGTCCCCCTTACCTCTTATCCGCGAACGGGCTAACCCATTTTTCATGGTATGTACTCCGAAAACCGCTCCACATGGGACAGCGGCACGACATCGCGTATTCGTTTCGAACAGCCTTTAATCTTCCTGGAACGCCACCGCGAGACCCGGTTTTCGTTTGCCGGCCCCGCTGCTCCACATTAGGGTGGCTCTTATTTACTCTTGTGAAGAATTTTTGTCAAAATTTCTTTCACGGCACTCTCCAGGGTTGTTCCTCATAATTAAAAAAAACCTGTGCAATGTTTGAGCTCGATCTGATAACGGGAAAAAGTGCCCCAAGACGATTAAACATTGCACAGCTTTTATTTTAATTATCTAATTATCTTATAATAATTTTTCTAATTATCAACACAGTCTATTCCACACGGTCCAAAAATCTTTCGATCCCGCGGAGAACTCGTTAATGCTTTGGTCGGAAAATTCCGAGCTCATCTTGGAATTTTGCGATTCCACGGTCGAATCCCTGCCATCTTGGACGATCGGGCTTGGTCGAAATTATTCCTTGATTATTTTGAACTGTACCTGGTTTAGACCGTCGAATCGATTGTCTCCGATCGATCGCCGAGAGGAAACTCGCGACGAGTAGCAATAAAATAGTCGAATCTCGAGGAGACCTCGAGAGCAAATAAACCCGATGACGATGTTCGATCTCGCGCGGCAAACTCGACGAAAAAGGTTCCTCGAGGATCTTCGCCATCACTAACTCGAGAATCCTCCGAGCGACGTTTACTCGCGTACAAATCGTGAAACCAATTCTGAGATTGGCGGTGAAAGATGGGTGCCGGGCGGCATTTAAAAGAAGGTGAACGCGTACAAAGTTGAAATTCAGGTAGATCCGGTCTAACTGGTAGCTACGTTTAACCTCGGAGTACTGCTGGCACTTTCTTCTGCTCGTTTATCCGAGATTAGACGATCGCGGCCGGTAATGAGCTTTCGAGGCTCTGGGACTAAACGCATTATTCGAGGCTCCGCCGCTTTTGCCTTCGCGTACCCTCGCTTTCTTCGCTCGACCCGACCCGACCTTACCCGACCCGACCCGACCCGATGCGACCCCACACGAACCGCTCACCCTTCCACTTTGGAATTAAACCCGTCGCACTCTTGAAATTTCTCGCGTACTCTTCCTACCCCCTGTACGCTCCAACCATCGCGCCACCAATTTTTAGGGAAATTCGTTTTAGAGATAGGATACAGACACATAGTGAAGCGGTGAAGATCGAGGATAGCAACGTGGTAAACATCGCGGCAAAATCACACCAATGTAATTACAGTGGGTGTACAAAGTGTTCGTACCTATTTCAAAATAGAATAATTTTTTTATAATTGTACCAAACGACTTGATTTTTTATAATAAATTAGAAGCATTGTTTTACGAAATGATATGCAAAAAATATTTTCCAAAAATTATAATTTACAAGGTTACACATGCAAAAATAAAAAAGGCATTTTTTGAAACTTTTTTATTTGGACCCTTAACGAAAATGTAAGTTAGTATGTTATACACATACTGAAAATTTCATCGAAATCAGTTGACGCAGAAAAAAACGACATCCACCGAAAGATATAAGAATGTGGATTTTAAGCAGAAACTGACCAAAAGTCGCGAAATTTGTGATTTTCGCCACATTTAACCACTTGTAGCTCTTCGGTATGTTAATCGATTTTGATGACATTTTCAGCATGTGTATAACTAATATAGATCTACAAAACATATATTTTAAATTTTCATTAAAGGGTCCAAATAAAAAAGTTTTAAAAAATGCTTTTTTCTAATGGGAAATACTTTGAAGGGGACACCATTGATATCAACCATGAATGATACTTCACAGACCACATATATAGTAGAGCAAAAATCATTCCTTGTTGGTGGCGCGTGTTCTTTCAGGCTATTCCATGTTCTTCTGGAGTTGCGTTCGACGTGCTTCTCGATAAATCTCGCAATTCTCGATTTAAAATGCAAAGAGGAAGTGGACAGTTTATTTGTCCCTCGTTTGGATTGAGGCGTATAGACCTTCGTCGACGAGGAATTCGCGGCTTGTGAAAAATTGCGGGCTAGAAGCGCGCTTAATGGAAATTAAGATAACCGCGTCTCTGATCCCGCGTCGATGCATCAGCTGTTACGTGGCAACAGGTGGCCCTTTGTCGGAATGAACAAAAAAGGGGGGTGGACATTTTTAACGAGTTTCCGCGCTGGGCCCGTAACGGGAGACGAGAAATTTAGGAGCTTTTATTCACCGTGCAACTCTCGCAATTATCCGTGCTGTTTCAATTCGACGACCGACTTTCGATCGGTCGCTCTCGCTCGGGAAAAAGTGTTCGCCGAGCGCCCTGATGATCCGACGACGATCTAACAACGATAAATAGACGAGTCTGATTGGTAAAATGTATTGTGGTGCCGTGTCGATCCCGGAATTGGAGGTCGTATCACGATTAGGTTAGTGGCGAATGTAGAGTCAAACTCGGAGAACACGTTTCTTTATTTGCTATTTTATCACGTTTTTATTAGCTCGCTTTCTTGTCTGGCTGTCTGTCTGTCTGTTTGTCTGTTTACCACGTTTCCCATACAAATTTTGCAATTGATTTTAAATTAACTTCCCAATGAGCTAGAGACTTGAAATTTTAAACATAGCTCAGAACTGGATGACAATGCAATATTAAAAAAAAAAGTTTTAAAAGAAACTGTGCATTTAGGAGATAAAATTTTTACAAGACTGGGCTCGCTGTCTCCAAGTCAGACTCGGCTGTACTTGGGGTTGTTGGTGGATCGGTAGTCGAAACAGTTCTGATCTTGTGATCGCGTAGAAATTAGGAAAGTTCGAAGGTCTGGGTGATCTTGGGAAATTGGATATGATTGGCTACACTCTAGCCGCTAGAAGGTGTGTTTTAAACGGCGATGGAAGTAGTGGAAAATTAGGAAGAGTAGGAGTAGTTCGGTTACGGACGGCTACGGCTATAAACCTATGACCTCGGTACGCTAATGGTAAAACGGTTCCGCATGTGTTCGTCAGCTGCGGGTCCTTACGGTTTGTCGAATATTTGAAATTACGGCGGACTCGCTATTTTTTGGCTGTGTCTTTCGTCCTTTATGGCGGCCCCGGTAAACAGAGTTTTGTCATTTATTGAAATTATGAAGTTGCTTACAGGGAAGAAATTTCTTTTCCAAGCTTAAAAAAATGCACAAAATCTAAATAAATAGAGCCTTGTCATTTTTATAATTTTTATAATTTAATCGCTTTCAGTGCTCGGTAGATTCGTGGCTAAGAGTAAATGCGACAGCTCGATACATTTGATCCATACGCTTGAGACGATCAAAATTGCATCAAGTTGCCAAACGTCCATTCAACGAAGTTGCGTCGACTCAAACGAATCGAAAATAGAAGCAATAGAGGAGAAAAATAGAACTCCACTCATCGAGTCTACAAACTCGAATAGACTCGCACGTAGTAATTCGTTTCTAAAATTATAGGCTTCCGATCGAGACAGATCGTTCTCTCTCTCTCTCTCTCTCTTGTTTAAACTTGAATGCATTTTAGTTTATTTCTCGAGAGAGCACCGCGCGCGAACTAGCGTTAGACGAGCGGGTAAAGATTAGGCGACGCGTAGGAATCTCTCCCGGAGAAAAAAAGGATGATTCGCGTGCTCGGTCGCGTTCAACAGGAACCAGGAACAAAGCAACCTCTGTACAGGCCAGACTCGGCGGAATCGTATAATCGATAGATAACTCGCGGTCTGGCTCGGTTCGGTCCGGTCTGGTCCGGCTCTAGTTTCGTCGGGAGACGTTCACCGGAGAATAATTGCCACTCGTCACGAACGGACTGCGAGAGAAACCCTGCCTCGGGTTAATTTTATGCAAAACGACGGTTGCGTTCGCCCCCCTCCGTCCGTCTTTCGGATTTCTTTATCTAGGATTGGTCGGAGGATTCGGTAGAAGTTTACTTGCTCTTTGCCGTTAAACCGTAGACGATGGAACTATTTTGTATATCTACATATATTGCCTATCCAGGCGCAAAAGTTCCAACAATGCTACCGACAATGTTTCCGATCGGTGGCGATATGGATTAATTGCTACAGCAGTGAAACCGCAAACTTTACGCGTTAAGCTTTATATAAAGCTTCGTATCCAAGATGAATGACGATCTTTCCAACAGATTTAATTTTTGAGATAAGCGATTTTGCTAAATAACTGAAATATACCTGCTCATTTCATTAAAGCATTCTGTAAGAGAATAATTAAACTATTTAACTATAACTCGAAAAGTGGACTTGTCTGCTCGGAAAGTGATTTGAAAGATTTAATATTTTGAATTTCGAGGTTTCAAAGGGTTCTTATTTGAGAGGAAACAAAATTTTGTTGTAATTTGAAAATCGAAAATTGAATTTCGGCCACAAAAACGTTCGTTCGTCCTGCGGACTTCTTCGAAAGGCAGACGCTCAGCTACGAGCGGAAGAACCGCGAATCCTCGACGAAAGTTTTCGATCGGGTTCGAGAGCTGCACCGAACCCGATGAAAGATTCATCGAGTCTTAACCGATACGAGAGGAACCTCGAGACCGTGGATCGTCTTTTCTTTATTTCTTTATTTCTCGATTGGAATTTCCGAAAGCGCGGAGGTCTGCTCGCGTACCTAGGCATCTGCGGACGATATTTGCTCGCGCTGCAATATCGACCGCGGCTGTTGCCGGACTTTTTAGCCGAGGACCGCAGCCACCGTTCCCGCTCGGAACGTCGACGGACGATTACTTCGTCCCGGCGACATGTCCGCGGTAAACGTTTTTCTCTTTCCGAAAGACAAAATGTTTTACGACCGAGTCGGGCTCGGAGCGAGTTGCTGGCTGATGATTTCCACAGGATTGCGAGGAAGAAACAAGCGGCGCTGTTATTCTTCTCGCATAAAAGCGCGAGCGAGAGGCCGCGGGAGGATCGATCTCGTTTGAACGGTATCGAGACGCGAGTCCGATCGACGGAACAAAGTGCATGCTTCCGGTGTTGCGTTCCGTTGCGTTCTTCGAGGTCCGTCCATCGCTCGGAGCTACGATTCTACCACGGATAGATCGACGCACGGTCGATTAGGCCGATTAAACGAACCTGATTTCATCCGTACGCCAACTTCGGTAACTGCTGCCCGTTATCGATTATCGTTGTTGGAACACGAGTCATAGTTGGTGCATCGGTTCGCGATAAGAAAATTTATCCAAGAGCTCGAGAGGTAAGAGTCGAGAGCGCAGATCTGCCAAAATCTCTTGTACAATAAATCGGGGCCTTTAGAAGTTCGTGTTGCAATTTCTGGTCGGTAGGGCAAGAGAGAAAGGGTCTCGCGCGGGAAGAGTATCCATCTGCCAGGTGGCAAGTCGAGACGAGCCTGTTGGTGTGGCCGCGACTCTTCCTATCGGAAGCCAACAATCAGAGAGAACCGTGTTTCCCCGCGTTTAATCCTCTTTGCTTCCGGTCGGCCGATGTTATCGGCGCGTACGTTATCGCTCTAATTGGCTGTCAGTTCAGCCGCAAAGGAATTTCGAAGCCCGAACCTCGCGCGCCCCGTTCCGATTCGATTCGATCCGCGAAAGTAATCCTTTGCTCGCGTCGAGGCGGGATACGATCGCGATCTGGTCCATTTTTACGAGGGATCGAGGATCGTCCGTTCCATGGTTCACGGTTTATCACGGGGCCTTCTGTTCGGGGCTTCGTTGCGGTGAAATTCGAATGCGCGAACAAATTTGCGGTAGCCTTCTATCCTCCGTTGTCGAGTCTCTGTTTGGCCGGCGAATCGGAGGGATAGGTCGATCGTGGAGCATAGAGAATAAGTACGCGTATAAATCGATGGTTGCAAGGAAGAGCGCCGCATGTCACATATGTACTTTCACTTTTGATCATTAATTCTTTGATATAGAACATCTGTTAAATTGCATTCTCTTTTTTAGCCTTTCGAATATGTTTTCATGACTTTTCTGGTAAATACGTAAAAATTTTTGGAAATTGTGACATGCGGCGTGTTTCGTCACAACCACAGAAATATGCGTTCGAAGGAGAGAGTGCAAACGATTCGTAATATGTAGCTGGTTGTTTTGCATTGCAGATGGTAGCGGTGCAGCACAAGCTGACGTTCGGTTGGTAGTGGTCGGCTTGTCCCGGTTCGCGGAGACCACCCGGAGGGAGAAGTGGACGAGAGCGGCGGCGAAGGAGAAGAAAAAGAAGAAGAAGAAGAAGGAGAAGCAGAGGAGAGAAAAGCAGCGCGAGGCGGAGAGGAGGAGAGGAGAAGTCGCCGCGGTCAGCCTGGAGGAGAGAAGAGGAACGGCGACCGTCGGTGATCGAGCGGAAGAGAAACGGCGGAGGAAACAACCGAGGATTCGGCCGGGAAGAAGGGGGAGGGAACGGGTGCGGAATCGAAAGGGTAGAGGGGAGAAGGAGGAAGCGGAAAGGAAGAAGAGACCGGCAAGACCGAGACTCGGGCGAGGACGAGGTCGAGCAAGGGGCCGAGGAAGAGGAAGAAGGAAAGGCAAAGAGGAAAGAGAAAAGAGAAAGGAACGGGAACAGGAGCTACCCTCGAGGCTGCCGCTGCTGTTCCTTCGGAAGGAAGAGAAGGGCATCGTGGTCGTCGTCTTGCAATCTTCTTCCGGCAGCTCGGCCAATTCAGGATCGAACCCCGGGGCTGCGAAGGTCGCTGATGTCCGCTACGAGCCCTGCCCTTACCCCTGCCACTTCGCCGTCACCCGAACGCAGCCGAGCGAGAGGAACATTGTTGCCGTTACGACCGACAGCGACGAACGGGATCGGGAACCTCTTGTCGCTCCTCCTCATCGCCCGGCGCCCGCCGCCCGCCGTCCGGCGCCTCGATCCGAACCGATCCAAACTACCCGAACGACCCTCCTTCTCGTACGCGACGTTTCTTCGGAAACCGTCGTTCCTCGGAATCTCGACAGTACCACTGCTGCTGTATCGCCGATCAGCTCGACCACCCCTCTGAATGTCTTCGCACATCCAAAAGTCGTGCGTGGTGAGGACACAGGTTCATTTATCCCCGTTTCTCTCGTTATTCCAGCGACTCTGCTCAGCCCAGCTCAGCGGTCTTGTACAGGGTGTCACAAAATTATATGTCGCGGACACCCTAGCGCGATTCTACACCCCCGATTCAATCGAAAATCACATAAGGAACCTCCCGCAAAATTGACCATGAACGTGAGGAACAAGGTAAAAAAAAACAAAATTTTTTTTTAAGATTAGAAATCTTAAATTATGCGACATATAATATCGTGACAACCTGTACAACGTAGACCACACTCTTCCCTTGTCCTTTTGCCGTTCCTCCCTGACGAACCTTTACCCTTTCGCGTCGACCATTTTATACTTTTACGAGACATGCAAACTGTAAAATTCAACACAGGAGTTTCCAGCGATCCGATACACCTATTTCACCCGACGTCCACGAATTTTCGCCAAACCGTCGCGTCATTCGAGCCCGTATAGCTACCGCGACCTTGTCCTTTCGCTGTTTCGATGGAAAGGCTAGGCGAACAGGAAAATGCCAGAGCTCCGCGAAGGAAAAGGCTCTCCGCGCCGAGATGTTTCCTCGTTTATCAATTTCGATCCGTTTATTGTCGAATCCGGACGCGCGCAACGGGCTTTTCGTATGTGGGTCAGACGGATGATTCGAGCGTGCAATAAACGTCGTGCACTACGAGGAAACAACAGGACATTGCGAAGGTCCGGACGATTTTCTATCCGAGGCGAAAGACAGACCGCTTCCGGCGCGACTATCGAGTCTCGAGATGCTGTAATCACTCGATAAAAATCTGTCGATCTTTTGCGCCTTACAAATTGGTTTGTAAAATTGGCGAAGGTCCGCGGCTCGTTTGTGTTTTCGCGAGGACCGAGCGACGTCGCGTCGAAGAAGAATAAGTGCTCCTACGTAGCGGTACCGTTGGCCGACATTTCTTGCGACGAAGCCCAGACCGAGGCCGAAATTCGATACGTCGCGCGTGAAGGATTTCCGATATTAACTCATAAATTCCAACGTTTCAATAACGCGAGCTCGTGCTCGCGCGCGCGCGCGTCACCGTTACGCGGAAATTCTGTCAATTTCCTTCCTATATTGAACCGAATTCCGGTGAACGTCGTGTCTCGCGTTTCGTGTTTAGCGTTCAGCGTTTCGCGTGCTTCCGTTTCAATGTTTACGCGAGATCCGGTCGACTCGTCGATTTTTTTCTCGTCTCGTTCGTTTTTCACGGGTCGAAGAAACGACGGATTAATTTCTCGCGCTTCGATAACAATCGCTGGAGAGCGATGTTGATGTTGTCGTTTCGACTGGACGGCTGATGAATAGACCTCGTTTCCAGAGGAAACCGAGTCTTCGCTGGTTTTCGGTGGTACCTGAAAACTGAATAAATTCTTCTAGTATTCATTTATTTTCGATATCGGCAAACGATCATTTATTTTCTTTTTTTCAATATCCTAGATGAAGCGAATAACGAACCACATCTTATCTCTAGCAATTTTGTTTATGATTTTACGCTTAATCCTTTCAAGAGAAATATGAAACCGTCGGGGAAATCTTCTCGTAAATTTCGTACGATTGTACGTTGACCTACCGCAGTCCGCAACAGATTTGCTGATGAAAAAATCTTAGAAAATCGACGCGTTGTTACGATCCCGCCGATTCCGTGCGAAACGACAAGCCCAGGAAAAGCTAATTAAGGCCGAGCTTCCGGGAAACTTGGCCATTAAGCATTTCACTGGAAGCAACGTCGGCTACAAGCAATGTTTTCCGGTTCTTGAGCGCCTATATTACGAGCCATCTTTATCGGGCCGGTTTTCCAAAGTTTTCCCGGTCCCAGGATCTTCACCGGCTGCCTGGTGCTCGTCGGAAACGATTCTACGCCTTTTCCTGCGTCCTTTCATCGAACATCCCTTCCAGCAAACTCTCGTCGTCTTGTCTTCTTTCGAAGAGGACTGGAAGCACGATTTTCAAAGCTTCCTTCTGCGGAGCTTCGTCTCTCTCTTTCTCGTCTCCCTTTGAGGCAGACGTCGCTTGTCCTCGGGTATTTAACACTGGAACTACCGGAAGTATCAAAACGACCTAGTTTAGCTTTTTATTTTGCATCGATTCGGAAAGAAACTTTCACAAGAAATGACTGAGATAAAAGCACCAATAGTTGACCAGTTAAGAAAAATTCTCTGCGTGGTTGATAGCAAATGCCTCTCTTTAGCCTTTATTAAATAGAGAGACTTATAAAAAACTTCTTACATTGTGTAACAAAGCTAACTTTCTGAAAATAATTGTATTATTCCAATTTTATAGACATTTTTATGGAAATTCAATAATTGTGTAATAAGTTGACCATACTAGAAAACGAGAAAACTACTAATTGATCATACGTAAAGTCAGACGCACTGAAGGTGGTTACTTTGATATCGTTTACTTGCAACGATTAGTACAAATTACAAGTAAAATGGGAAATACAAATGAAAAAAAGTAATACCATATAAAATCTAATTTAGGAACAAAGTAGGTAAATGTTTCGTGGTTTGGTTGCTCTTAATTAATATGAGAAACTATATTTATCTATCGCGTCTTTTTCGAACGATTATTAAGTCCAGAAACATTATTTTTCATGTCTTCCTGAAAAATGTTTAACTACTGATAGGAGGTCAATTATTCTGATGCCTTTATCCGACAAAAGTAAAAAGTAAAATGTGTCCATAATTATGAAAGTGGTCTAAGTCATACATTGCTTGTTTCGAGATATTTAATAGGAAAAGGACATTAATCCTAAATGAATTCCATGTAATGTTGAAATAAGAAGCAGTATCTAACGGTTCATTTCTGACAATATCGTAACAATTGCATTGAATGAATTTAGTTTAAAATAATGTGATATGAATTAACTGAGAAGCAAAGATCAAGTGTCTGGAATGCTTGATAATTCCGGCATTAAAGGTCGGGAGGGAGGGAGAAAAAGAGAAAGACAAGACTGCGAATTTCCGGGGCGGTTTGGGAAAACCTTGAAGCGGGACTGCTCGAGTCCTCCCGAGCCTCGAAAGGGTTGCTCAAAGTATTTTCACAGCGAGAAAGTAGTCGTCCCGGCAGGGTGAAGCAGAGAGTGAAGCAGGGCGAAGCAGAGTCTTGCGCTCTCGGGCAAACGCTGGTCCATCCTTTTATTTGTATTTAATCGACTGCTCACCGATTCACCGTACACTTTTGCAGGGGCTTGAAGCGACATTGAGTGACAGCAAAAAGAAGTACGGCGACAAGGTGAATGCACTTCTGTCCGCCTGGGAGCATGTCACGAATTTCATTCCTGGGGCAACGCCAGAGGCCACCCAGTCTCTCATAGAATGGGCTCACAAGTGAGTACTAGCGTCGATCGACGTTCCTCCCGTATCATCGAACAACCAACGCAATTATCCTCCTGTCCGGGATTCTACCCTGCTCTGTCCTCTGTCCCACCCGCTATCCTCTGCCTCCTCCTCCTCCTCCTTCCGGTCTCTGTTATTCCTCGCGTCCGAGCAAGCACGCGCCAAGCCGATTCTTCTTCGTTTCGTTCGTGTTTACGTTCTGCAGAAAATCACCAAAGAAAGAACATTCTATTTCGCAGACGAAATGCAAATTATTCAAGACTCGCATCGTTTCTTTGCTTTCGCGTCGGCACAAAGAGAAACGGTAAGATCGACCGGTGGATAGGGATGTGATCAAGTACCTCGCAAACAGGTTCGAACTTGGATTGATTGAATTTGAAGTCTCTATAAGTACTTCGAAAAATAGAAATAGTATTCCTAAGTATACTCGAACCTATTCCAGATAGTTTCGAACCTTTTACAAGTATTTTGGTAAATGGAAGTAATACTATATTCGAATCTTGGTCGAACAGATTCGAAACTTTTATGAATATCGTACCAGAAATTTGATTGATTTTTCTAATCATTATTTTGTTTACTTTTAAAATCAATTATGCTGTCCTTTAATGCATAATTTAAACCCATGAATCGAAACCCATGAAATGAAACTTGGTTATTAAAATTGATCCGGATTTGTGAGTAAATATTAAACTTGATCTCATCCCTACCGGTGGACGAATCGAAGAAGACGAGTACATAAACGCTCGTTTAATCGGCATCTCGGAATAAATTTCAATTTTCCCGTACATCGAAAGATTTGCGCGGCAAACTGTATCGTAATGTCCTCGGTAGAATAAATGACACCGCGTTCGCGCTCGTCGATGAATAAATCAGCCGGGTATTCCCGATCGACAAGTTAATTACTCGGCGAACAGGTTGAGTCGTTCTCGAGCGTCGTGCCTCGAGCATCGAACGATGACGTTGAAATATGTTTTTTCGATCGATTTGTTTGCAGGCACACGTTGAAATTGGTTCTGCGCGGGGAGTGGCCGAAGTTGTCACCCGCGACGAAGACGCACCTCAGCGTAACATTACAGAGGTGCGCGTCTCACCTGGTGCAACACCCCGCTGCACCCAGGTGCACTGCCCTGATAGCTCTGGTGCACAATCCATGGACTCATCCCGCGCTCGACAGCATACTTAACGGCCAACCGGATTCCGAACATGAAGAGGGTACGGTGCACCCCCATGATCAACGTACACGACCGAGTTGCGGCATACGAAATGTTTGTTCGTTCCCTCCATTCATTTTTACTCGATTTATCGTGTACGCATAGCGGAGCTCGTTGCTATTAGATCAAACAAATTCGCGGAATCCGATCAAACGTTTCGTATGCACCGGTAGATCGTACACTCCCGTCCATAAGTCACCGGACACTTGATCAAACTTCGATGCAGACGACTCTTTGTTATCAAAGGACCTATATTATGAAATAAAAATGGTACTTACTAATTTTTTCTAATGTAGAGAACATGTGACAATTTTTAAAATTTAAGTGGGGAAATTGTTTTCCAATTTGGCTTCTAGAGCTGTCCATAATCATTCCAGAATTTCTCAATCTTCATTCAAATATTATCGTATAATAGCTATATCTGGTAAAAATAAAACAATCAAATCAAGCTGGATGCTTTTGTTGAAGATAAGTAAGTGTCCGGTGATTTATGGACTTAGAGAATGTATGTATCTTTTATCAGCAAAGTCCGCACACGGACAATCCTTTCGGTTTTTCCAGAATTCTGCTGTTCGGAGAAAGGCGAACTGTTAACGATGAGGTTGAAAATACTTTGCGAGGACCGCTGCGAGGACATAGCGGTGAACCTCGCCGCCGTTTGCGTACGTACTCTGCGGCGAAGCGATCGGCTACGCTCGCTCTCGGATTCTCATCACGTTCATTACATGATCGACGTCTATATCGTCCTATTGTATAAATTGAAACGCACGCAAGATATATTCGCTCAAGTGAGTACCGCTCTCGAGAAAGAGAGCGAAAGAGAGAGAGAAAGCTAAGACTGTTCGGCATCTGCTTCGATTTGCTTTCTTTAGTTGCTATTCCAGCGCTATTCCTGCGCTGTTCCTACGGTAATGCCTCGATAACGGTCACAAGAAATAGAATCATTTTTTATCTCGATTGAATTAGTTCTTTTTTTATATACATCAATTACAGTAGCTTGCATACAAATATCTGCACAGAACGTAAATTTAAAATTACGTTATGTTTTCTCTATATGACGTAAATTTTCTTCGTTCGATGATAAAAATAAAGAATATTAATTCTTGCCCTCAATTTCAAAATCGTCATATTCATTTAAATAGTACAAAAGTGCAGACAATTTCTTTTACGTATGTGTATGTCATGTATAAAATTTTACAAAATACCAATGTATTGCTTAACAATTATAGGAAATGAAAATGAACGTTTGAGAAACGTCTTACAAATCTAATGAATTTGATAGAAATGCGATGTAACTCGCAATTTTGTTTTGATTTCGTCAATATAAAACATACATTTTTTGTCTCTGTAACTTGTGCGAAGAATAGTTGTGTTGTCCGCCAATCAGAAGCGCACACGAAAATTACGAATCACTGTAAAAAATCACCATGATTGGGAACGAACGTGATCGAATCGCTAGTCTCAACAGGTGGCGAGGATAGCGTAGAACGCGACGGTTATCGAGGCGCTGCCGCGAATCGTTGGATAGAAACGGAATTAGTTTTCCAGTTCTAAGAAGGCCGGTTCTTTTCAGTTAAAATTAATGGATCTCAGCGACGGTCTGGACTTGGTCCAGAGGCTCAGCGGCGAAAGACCAATGAAATATGGGACCGCGCGAGTTTGGAGGAATTCGATAAAGGCTGCCGAATTGGTTGCGCAATATCTCGTTACCGCGGGGATGGTTCGGCCCGTTTCGGAGACGGGCGCGAACATCCTTGAACAGATCTTGAACTCCTGGGCGTCGTTGCACTCGAAATTGAAGGATGTTGCCCCTACCTTGCCGGGAATGATACGGAAGTTGATCGAACCTGCCGAGAGCGCTCAGCATATTTACATTTTCTGCGCGGTACTTGCGAAACACGTGAGTGTCTAAAGCCGAAACGGACGAGCGACGCTACGAAAGTTTTCAGATCGTAAATAGAGATACCCAATTCACGTGTAATTAATATAATTCGTGTAGAAATCCGGATACTATTTAATAAACGTAGGAATACGTTTAAACGTAAAGATAGGACTTTTGGGGGTGATTGCGGCCTAGATTGATCTTTTATCTAACGCTTTTAACTGCTGAAAAAGACCATCTTTGCATTACCGAGAAATGATACACGTGAAATAGGGATCTCTAGTGGAGGGTCAGCTATCTTCTCGAGCCTAGAAAACTTCTTAGCAACCCTCCACGGTAGATCGGACCATTTCAGAACGAATATTTCTGTTGCAGTTTGGCGACAGCATAAAACCGCTGGTGATCGAGCTGTATATCAGGGCGTTGACGACGGACATGAACGAGCTGGAGAGTCAGAAAGCGAAGTCGGACAAGGACAAGGTCCGCGAGACGGCGAAGCGGTTGGGCACGCAGTTCTTGAAGCTGGCGGACGTGGTCGGGAGCAACATCGGGATCGCTCGGGAGTGTTTGCTTACGGCGTTCTCGTTGCATCCGACCAGGGCTTGCTACGATAGGATCAAGGAGATCGCTGTGGCGTGCGGAAAAACCAGGGAGGACAGCGCGACGCCTGGCGAGGGTGTCGCTGTGGTCGACAAGCTAAAGTATTCGCTGGACGGTCACCATTCGAACGGAACGTTGTCGAAGACCGAGAGCGAGGTTGAGGTCCAGCTCGATGAGAAGAAGGAGAGCAAGCGGGACGATGGAGAGACGACGTCCATGTCGGACGCGGCCTGCAAGAAGGGCCTCGATTTTCAAAACGGACAGGTGAGCAAAACCTTCGAGCGTACCGACCAACTGCTCAAGAGTTTGCTGACCACCGCGAGGAAAGGCGAGTCCGCGATCTCGACGACAACGACGACGAACGACAGGTGTCCTCTTCATCCGAAGAAGGATCCGTTGCCCGGCGCTCCGCTTGGCGAGCTGTGCTTCAACTGCGGCGAGTTTACTGGGAACGACATGGTTGGGACCGGGAAGTCATCCGACGCGATCGAGCCGGTGGCTAGGAACGTGGAGAGAACGCTCGACGCGCTGATCCTGATTAAAGGGGACGCGGTGACCGGCTCGGCTAACTATGACGAAAAGTCCGTGCCGAATCAGGTGCTCGACGCGGAGAAGCTCGGCCTCTCGCCGCAGCTCTGCGACGATCTGTCCGTCGTGCTGAGCAGTCCCCGCTACCATATGCTCAGTTGGGTTCTCGACTGGAAAGAGCTGAATAGCCTCTGCGAGCGGTACTTGGAGAATGCCGAGGAAATGAGAAACACCAACAAGGAGCTCAAGTATTTGAACATTGATTACTCGCAGTTCAAGGACTGGCCGTCGGAGGACGACACCAAGGATATATTCTTCGGGATCGAGAAAGGCTATGAGCAATGGGTCGATCTGCCGTCGGACACCTCGGAGCAATACGGAAGCTTCCAGCCGGCAGGCACCTACAAGAGGTCCTCGACCAGGAGGAGTCTGGACGACACCACCACGACGGACTCGGACAGCGGCAGCATGCTGCGGATGCGGAGAACGGGCAGAGCGAGGAAGATTCATCGGTTAGAGTCGTCCGAGAGCGACTACGACAGCGCGGATCGGAAGTTGAAGCACTTTAGGAACAGTTCAGTCTCGGTTTCGGATAGTGACAGCAACACGCAGGACAGCCAGACGGATAGCCTGGGCAGCGACGGGTGTCGGCTCGAAGCGAAGAAGAAACCGAACAAGTCGTCGGGCAAGGAAACCGGCAAGAAACGTTCCAAATCGGCGCAACTAACTGTCGAGTCCGTCTCGCACTTCCACATGCTGGTCAACGAGAACGTGCGGCACGCGAACACCAACGAGGACGCGAGCGGTTCCGATGTTAGCAGCAACGACATCATCACGCTGTTCTCCGCCGACATGGACGAGAACAAGCGGGAGACGATCAAGGGGTCCGCGTACACGGCCGCCGCGCCGTTGATTATCACCGAGAGAAGAAGCGATCCTGCGGTCCTCAAATCCCTCAGAATGTTCAGGCCGCAAAACACCAAGAAGCCGACCAGGATCTCGCAGATACTGCAGAAGAACCTGTTGAACAAGAGCAAGGACAACAACAACCTCGAAAATAACGCGAGCAGCGTGACCAAGTTCGCGCCGATGCTCAGCACGCTCAATTTGAACCCGAAGATCGTGCTGACTCGAGCAGATGAGATCGATAGGCGGCTGATCCGCTCGAAGAAGCAACAGCGGCTGAGCACCGGAGACATCACCAGCGAGCTGATGAACATACAAAAGAACATGCCGTTCTCGCCCAACAAGAACGCGATATCGACCTATCAGAAGCAGAAGGGAAGCACCGGGACGAACACAGCCAAGTCGGACCTAGTTTCGGCTGAGGATCGCGACTTGAGCGCGAAATCTAGCCTGGGTAAAAGAAAGTTTGACATCCTGGCGAAAGCGGTCCGAGATTCGGACATCTTGGCGAAGAACGTGCCGGGCTTGAACTCGTTGGACATGATGGTGCCGCCGCGGATGCGACCCACCGTGAACGTGGTGCAGCTCTCCCGAAACATTCCACAGAGCCCAAACTCGGGCTCGGTCAACAGCGGTAACACTCCTCCCCGGCCAAACAGAACTCCAAGCGTGGCAGGAACCATCCAGCTTCCCGGCACACCATCCTCGGGAGGTCACGACAGCGGCGTTGGCATGAGCCCAGCGGGACAAACACCGCCGCCTAGGTCATCGGCGTTGCCCGACGTGGGCGAGGAAGCGAACCAGCCGCCAGACGGCTCGCCGACCTCCTCGACCAACGCGTCCAGTCAGCTCGAGTCGGATTCCAGCCCTGGTCCCAGGACAGGACCGATCCGTCGGAACCAGCAGCAGAATCAATCCTCGCCGAAAAAATCTCCGTCGCCGTGTTCTGCGGTGACGACGACCACCACCACCGTCACTACAACCACTAGCTCGAGCATCGGCTCGGCGACGGTCGCGTCCGAGCAGCTGCAGATCGTGTGTAAACCGGACGGCACTTACCAGCTAGCCTCTGTGAATCCGAACCTGGTGTCGAACCAGAGGAATGTTCTCGGTCTGCAGAACATGGAGGACACGACGGTCGCCGCCGTGGGGTTCTCGCGACAGAACGCGGAGAATACGACCAGAAACACCTACGAGCGACTGACCGCCACGAAGACGAACGCGACGCAGTCCGGACAGAACGCCGGTCTACCTAAGTTTCAGCAGGCATTTCGCAAGACCATCTACACCCTGTCGACGGACGCGTCGACCGGCGTCGCCGGACCCACCGCCGAAACGCTCGTCCAGGCCGCATCCGCGTCCCCTCAGAAGACCGCAAACCTCTCAAAGGCGGTGCAGACCTCGGTGCCCAGCAGTCAGCAACAGCCGAACGCGGCTGCCGGGATCAACGTGCAGTCGATCGCAAACATTCCCAACGCGTTGCAGCTCTCCACCGGCAGACAGATACTGAACATCGTGCAGAGCTCGACGAGCAGCAACGCGACGAACGTCGCCGCGAGTCCGAACGCCGCGAACCAGACGCTCTCGCAGCTGGTGCAAAACGTCCAGAACGCCTCACCCGGGGTGATATACACGCACAAAATTCCAGTTACGATATCCACCACGAACCCGAGCCAGCTGAACATCATCCCGACGATATCGCACGCCAACTCGATACCGGCCGGAAGGACGCCCGTGGTCAAGCTGAACATTATCCGAACGTCCGCGCCACTACGACAGCAGAACCTCACCGGAGCTATTCAAGCGGTCCTGACGACGCCCAGGTTGCAGCAGCAACAACAGCAGCAGCAACAACCGCAGCCGCAACAGCAACAGCCGCCAGCGGTCAGAACGGACAGTTTGATCGGTTCGCCTATCGAAGTACCTAATCAGGTCAGCTCGACCACGCTCGAACAGCTTCGAGAATTCGAGAGTGTGCTCGAACAGGTGAAGGAGAGGAGTACGATCCAGCCGCAGTCTCATCAGATGATATCGACTGCGACCGCGACCGCGGCCACGACCACCGTGCAAACGCAAACCACCACGCAGCAAACCGTGCAAGTTACCAAGCCGCAGCAACAACAACAATCTCAACAACAGCAACAACAACAACAACAGGTTTCCGTGAGCGCTCTCGCGCAGCAGCTGCTGATGCCCACGCAACAGCAGCAACAACAACAACAGCAACAGCAGCAACAGACCAACACCGACTTTGCCAGCAACGGGAGCACCGTTAATTTTCAACAAGACATCTTCTCGCAAAAGGTGTCGCTGGCGTACGTGAATCAAGGTACGGGCACCGTTGCTGCGAAAACCCCAAATTCGACCCCTGTCGTCGTGGTGACGAGCTACTGTCAACCAGCAGCTTCGCCCGCATTGAGTGTGACGTCGCAGAGTTCTTCCAGCCCGTGCGTGACGCCGGCACCGGCGCCGATACCTTCTGCCGGCAAGACGCCGCCCACGCCTCCGTCCGCGAAAACGGTGAAAAAGACGGCGCCGAAGACCCTGAAGACCAGCGCGACCAACACGTCGAAGGCCTCGCCGATCCCGAAACCGCAGCAGAAGCCGCAAGAGGACGAGCAAACCGCGCAGAGAATCTACGCGATTTTGGACGAGTACGCGGAGCAGCTGCGGAACTCGCCGGATTTGAACAACAAGCCAGCGCCGAGGAGGAGATCGAATCCACCGACGAACCCCAGTCAATCCTCGAAGCGAAAAAAGTCCGGCGCGAACAAGACCAAGCCAGTTGGCCAGCAAAGCTCGGAGCTGAGCCCGAGCACCGACGATCTCGGTCGCACCATGGGCAGCGAGGACTCGTCGAGCGGCGTGGTGCACGTGCAGGACAGTCCAGTGGGATTTTCTGCGCCCGAAGAACCGGCTGGAAACGTCACGAGCGTGGTGGACGCGAACGCCGAGGTGCGAAACCTGACGAACGACTCGAACGACGGGGTGGAACTGAACGTGAAAAGGCGGAACCTGATCTTCGCCGAGCCGGGCTCCGGTCAGCCTAGAGCGGTGATCGTCCAGGAAGCCGTGCAGACCGGCTCGGTCAGCGTGAGCGAGGCTCTAGCTTCGGTCACCGGCAAAATGGGTAGCACTGCCGTTCTGGTCCCTGGCACCAACTACATCCTACCGATGAATCTAATGAAGGGCGCCCAGCAGTTCACCATAGTTTCGAGCGGTTCTAAATTGCTCGCCACCGTACCCGCCACGGTTCGAACTACCGGGAACACAGGCGTTCCAAACACGTTGGTTCTGCAGTCCTTTCTAAACCAGGCAGGCAAGATCATCTCACAACCGGCGCAGGTCAAACAGGTCAAGATCCCGACGCTGCAGACGTTGTCCGGTAATCAGACGTTGACAACGGCGCAGAACGTGCAGGCTGCTTCTGTGGTGATCCCGCAAACAGCTGGCACCGGCGTTGGCGTTGGCGGTGGTGTCGGTGTTGGTGTTGGTAGTGGTGGTGGCGGTTCGTTCGTTGCGGAGACGGAAAAGACCGCCATCATTGGCGATCTCGCCATGGCGAAGAGCGATTCGACGGTCGCGACGGCCGCGGTCGCCACGAGCGTGGAATCCGCGACGAACGCCATTGTCGTTAACAAGAGCAACTCGGCGATCGGCCTGATACAACGGAACTTGAACGAGTCGCCCGAGAACCAGCAGATCTGCGGCGTGATCACCAGCAATCCAAACCTCGCGCTTCAAGGCGCCAGACTATTCAATTCTTCGATGCATAAACTGTCGACGACCGGTGGACTCAAGTCGGACAATGTTGTGTGCCTGACGCCGACTACGGCGGCGATCGGACACTCGTCCGAGAAGAAACCGCCTCAAGAAACCCAGGTAGGTTATCGCGCGTTGCTGTTCTAAACTGATTTCGTTCTAACGTGCTTGGACGCGCTCTGACGTCGAATTTCCAACAGATGCACAACGACAAGCCCGTGGCCATCCAAACAGGAGCCACGATCGCTCTCGCTTTCGCCAGCCAATCGGACGTTTCCATGCTAAACGACGCCGCGCAACAACACCAGAAAGACGCGAAGGAGGTGGCTTCGGCGGACATCATTCCCGGCGGCAAGATCATCTCGCCGAAAACGGTCAAAAGAAAAATCGACGACGCTATGGGTACGTCGTCGGTCAACCTTCGGAACACTTTGCTTCGTACTGTGCTTTCTCCAATTTTGTTTTTGTCGTTTCTTTTATTCGGTCGATAACACTGTCCAACAAATTTCAATTTTTTTTGTGACTTTTCAATTTTCACTTTGCGATTCTTATAGGGTTTTTGCGCTGATATTTCTTGTGCTAGACGCACAATTTCGGTTTTTCCAATGTGTAGGGTACTTTAACTGCTTCACGATCATAAACGAGGTATTCCGCGACTCACTTGTCTTTTAAAAATTTTATTAATAATAATGAAATGTATTTATCAAATATAATTATTAAGTATGTTTAAAAATCACTTAAGGAGGTAGAATCGTTTCCAGGATTGCAACATCACAATATTTGTTTGAACTTGAAAAATATGTCTTCTTCCAAATCAAATTTCTCAAAAACTGTGCGTCTGAGGGAAAAATTGAGGGCAGATTCGGAATCAGGGCAAAGACCCTATAAGAATCGCATAGTGAAAATCGAAACGTCTTTTGGCTGTTGGACAGTGTAATTATAGAGTCGATTAGAGGGAGAGAGAGAGCGAGAGAGAAAGAGTGAGAGTTGTTTCTTCGCGTAACACCGTGCGAGATGGCACGGCGCTAAACATCACCGAGGGTTAACGGTATTAACAACGCGAATCGTATCTCATTTAGATTCCATGTCGACGATAGTAACGAGCAAACAGTCGAGAGGGATCGACAATGCGGCGCAGTTTTTGGTGACGGGCGGTCCGAGCAGTTCCGACAGCCAGGAGTCGCCAGTGCAGCAGTCGGCCGAGGGAATCGACGTATCCTGCAAGGTTGGAAACGGCCTGCTTTACGGGAACGCGAGGCTGCAGGAAGCTTGGGAGCCGGAGGGTAAAGTATCGCCGGATACGCCGTGGCGATACGTGCCGACCTCAACGAACTCGTTGAACATCGAGCCGTTGAACTCGCGGTACGCCGACAACTCGGAGAACGTGCAGAGCGTGTTGCAGATCATCAATAAGGGCCAGGGTATCGAGATGGCAGGCGGACAAATCTACCAAACGAACACGAAAAAGTACTTCATGAACCACACGTTGGAGCCGTTCCAACAGTACACGAACAAGAGCAACGCGATGAAGTCGCCGTTGAACCCGAGGCTGGACCGGGAGCTGTTGCAGCAGAAAATGGAGAGAAAAGCAGCGGCGATCGAGCGCGAGATGAGGTTGCAGAAAAGTCTATCGGAAGAGTGTGAGGATCTGGGCGTAGACGAGCCGAGCACCAGCGATCTTTTCCCCGAGGCGGATCTGTTATTCGACACGAATCATTCTCCGTCGTTCGACCATTCGTCTCAGGACGCGTCCTGCAGCCAGCCGCTAGGCATGAAATCGTACGGCGGCTCCTACTTCCGTTCGTTGGACTCGTCGAGCGGCAGCAGGGACGCCAGTCCGGTCGGCGACTTCAAGGCCAACAACGAACGCAGAAGGAACGTCGGTCAGCGAACCAGATCCTCGAAGGACTCTTCGAAGAGGTCGAAGCGAGACAAGGCGGAGGAGCTGCACCTGCAGAACCCGGTGAAACACTTGCGGCTCGGGCTCGACAACTCGAGCCAGGACGAAGCATCGAACAGCAACTCGGACATTTCGAGGCTGTCGCCCACGCATCTCGGCTCGCTGGAGAACGACTCGCCAAAAGTGCAAGGCCGGGCGAAGATCGCATCTAGAAACGGTTCGAAGGAGGGCTCGCCGAGCAGCGTGTCCAGCATCCCGTCGAATATGAAACTGGACATCGATCTCGACTCGGAGTCGCTACCGGCGACCATTAACGTGAACAACGCGTCGGCAGCGAGTTCGGGGGACGAGAGTCTGACCCTGCTTAGCGGGAACACGGCCGACGTGACGATACCTTCACCGCTCTCGCCGATCGCAGGCCCGATGCTCTCCACGCACAAGTACACCTACACCAATAAGAAACGAATTGCCTCGAAGGTGACCAGGATGGATTATCTGTCGTGGGAGAGTCCGATGTCTGAGAGAACGCGATCCAGCAGCGACGAGGAGGACTCGAGCGTGAGCGAGTCGATCGGCAGCCAACCAGAGGAGAACGCACTGAGCAACGGTCTTGACGACAGCGTGCAGAGCCTGAAGTCATTGAGTGGCGAACGCCGGTGCAGCTATCTCAAGAAGAAGGACAAGCTACAGGTGAACGCGAGGGTGGTGTTGAATCGGGCCGAACACAAAAGCGGTGGCGGTGTCGGAGTCGGTGTTGGTGTTGGTGTCAGTGTCGGTATCGGTGGTGGAGGACTTGGCGGCGGTGGTTTGTCGAAACGCGTGAAGGCGACGACCGCTGAGGCGATCCAGGACTCGGTGATGGTCTCTAGCGATAAGGCGAGCGAACCCTCGGACGACGAGGGTGGAAACATCGCGTTGGTCGAGCCCGATTGTCGGGCCAGGAGGTCCAGTCTCCGCGGTCACGTGAAGAAGGGTTGTGCTTGTTGCAACGGCTCGCCCGAGAGACCGAAGAAGAAGACTTCGGTGAAGTCCGAGCACTCGAAGCTGAAGAAGAGGCTGTCCTCGAAACAGACAGGGAAGAAGAGGTAGTCCTAGCGATCGAAGGCTCGCCGGAGTATCGCGTGCTCTGCCACGATGGTACGCTCATTCCTGCGACGCGCGGCTCGCTCCGCTCCGTCAATGGAGAAGAGGAGCGGACGCTGGAGACGGAGAAGATGGCGGAGAAGAACGAAAAGGCGAAGAACGGCGGATCGACAGAACCGAGTTAGGGGTAGTTGTCGTTCGCGCGACTCAGATGAGACGATCAAACTAACAAGCTTGTATATACGTAGCTGCGAACTCGAGGATTGTTGGCGAGGCAAGTTTTTCTGATATCCACGTAACTCTCGGTGTGCGTGTGTGCGAGCCTGTATGGATGTGTGAGCGCGCGTGTGCCTGTCTCTCTGCGAGTGCGTGTGCCTGCGTGCGAGTTTGCATGTGTGTGCGTGTACGCGCGCGCCTACGTGCGTTTGCGTTCGCCTATCCCCCGCATAGGCGACAATGTTATTCGCAAAACAGAGTTTCTTCGTAAATATGAATTCACGCTGACAATTCGTTTCGTTGGTTGCAGAATGGGAGAGAAAGAGAGAGTGAGAGAGAGTGAGAGAGAGAAAGAAGAAAAGACGATGAAGAGACGTATGATCTCTGCGAGAATAGATCATCCTTTTACCGCTAGATGTTATTACGATACCTAGGTGTAAGGTGCAGATTATAAATGAATGGCAGACATAGATTAAATCGTTAAGAATATTAGAGACGCAATCTAGTCAAGAGATAAGGTTTGTGGCGAGGAGACTGCACGATCCGGAACGGTATGCACGATGGCTAATGGTAACGGAAAACGTGTCCGCGATACGTTGCATCGCTAGGGACATCCCCTCGCAGACTATAAAGAGCCTGAATTTATAAATTCTCTCTACTGTATATCTATCCGCGACGAATACTATTCCACGTTCTTACACAGTGTGGTCAGACTGAGTAGACGAAATAGGAGTCTATATAGATCTCGTTCGGTGAGGTAACGTAGTAAGACAACACGCATTGAACTTTTGCCTTTCCGCGTAACGCTTCTTGGTACACATAGAACCTTAACTTTATAATTGCGACACGATCCTTGTAAATTGTAGCATCATACCTTTGACGGAGGGAGGACAAGTCGGCGGCAGAGATCGAACGAACGATCGACGGAACCCGACAGCGAGAAAATTAAAACGATATCATCATGGACAAAGATAGGCGAAAGATAGGAAAAAATCGATGAAACATACATATATGTACAAATAAACGTATATGTAGAATTATACATATGTATGTATATGTGTGTGTAGATACATATACATATATATACATATATATATACATATATATATATATAAGGAAAACAATCTTGTCTGTCTTACGGGCCGACCATACCTTGTCACGGTGCATGTATAAAAAGAAAAAGTACCCAAAAAACTGTACATTGCGTAGATAATTCATTAAAAGTATAATATTATATCGCTGCACTTTAGTACAAAATCGCTTCACCTTGTTTCAGAATGACAGGTTTATATCATCTTTCGGTGTGCTGTCGTGACGCGTGAGAATGCCTACAATTTCTTATTAAATTAAGCTGACCAACAAATTTGTACCTTCTTTTTTGCGGCCCGATGATCGACAAACGGGCGGTAACTGGCCGTGGATTTCGGCGCGTCGAAAACGAATCTGGAAACTGCTTTTTCTCATTGTCCTCGGATACCGAACGCATCCGCAATGCTGTCGTGCAGGATCGTTCTGACAAAAACGAATAAGAGTAATTTAAAATACTGTTATATTATTTTCGACCTATCAAACATATTAAGAAAGAAGATATATTTCTATTCCACTAAAAATTTTTATTTTACGTAAAGATCCGCTGTCCTTGTATAAAATATATTTCTACAACTTTTCCAATCTTTCGGTTCGAACTTGTTCCTTTGAATTTCTCCGTGGAAAAACGATTTTTCGGATAGCGATTTCGGCGCAGCAGAAATCTCGAGTAGCCTGCCTGTGGTCACGGGGACGCAAAACAGGTGTTGGACAGCGTCGTCAGCGAGCAAATGGAAAAGAAAGCAAAAAGAAAAAGGAATACTTGTAAAGGTTGTGCGCGATTAGGCTACGAAGACGCACGGTGATCAATTTTCGGGCGTGCATCGTCGGACGTCGTCTATATTCGAGAATTTCGTCGCGTGCGAATGGCGACTGGAAACTAAGTTTTAGTCGGCGCGTTTGTAATGATAATTATCCCCGGCCGCCGAGGCTGAGCGTTTCCGGGATTTTGAAAAGTAATGTTCCTGTGAATAATCTCCTTTCGTGATACGAACCAAAGTAACTCCGTTTCGATGGACAAAAGTAAAGAAAATGAATAAGAAACAAGAGAACGAGGGTCGAGCTAACGAAACGAAGGAAAACGGAAACAAGTGAACGAGTAGGCGAGATACGCGAGTAGAAAATGGCGTCGGGAGTTGAATGGGGAGCGACGAGAGGGAGGAAACAGGAGATAGGAGGCAGGAGAGACACGTATAGACGAGACAGGCGTGATTTCGACCGTCTTTCTTGTCGTCTGATGTAAATTCTATTAGTTCAATTGCTTCGCTCTGAACGTGTATCGTAATGTAAGATAGACATCTTCTTTCCTCCGTTTGTTTTCCTTTTACCATTCTGTCGACGGCGATTAGGGAAGAAACTCTACCTCGTGCACGCGTCGATTATCTTTCTCGTAGTTCTCGTCGTGGTTTTCAAGCAATTTCTGTCGCGCATCCGCGCCAGTGAAACAAATCGGCCGCTGTTACTCGAACGATTCCTCCTTTTTCACTAGCCAATCATTGGTGCGCGTTTAAGTTCACATCTGCGTTTTGCATGTATCTGCGTGTGCATCAGCGTGTGCGTGTCGTAATTTGGAGAGCGATCGGTTTGCCGAAACGATATAACGATAACGGCGCTGATCGCTCGCCGCGGGAAGAAAGCGTTAACGAGTCACCGATCATCTCGCGCTTGTCATTTTGTAAATAACGTACCAACGAAGCTCTTTCTCGCGAGGATTCGACGAGTTTTCAGCGGCGCGAGCCGACAAGAAAGAAATCCGAGTTTGTCGCTGTCGTCTAAAAGAGTAGGCTCTTATCTTCCTGTACATTTAGAGCGAAGATATTACGAAGGGTGCAGGAACAGGAGGGTTGGAAGATACGATGGGTCGATAGGTGGCTGTAGGGGAAGGGGGACGAGCGAAAAGACAAGGTATTATCGCTGTTGCGTGCCAGCGAACAGTCGGGAGATCTTTAGGAAGGACGCGTCTGTGTGTAGATGTAAATTTTGTTAAAGAAGCGTCGCACCAAAATAATAATACGTATTTTTTGATGGGATGGACAAGAAAATGTTACGCGAAGCTTATACGTTAGAGGAACAGCGAACGAACGAACGAACGAAAGAACGACCGAGCGAACGAGCGCGCGAGAATGAACGAGAGCGAGTGAGGATAATAAGTGTGTGTTTGTAGATGAGAGCACGAACGGGAGAAAAAATTCGATTGTCGGTGATAGCCTGGCCTTTTTCGCCACCTTTAGTCGTACCAATCGCATTTATAATAGAGGGGTAACCGTAGTCTTCGTAAAAACAACACGTGGGTGGACTTAATTAAGAAGAAACGATGCGAACCTAAACGAAACGCTTAAGAGCGAGCTATGTTTTTCGAAGCTGAGCGCTTTTTTGGGGTACTTAAACGTAACGGGAAGAGGGGAAACGAATGATAACGGAAGGATAACGAGACGGAAACCGGAAAGACAAAGTGAAAAAATGGATGGAAACGGTTCAACCGCATTACACTGGTCGTTCGAGAAACGATTCACATTTTTGTATCGTATTATCGTATCGTATCGTATCGTGTATCGTATCGTAACGTATCGTAACGTATCGTATCGTTTGCGTTAAGACTACCGTTTTGTTCTCGCTCGAGGCGGAAAGCACCCCTTGCTACCAGTATTCGAGAGGACGATATTGCCGGTGCGTCACTCTGATAGCGACACGAGTAAATTGACGTGGATCGGGGAGGATGAACAAATCGGACAAGGAAAATCAGAGGTGGACAGAGAAACAAAGAGAGAGAGAGAGAGAGAGAGTGGAAGAGTATGAATGTTTGCGAGGGAAGAGGAAAGAGCGAGAGAGAGAGAGAGAGTGTGTGTGTATGAAAGAAACAGAGAGAGAAATACGTTTTGAACGAGACACGGCCGTGCACTGCAAAACGTACATTGATTAAGGATTTTACGCATTGTCGTTTAGCACAAATCAGATGAAGATCGAGAGATTAAGTAAGCTTAATACGATAAAGGGGGATGCTAGAATGTGGGGAAAGTCAGATGAACCGAGGACGAAGTTGTTACAGAAATTCACAGCAAAACACGATGACGGAATAACACCGGTACAGTCATGTCCGTATTAGTTACGACCAGCCATGAAACGAACTGCTTCTCCGTACGGGAGTCTGGCCGATTAATATTTCGAGACGAGCATAAGCGATCGAAGGGGACAGTTCTTTTCTGTTAGGTCTACCGGAAAGTTCCGCTGGAATTAATTTATTGTCGCGTAATTTGATTTTCTCCTTCGTTACCGATGATGCCACAGAATTGTTTAACTGGCAGCCTCGAACTGTATATTTCGAAGTATTTCAGGGAATTTTTGTAGAATTTTTTTCGAAGATCCGAGAACGGTATGAGATCTTGCAAGGGTTAGTACGATTTTCATCGATATCAATTTTTGTGATTTTTTGAGATCCGTACGCGCGTCCAGGAAACTTGACTTTACAAAGTGGGGACAGTACTTCCCGGTAGATCTGGTAGCATGTACCGGGTTCCGTACCGTCGATGGAACACGTATCGTGACTGCGAATCAAACACAATGATTATTGATACGATCGTTTTAATCGCAATGTGTTCGAGTAAATCGGTCGTTTAGAATTTGTATAATAGAATGGAAAAGATCAAACATTTTATACATTTATGACAAAAATGGGTAGGTGTTAAATACTGTTACATTATTTTCAACTTATCGAACATATCATGAAAGAAAATTAATTTCTATTTCATTCCAGTTTGTTGCAATTCAGGTGAAACATTTTTATTTAGCATAAAAATTCGCTGTCTAATTATCTTTATGCATTTTAATAGAAATTAATTTAATTTAATTCAATGAAATTCAATGAATTTCATCTACTCAATTTTGCTATAAATGCGTAAAGATTCGCAGTCTACTAATTATGACAGACATTTTATTAGTTATGTGAGATATTTCTGAATTGGCAGTGGATTTATTGAGATTTATACAGGTGTAGACATAGTTGTTTGTTCCATCGATGGTAGAAGCGAACGCTCGATCGGAAAGTTGTAGAAATGATCGTTGGCCAGCTGCGGTTGTCCGACGAGTCGTTTCGTAGAAACAATGAAGGACGACGTTTACAAGAAAATGTTTGTTGAACTTCGAGCGAAAGATTTACAAGCTTTTCCGTGCTCGATCTTCTCACGGACCGACACGGACGGACACGGAATGCGTATTTTCGAACGAATACATCTATTGTAATCGATTCACCGTATCGTAATAATGTTTTTTGATTTGTTCGTTCCATCCGTTGATGTATTATTTTTCTTCTCTAACCCTCGGAGGACGGACGTTTTCGAAAGGATCGTGAATGCTGACAATGAAGCCTAGGTCCACTCGAGTTCTTATTTCGAAATGTTTCTATAGTCGTATATGTATTCTTCGTCCATAGGATCACACTTCTTCCAAAAGAGTCGACCTCGTTATCGAATCCAATAGAAAATCGATTGTGATTTCAGTTAATCATCGAAGGCTGAAAAATTGGATGAAGCGTTTTAAGAGCCGGGTCGAAATGGACCCGAGCTCGCCGAGTCACCGTCGTCCGAGGGTTAATCGACGACAAAACAGTGCGCGCAAGCAACGAAAACGGGAAGGAAATCTTCGTAAAAACCGTAAATCTCGGATCCCTATCGATAATTGTGTATACTCGAGTACCCGAATACTAATTACGAATACCGATTGAACATCGTACATAGAGAAGACCGACAAAACGTTGACTCCAATCGGAATCAACGAATTCGAAAACGCAGTTTCTCGAATGGTACCGCGATTACGATCGTCAGTGGGGAAAGAAAGCGGGAGAGAAAGAGAGAAAAAGATCAGGTCGAAAGATCTCGTTGAATTTTTATCGATTGCGAAGAGGAATAACTGAGATGAAAAAAAAATGCTCCTTGGATATGACTGTACAGCGTATTAACTTGTCCGGAGGTACATATATCGAGAATCCTTTTTCAAGTCGAAGTATTAAGGATTGCATATTGTACATAAACAAGACATATTTTCTATATAAGGGACGTCGCTCGGTAAGGCCGATGGCTCGAAAAAATATTGCAATATTATGATAATTCTTTTAAGCGGTAGGATAGCCTTTAATCGTTTTATGTAATGTAATGATAGAAGAGGGTCTGGCAGAATAAAAGTGAAAGTTCTGTATTTAAAATGTGTTCCCCGAGAGTGTGTATTCATTCGCTCGCTATTCTATCGTGTCACCGCGCTGCTTCGAAAGCGAGAACAGGCTTGTTTTCAAACGGTATCAAAACCACATGTCAAAGTAAACACAATATCGTTTTATTACTCATTTAGTTTCCGATGAAGTCGATCAAATTTCATTCGTTACGTTTGAATTGGACCTCTCTTGCTCTTTTCGTTGATTCTCTAGTTCCTGAAATAAACGAATTCGGATTATTACGGTTACAACCAACCAGATGGAGACGTTGAAACAATAACGACAGTACAATAACAATACTATTTTGATTTACATCTAATAAAAATCAGAAATGCTGATGGATAATGCTCTGCTTACTGTTTGAATAATATCCAGCAACGTCGAGCTGTTGTTCGACTGGAAAAACTCATTGATCTCTCGAGGAATGCAAAAATGATTCGGCGGCTTCGGTTGAATGCCGATTTCCTCGCCGATAAATCGGAATTCCGGTGGATCGTCGATCTGATTTAGCAGTTCTTCGTACGTGAAGAGCGTTCCTTTGGTATAAGATTCGTCCAAAGAGCCAAAGTCAACGATCTTTACCTTGTCTTTTTTGTAACGAATCACATCGAACGAGTCTGCAACAACGCGAGGCATTACTTTAACATCGATTCGATCAACTGGATACAAAAAATATATCCATTCTATCTATTCGCTTACAATCGTTCAGCGGAAACCTGTCTTTGATATGTTCCATGAACAAACTTTTAATATCCGTTCGAATATTATATTTCTCCGACTCGTTGTAACTGTAATACTGTGATATATCTCGTTGGCTGATCGCTGCGTTAGATTCGAATAATCATCAGAAAGCACAAGAAAATAGTACGGTAATTAGAAAATCATTACCTATGAGTTCATTTTTCACTACAAAACATCGAAATTCGGTGCACGGATTAATGTCTCTCCATTGTTTCAGTATAAGACAAGACTCTAATGGAATTTCCCTATTCGCATGGTTCCTAATGTTATTTAAATCTTTTGCAATCCTATCAGAGCTTTTCAGTAACAAGTATACCTCCTCCAATGTTTTGCATTTGAGAGTTTTGGTGGGGGCAACCCATATTGCATCCTGAAAATAAATATACGTACAGAAAACTGATGATTAGACTACAGATCTTTATGCATTTATAGGAAAATTGAGTAGATGAAATTCAAAATTGTTAAAAAATTTTAAAAATTGGGGATGTCAATGCATGATTCTCTTTTACAATCATTAAGGAAAGAAATAACATTCAATTTAGTTTCTATTTTTTGCAATCTATGTAGACGATTTTTAATTTGCATAAAGATCCGCAGTCTACCGATGATAATCTTACTGGATAAAATAGTAAGGAAACAAAAAAGGAAGTATATTTACAGAAGGCGAACTCCAATTGCTTTTGACAAACACTGCGCCATACTCATCTATCGCGTCTTGAATCTTCTGGCTAAACTCTGGAAATGTTGGTTGAGGTTCAGACGAATGCTAAAAGAGAGAAACCGTTTGTTTGCTCCATGCTTTGCAATAATTAATACAATGATTATTTACCTCTTCGTTTAATACTGGAGAACCATCTACCCACACTCCACTTTCCGATGGCTCTTTTGTCGTCTCGACAGGTAAAAAGAATGCATCGTCCTCCAAGTATTTAAGTACATCGTTGGGAATATGAAGAATTGTAGCTTCCAGAGAATCTTTACGGAATTGTGGATACCATGATGGAAACGAGCACTCCGATTTCAAATCGCTGACCATATTCACATCCAAATTGGATCCAATCTATGTCGGAAGATAAACGTTAAAACATATAAATCAATTTTGTTACACTCGATACTTATTACTAGACTCCGGATTTTATGCATTTATAACAAAAATGAGCAAGTGGAATTTAAAACAGTAAAGATATTCAAAGATTTTCAGAGTATAAATATAGTATTTTCATCACATTAAAATTATTAATGAAGAATATAAATTTATATTTAGCTCCTGCATCTTGCAATTGATGCACGAACTTTTTATTTTGCATAAACATCCGGAGTCTACTTATTACAATATATTTATACAAACATGTATATTAATTTATGTTGATATTGAGAGAACCGTTTCTTCAATATCGTACGCTTGCATATCTTATTTACTGTTCAAATGTGATGTATTCTGGCCAGAATTGGGCATCAAACGATTCAGAAATTATGCATCAACGATTAAAAATCCTACCGTTCATTACAAATATTACAATTGACAATCAAATATCTCGGTGATAGTGGCGCCATATGCGGTGAAATTTCGAAGCTCGTTTAGGGGTCTGTACAGCGCCAATTAACGTAGCGGCAAAACACTGAAATTTGTAGCCAAATAAACGGCTTATCGACAGGCTGAAATGTGGGGAACTGTTCTCGTCTTCGTTGAAGGTTTATTTTAATCTGTTTATACAAATGCAATTCGTTGATAGGGAACCAAACGAATGAACATTAACAAATTAACCAAAATTTACAACTAATCAATATATATTACAGTAGAGATTCACAATATCGACATTCGCCACCGAAATTTAATGTCAGCAGCATCTGGTGGTATATTTCAAATGAGTCGGTAAGATAGTTTAATTAGCAGTTTGAGCGTTTCGCCACTACGTCAATTGGCGCTGTACAGACCTTCCAACGAAGCAAATGATTCTTGCCGCCACTAACATTGCGTCTTCCGAAATAAGCGGCAAAGATCATTCGCGCCTGAATACAAATACTCGAATGCAAAATAACATTTCAACGCTTTCCTATCGAAATTTTATCTTTTGTATGGGCTCAAATTAAAGCTAAAAGAATACATTTTACGATAGGTAAATTACTATTTCAAGGGAGAGTCCACAGAATCGTGAGAAAAACGAAAAATAAAATATGAAGTTTCCAGACAACATGTATTCACGAGAGACCTACTTACAGACGCATGCGCACTGAAAATTGACGATAAAAAAACGCCAGTTTCGCCTCTGTAAAAGATGCTGGGTGCGCGAGCGTGAGTAATGATACGCGTCACGTCACTATCCGATTTGCCCCGAGCGCGTTTGTTTATCAAGAATGTATTTTATGATGTTTTAATAACGTTAGAATCTCGCAGATAGTGTTTCTTCCAATGTAAAAGACGACGAGTTGCGTTATGAAATGAACTATTACGCTGCGATGATAGAAGCCTGTAACCCTAACAGATAACCTACCAACGTATTCCGTCGAGACTCGCACAGATTGTGACATCGAGTGATTTGAAGATGACGAATAGTAGCATTCCGAAGGAAATTTCATCGAATCGAGTAAGTCACAGAGATGACGTACAGTGCACTATGTATCAGCTATTAAACGTCTCACAGGCGATCTTGTCAAGCATATAAGAGACGCTTCTCGATTATATAAACATTCTATTCGAATCCCCGTGTATCAAACAAAAGCATTATACTTCGCTAATAATATGGGTAAGTGATGAATAATCGTATTTGTTTTATAAGTAGACAGCGGATTTTATGCGTTTACAACAAAAATGAGTAGGTGCACTTTAAAACAGTAAAAACAATAGAAGAATTTCAAAATACTGTTATTTGTTTGTTGTTTGTTGCAATTCAGGTAGAAAGTGTTTATTTTGCATAAAGATCCGTTGTCTATTTATAAGATACTCGAATAATCTGATGGATGTCGAATATACATATATTTTTGTTTCAAGTGATGGCAGGGAACGAAAATACCTCTGGATCCTTGGCGGAAGATTCACTGTCCACAAGGTTACAGTGGCTTCGCCAACGCCGGGAAGCTCTCCAAGAAAAGTTAACTCAAAAGAACAATGAGCTAAAAAACTTGTGCGTAGAAGAAGCGGAGCTAACTGGTGTGCTGCCGCCGGAAATACCATTGGAACCTGGAGAAAGTCCTCCGGTGTTCCGTAAAAGAGTTGGAACAGCATTTTCTTATCCGCAAAATTTAATTAACAAATTGAAAACGACCGAAGTTGTATGTATCGTAATTATAGACATTATACAGGCTGTTCTAATCGAGCGTTTAAACAAATATGGTTTCTTTGCCACAGGAGGAATCCACCTTGGAATTGGAACGTCAAGTTCAAATTGGTATAGTGGAAGCTGCCTTGGGTATCGTAAACGATCCTACGAAGAGCAAAGCTGTGCGCCGTAAACACAGGTTAGTCTATCAACAGAGTCAGCGTAGACTCCAAGAATTGGAAGTGCGATTGAACTTCATAAGGCAAAGTCGTACGAAAACGCATCAATCGACGCAAGCCCAGCATACTGCTGTTTACAACGCTCAACCGCATTTGTACGCAAACGTGAAGCACAGGACCAAAAAGCCTCGGCCACCTTTGGATGGCACAGGTAGTACCACTATTTATTTAGACCCGACGATGAATACCGAGTGTCTCGGTTGAATGGGATCGCTCAGAAATATTTCCTTTACTTATTACTAAATTGCGGATCTTCATGCAAAATAAAAATGTTCTGCATTGATTGTGAACAGCAAGAGTAAAATAAAAATTGATTTCATCCCTTAATGATTTTGTTGCATTAAAAACAACGTTACAATATTCTTAAATTTATATAATCCTTTATTGTTTTATATTTCACACAGCCAATTTCTTCATAAATGCATCAAGATCCGCAGTCTATTTATTACCGTGTGAGAAAACTACAGTAAAGTCCCAATCTAAGTCAATTCTCGGTTCTGTGTTGTGACATAGATCAGGATCGGATACTATCTTTTTGTAGTCTCCTAGAAGTGTAAACATAACTAATCCAATAACAAAAATTCTTTATTTTTTATTATTTTTTGATGAGACTTTGACCAACATATTCCTGGCAATTTTCTAGTGAAAATGATACCAAGTATGATATAATTTCAATTATACAGGGTGAATCACGAATCGTGACCAGTAGAGATTACTCTGTTATTAGTTTCAAGAGAGCTTTAACGTGATTATAGCAAATTTTTCGTGAACTCTTTTTTCATGATTTTTCGATGTCACCTTCGATTTTTGGCAAATACGGGCCTACGCGGTAGGCGAACTGACTTAGAACGGTCTTCTCCGTCGGACTTAGAATGGGACATTATCTCGAATGTTATAAAATGAAACGACAATAAACGAGGCAGATATTTAAGCGATCCCGTTCAGCCGCGGAACTCTGTAGAATTACTTCGATTTTTCGTTTGACATGTACTTTTGTCTCAGCGAACGATGGAAGTACAAAAGCCAGAGGTTTACTCCAAGAGGGCGGCATAAGTTTAAGTCCATTGGGGTCGGAGGACAAGTGTAGTACGTATCCGGGACACGTGTACGATGACCAACTCCTAGTAAATAATACTTGTAATCATGGTCATGTAGGTGCTTATTGTCCGCCCGTGTCCGATCAGCGACAAAACATGAAAATAATCGAGCAAGACCACAACGATAATCAGAACGTTTATATATTGCCAGACCAGTATCGGACGCGAACGTACTCGCACGGCAGCGGCGGATCGCGTACACAAAATCACTATCAAGAAACCGAGAAGTTGTACCGACCGTTACCGAACACGTACACCGAGGAGGAGAGACAGATGCGATACCGCCAGATTCAGCAACAACAAATTCAAGAACAAACTCACAACTACCAGTACAACGATTACAAACACTTGGACAACGATGTCCAGCGAAGATCCGGTCAAGAGTATTACGACAGAGATTTCCGCGGGATGCATTACACGCACATGCCCGAGTTTCCGGTCTACCACAAGAACAACTCTCAATCGCAATCCCTGCTGAGGCGGGATCGCGACTCCGGTGGAAGTAAAAATCTACGATACACGGATTCGCCGAGCGAACCGCAAATAGCGACGGGTTACTGGGTAAGATGCGAGGACGAGATCGTTTGGTGTCCCGACGATCAGTCTTCTACCGACAGATTTGGGAGTTTGGATCGCAGAAAGCGAAACGCAGTGCAGCACACTGTCAGTATGGGTGCCGACATACAACCACGATATCGTACCGTATCGATCAGTGCTACCAAGAATTCCTCTTGCGTTCCTCCCCATCAGAACGCCTCCGTTCATCTGCTCCCATTATCCGAGCATCCGTCGACCAACAATAAAATGTTGCTTCGCACGCAATCGCTCGGCAGCGTAGAGAAGTGGCACTCGAGCCATTTGCACGAGCTGCTCGACGGCAAGGACACCACGGATAATATTAGTCGCAAGGTGAAGGAGAAGGAATGGTACGAAACCTCGTTGGACTCGGGCACGAGTCCAGGACTGGATCTCGGCTTGATAGCTTCGCATAAAAGCATTCATTATCAGTCCACTGCTCCCGTATGCTCGAAACTGCATAGCGCTAGCAGCTCCGAGGACGGGAAGACTAGCGGCTATATGCCTTCAATGAATCATCGTAAGACTGATTTGATCGCTGCCGAAACGGAACAGCATTTGCAACCGCCATCGTCGTCAACTCGGTACGAGCACACGAGGAAGAAGGTGCTCGAAATTCCAGCCGAGTCGAAATCGTCTCAAGAGGCCGGCGAAGAGGCGATTCGACTGGGATCGTCGCAGAATTGTACAATTGTACAAGCGGGGAAATATCAGCCTTACAGGGAAGTGACAAAACCGTTCGAGATGTCCGATTTTTACAAATACTCGACCAAATTCCGTAAGCGGAACGAAGGAAACGGGCAAAATTGTTCGAGCGACGCGCAAGACGAACAACGGGGAACACATTACACCGAGACGGATCTTCACGGGGAATCGGAACCTTCGAATTCGAACGTCGCTCAGAACGGATCGGCTGCTGTTCAAAAGAGAATCTATCAGCCGGTTCAACGAATGACTTGTCAGCCGTATCTGGCGTCGTTGAGATAACTCGTTTGTTTCCGCGTGGATCACGAAAACACGGAAGGATCGATAGGCTGGACCTGTCTAGTTAATTGTCAGAACGTTTCTCCCCGTTGCGTTCTAAAGGTTTCAAACACGAACAATTCATTTGAACGTTCCATGAAAGTTTATGGATATGTAAGATATTTCTTGATCTATCTGTAAGACAAGAATGTCGCGTTTGGACGTTCGTCAGATTTTAGGAAATTTTATTTTGTTGGCATTTAGAACGTTATTCAAAATCGACTGCATCGACATATCGAGACCTGGTTAGTGCCTTATTTGAATCGAAATTGTTAAGAAAATTTGTATAAGGAACGTGTGCACTCGTTGCATAGCTAATACCGAGTTAATATTGTACATACATACGCCAATCTGGCGGTTAGATGGTTCTACGATGGAGCAAAAGACTTCCGCGCATTGCACCCTACGTGTTCGAATCACGATCGCGATCTAGCAATAAATCTAAAACGTCACAAAGTGATCGTGTTTCATCGCCTCGACTGCTTCGACCGGTAGTATAGAATATAAAGAAATATTTTTATACGATTGATTTTATAGTATTGTCGAATTATTGTACAGATTCGGCTAGGTGTGCGCTGGCTCTTTGAAATTGCACCACAACTCTGTTGTGAAAAATATGTATATTAAAAAATTATTCGCTTTTGGACAAAGAAAATGTTCCCTCGTTAATAGTAAATAGACTGAAATTTCATTTTTAGGCGAAATATATTAATATACAAAAGAAGTATATTTATTCATGTACAATAAGTATATTGTAATCTTTTTCGTTCGCTACTTCAGCAAGTAACTATAGTAAAAGGACAAAAGATTTAATTATGTTCATATTAAAGTATGTTTGGTGATCGATTCATAGTTGCCAGTGGGTGCTTAGCCTTGAACAGTTTCGAGAATACAAAGTACGCGTAAAGCAAACAAACACGACTGGTTAACTATAGTAATTAGTAGGAAACGAATGATATATCGATTAAGCTTTACCGTTGAGACTTCTGCGTGTTTTGGTAGATCATTATGCTATTCGTAGATACATATGGATATATCGTGTTTTTGTTTCATAAGAGTGTTCTGCACAACGTTCGCTGTAAGGCATATAAGACTATATAAAATTTCTTTGATTTTGAGTGCCTTGGATTTTGAGAGCCGAAGACTCGAAAGACGTTTTGCAATGCTTTTCCTTTTTTTAAACTGCTTTATATTTATTTCTATTGTGGATAGATATGAAATCTATATACGAATTTAAAGAAATTGTATTTAGTTTCGTAACGTATTGGTAATAGAATACTATTTTCTCTTTAAGTTTAATACATACACTGATACAAATTTACATTTTTCAACAGTAAGCATCATAAACTTAAACTAACGTCTAAATTAAGCGACAGTACGAATTCGTGACGGAAATAATTGCTTTGTTTATGAAATTTTGATCACATTTTTTTTTTTAGAAATAATAAACAATTGATTCTTACGCATACATATAGATATATATATACTTGTTGTTTCCCTACTGTCTTCGTTCTTGTTCGAAGGAACGTATTGTACGCTAAATTCGTAATTGAAAAGTTACATGTAGGTATACATACATATGTAAGTATAGTTGGTGAAAATTCTAACTGACTTCAGGAATGTTGACCCCTTTACAGATATTCATGGTTCACCATTTTATTCGTCTACTTCCAATAACAAAAATATATCATCGTACGAAATTAAATTGAAGCCAATATACATATCACTTACTTGTATCATTGAGCTGGACTAATATACAAATTAATGACTAAAACGATAAACTACTCGACGCTCGAGCAAGAGAATGATCGCGAGATTAATTCCGGGATACTTGTGCGTCTATTCCAATCGTAAATCACGCTAATTAGCTAACGTTTTTTTTTTCAATTGTCCCCGTAGTCGGGAGCCGGAAAGGTGTCGAGCATAAAAACGTTAATTAATGTTTCATTACGCACAAGACATGTTGTAAGATAGTCTAACAGCATTATAAATTTTTCTATAGTTATAATAATGATCCCGATCACGCGGGGCACGCGAACTCTTGGCAATGGTTTCGTATTCTCGCAGTATTACGGCGAAATTATGTGTTACCGCTTAACTCGTTACCAACTTAACTTCTAACTTCCTGTTTTACCATTGAGATTTAAAAGACACGTTAACGTTGGGCAGTGGCACGTCACGGCAATTAAACGAGAACTCGAGCCATTCGATCACTTCAACTACCGGTACAGTTACTCGATATACAGTCGGGAACAATATTAAATGGACTATCTTAAAAATCGCATAACTTTTTGGTCCAAAGAACTTGAATTTTTTCAAGATGTTAGACCGATTAGTTTGCTAGAGAATGAGTAAACAATTGCTCATTGCAATGTTGGCTCATTTTGATAAAACTTTCAGTATGCATATAAGTAATATATAATAATTTTTGAAATGATCGTTACAGGCTCAGGTAAAACAGTTGAAAAAACATTTTTAAAATTTTGTATGATTCCTATCAATTGCAATCTAAACCAAAATTTTTGTTTACTCATTCTCTAGCAAACTAGTCGGTCTAACATCCTAAGAAATTCATATTCAATTCATCCAGAGGAGTTTTAAAAAAGTTATGCGATTTTTAAAAGTGCCCATTTAATATTGTCCCCGACTGTAGATCCTTCAAAAGTCAAAAACAGGTTTTGGTATACCAGAGTCATTAAAAAATTTGTTAGTAGACTTCCGGTAGTTAAAGCGTTGAATACCGCGCCTAATTCGTCGTCGATAGACTGCGGATTTTTATACAAGACATTCAACATCTTCCGAAGAACTTGCAGAATCTTCTTCCATTCATTTTAGTCAAGTGGTCGTTTGTACCACAAATTACGAATGCATAAAATCCACAGTCTAATCGTTGGACGCTGTTTAACAAGACCTTGATGTTTGTGACGGGGAAACTCGACGCGTAACCATCTTATTCTCTATAGTCTTTTCTTACGATTACACTGTCCAACGTGTATTCTTTGTGACGAAAAATGTTCGAATTTGTTGAACAGTGTTATCGGCATTCGTTCGCAGACAGTTGCAAAAGTCGATGAATCGTAAAAATAAAAAGAACACTGACCCATGAAGCGCTTCTCATGTTAGGCATAAAATTGAAACGATTTAACATAGTATAGGCAGAGCATGTAGCTAAAGCGAAGATGAATCTCATTTGAATCTGATTTCCGCGAAAACACGAATCTCAACCGGAAAATTCGTCGGTACAGCGTGTTAGTTTCCCAACCATTTTTGGCTCACAGCCCTCACCGTTGAAGTTTCTTTTTGTTCGGATAAGCTCTCTCAATCGTGCGAGTGTGTGCATGGAATTTCTAAATTGTAAAAGGTCATAGAGGACACCAGGAAACTGTTTCGACGTTCATCGGTGGATGGCAGCAACCATACGTTGGAAAACTACGATACACATAGTGTAGGAAGTAAAAGTCAAGGTCAGTTATACCTAAAATGCACGTCCTAGAAGCTATAGTATCGCTCAAGCAATTAGATCTCCAAGTTTACGATTCATGCAGTCACTCGCAAACCATATAAAAATTCGAATTCCCATACGCTCACCTAAACATACCGGTAAATACACGAACGCAAGCACAGCATTCTGTTTCATCTATAACAACATTTCTTCCCCCCCCCCCCCCCCCCCTCCCGTCCACCATTTTAAAACTAAAATAAGTTAACACGTCTAAGAGTCGTAATCAAATTCATTGGCACTCGGAAAAACACGTTCGTTCCTTCGCATCATGCTGATACGAAGAACACGCTTTTAAAAACAAAACATAAATTCGAACTGATGAGAAGTGGCAATGCCCAGTGTTGACAAATATACACAGAGTTCTCCTTATTCTTATTGTTAACGCGTGGTGAAACAATACCGGGTTTCGTTTCAAAGTTGGGCAGTATCTAACGCAATTAACGATTAAAATTTTCATTCGACTAAAGTAGACATATACAGTTAAAATTTTTCTTCTTTACACGTTTATCTTAAACGTTAATCGGAATAATGAGTTTGGTGAAAATAAGTTTTACGAACATATATATATATAATTTACTAGAAGAGTATATAATAAAATTTCAATTGAAAGCCAAGAATTAACGATCGCGCTATTAATGTCTATTACCAGTAATCGATGACTAATTTCATCGATCAATTTTTGGAAATTGTAAGTATATAAGCATCAATCAAAAATTTCAATCGATTGCCCAATTCTGAATTCAGACATTCAAGGAAATGTAAAGGCATAACGTGTATTTAGCGTTCATTTAGCAGTTTTGAATGTTTTAAATAGACATTTACCATACACAGCAATGTATCGAATATTTCGAGTTCTTGTTTTCTATAAATAGCGTTAGCAATAACAATAGACGCCGAATAATAACAGTCCCCTATAAAGTTAACAGTATAAAAATTTTATAGAAAGTACAAACAACTCGCGTGCGTAGAAAGTTTGTCCAGTAAAATACCGAGTAACGTTAACTGACTGTTCATTAAAGGCAACACTGAGAGTAGATTCTTGTAAAAGAAACATTATTTTTTTTTCTTTCCCTTACCGCTACGAACAACAGATCGAATTTGCATGCGCAAAAACATTTAACCTAATACCCATTCAAACAAATTCCTTTAATACCATCGAAACCATTCGTAATGAAGTAAGTACTTCTATTGAAAGAATTGATACCGTATTCTTTGGCTTTTATTTTTCTTTTTACAGTTCTAGGAATTGCCTTCATTCATTATTACAAAAGATTTATGTACTCGTCTTCTATAACAGAACCATCGATTCCGATAGATAGCAATTAAAAAATGTAAACACATAATAAATAATAAAATATAAAGACAAATTGATAAAAAATCCCAGAACTTTTTTCGGTTCACCTAACGTTCGTATAGTATGGTTTTTTCATTGCTCTTTTTCATACTCGGAATCAATACATATTCGCTAGAAATTGTATCTTCTTTTTTTCTCTCTCCCTCGTTTTCTTTACCATTACAAACATTCAAACAAATATTCAAACAAATATTCATACTATCGCACAGTCATACTTTATTACATGCTACACTCGATTTGCGCATTTATCACGGATACCTTAATACTATATCAATTAAAAACTAACACTATACAATCGCATAATTTAAGGAATTTGTTGTTTTTTTAAATGTTCACAGAGCCGTAACAGGAGGTAGGATGAAACTCGTTAATTTTATCCTCGATATGAACGATTGATAACCAATCGATGCAACACGCTGATTATTGCAAATAATGGTTTGCTGTTTTCTGTTTCTTATTATTTTTTTTTCTTTAAATTGAACACTATTTTCTATGAATTTTCCTTTATTTACCAAGTCTAATAACACGAAAAAAACATAGTAAAAGTCAGACTTGGTTTTCTTTATCCACAGAATAAGTACCTAATCGAGGCGTAAGCTAATTCTAAAAGAAGAAAAAGAAACTAAATCTATGTCGTAAGAGAAGAAATGATAATAACTTTTTCATCTTGCTCAAAAAGTTCTTATTAGAGCGTTAAGTTTCATGCCAAAGATTAATAGGGATATTGATAAAATGAATCCGATTTATAAGCACGAACGATAACAGTACACTTATTCTGCTCAGGGAAATAAAGAAAATTCATCTTGTTACTAAATTAAGCATCCTACGCAAACATTTTTAAGCGTACAAGTAATCATTGTTATCTAACGATATCTTTCATTGACTTCTTGTTAGGAAAAAGAAATGAATTAATTGTGAAACAGTATCACGGCTTGACGGAATTTGTTTATACTGGCAAAAAGAGTAACGGCGGATATTATTGACATATGTTCTATTCATTGAATTAATTTGGACCACTGATGTAATAGATCTGATGCATACTTCTTATGATTGAGTATTATTTGTAAGAATATTGGTCAAGATACGCGAAAAAAATGATTACAAAGTGTGATAGTATAGTATTAAAAACCTTGTCATTATTATACATGCGACTCGTTACTACTGCTATCTTCTATTTACCAATCCGATGCATTTACATGTTTTCCAATGTAAATATATCACCAAGCGAAGCACACAACGTAGACAGGATACTTTTGAACCATAACCATTCAAACAATTCGTAAACTACTTGTCTATTCAGCCACTGAAACCACGTATAGGTGGTGGATAAGATAGATAATACAGATAACAGTAACAGCAGAAATGATTGTCGAATTTGTAATACAACTAGTCATAAGGAAAATCATGTATAGACCAGTCAGAGTCACCGGAATCTGAAAACACAGTGACAATGTCTTCGAGTTCCAAGTCGAACAACCAACGATCGTCTCTCTCTTCTAGGAAGTCCCACAAGAAAAACTGCTGTAAAAATACTTTTACTAGTGTTTATATATTTACAATGGAAACGCTATAGAGCCAGACACCTCTGCGGTTTCGCGCGGAATGGCTTTGCTCTGTAACGTTATCTAATACCTAGAATGAACGAAAAAAAAGATCTAATTAGAAGAATCCACATGTCACAGAAACTTACACGTAATAGATCGATTTCTTCGTCGGCATTGCGTCTTTGACGTACAGGTGGACCAACGTCTGTTTTAGTGCCATCGGGAAGCGCGTGGAGGTAAAAACATTTATTGCCGAAAGGACATTTGCCGTGCCCCTTGTTGAAATATTTGCAATCTTTAGTGCTGTAACAAATAAACAATATGTTATGATTGAATGTTACGAACGACAATGAATAGATAATATTTTCTTACCTTAATGCACCTTTGTAGTCCAGTATTAATTTTTCTTTCTCCTCCTTCGTGTCTACCCAGTACATACTCGGACACACGAAATCAGAAGTGACACGACACTCCGGACAAGCCCTGATGATCTTATTGTCAAACTGTTTAGCCTGTCTCCATTTTCTGATACAACTCAAACAAAAGCAATGATTGCAATTCGGTAGAATACCAAATCTCTGTTCACCCGATGCTTTCTCCATTACTATCTCGAAGCAAACTCCGCAAGACTTTTCTCTGCTACGTTGGACCGCGAAAGAAAGTTCCATATCGACTTCGTGCTGCTTGACACATGCCTAAGGGGGGGGAAAAAAAAAGAAATGAGACATACTGTAATTTGTAATGTTACAAACCAGTCGAACATAAAATACTTTGAATATTTCCTTCGCTCGTAACAATATAAAAAAAACGACATATACAAAAGTTGCATGGTATAGAGGGGAACCATGATTTCTTTAAATAGAAAGACCTATTTAAAAATGTATTGACCTTCATATGTCCTAAGCCTAAGAGTTAACGAGATATTATCGAAATAACTTTCTAACAACTTTCAAGTGCCATCACAATATTTCCCCCTCTACACCATGCAACTTTTGTATCTATATACCATTTTTTCATATTATTACAAGTAACGGAAATATTCAAGGTGGACAAAGTTATTGCCCCATCCTGAATAGACAATATTAATTACATTTGTATGCTTCTTTCGAAGATCTTCGTTGTGTGGATGAAGTGCAGCACGATTACACAATTCACAGATGTCCCCGTGCAGGTATGTACAATTACGTTTTTTACAAATTCCAGTTGCCATCGCATATGGACAGAGCGGTTCTACGGATAGACTGGATGCTTGACCAGAAGGATTTACAGCTTGTGCGTAAGATACTGGATACGGAGAGCTTGCAGATGTTCCTAGAGTTGTAGATGGCTCGCTCATCGAAGAAGAACCGGCAACGGACGAAGGTACAAATTCTGGTGCTTTTATCCATTCTTCTGTCATAGAGGCACTTTCTTTACTAGAAACGTATGAGTCTATCTGATTGCATGATACTTTCTACCATTTTAATATATAATCGACATATATAAAAGAACACACACATATGCATATGTGTATGTATATAAATATACATGTAAGATTTAAAGGTCTATATCACTGTAATAGCAACATACACATTTTTAATTGTTGGTGAAGTCGAAGTATTCGAAGTGTGTTGACCAGGCGAAATGTTATCTATCGAACTTGCATTCTCTGAATTATTTTCGGCAGTTTCAGCGTTGTGACGAAAATGACACTGGTTTCCAAATTTACAGATACCGTGCTTAAAAAAGCGACAAGCAACATTAAAAGGTGGCCCAGAACCAGATACCACTGTTTCTGTACTACTTCCGTCGCTTCGAGCTCCTTGGCTATGGTGATACCTGCAATTGTTCCCTTCTCGGCACATACCATTTTTGAAATAGCTAAAACCAAAAGAATTTTATCAACACATTTGTTAACTGTTCGCATTAAAAAAAGAAAACAGTATATTCCTTGTTTATCGATACAAACGAATAGGTGTAACCTTGAAATATTTAGGTTAAAACGCCTGTCCAGTTAGAAAAGATAAGTTGCGTGTTTACATTATGAAATTACATTACAGTTTATATGTAAACATAGCATACGTGTAAAAATCGTTATAACGAGTGACATTATTTTTCAGTATATCGTTTCTTTATCTTTGATGATAATTTTCGAGTTTAAACGAACGAGTAAAGTTAATTACAGAAGAAGAGTTCATTTGAAAGATGAAGAAAACGAAAGGAACAACATGCGAACAGTCCAAAAAAATATCGATGTTTGTAAGTTGAAGTTGGCTGACAGGTTATAGAATGTTCTTTAGCGGAAAGAGTTGTCGCTTGGCTGTTCGTCGGCGTTACGCGATCATTGAAATATATTAGGGAAACGACGATAGAAGAGTTTCTTACCGGCAAACAACGCTCTGTGTCCAATTGTCGGCCATTTTCTAAAGCTTCCACTGTAACAATGATCGACAACGCGTCCTCGAAGGGTCGCGTGCACTTTCTTTTCGTTACGGCAGAACGGCACACGACACAAATTTCTTCAAATAAACGTGAATACGACGTAGCACAATGGTTCCGGTTCTATCGGCAATTTTGCCTGACAAGTATCCTTGCGCAAGATCCCTTGAATATCAAGTACAAAAACACACCAATTCCCGTCCTTCTTCTTTCCCTGCTCCTCTCGGTACTTCTGCCGTTGTTCTACACAGTTTTCCTCCTGTGCAAATTTCTTCGCACCATATATATATACGTATACGTGTACTCTCTGTTTTTATTCGCTATCGACAAATGTTTAACATTTGCATTATATGTATACGCAACTCGACGGCTTTAGGCGTAAGAGCACACATATACGTCACGATTAACTAACAACAGAGGCAAATTCACGTTTAACTGACAAGGCGAAACTCCGCCATTTCTCGATGACCAATGTTCGGTGCGCATACGTCCCCAAGTTGAATCCAAGGTGTTCAAGTGCGCATGCGCACTCAAGTGTCTACGTCGTGAAGGTAGCTTTGAAACTACTTATATATGTATATTTGACTTGGGAACTCCATTCTACCTCTATAACAATATTTTGTGACACGAGCATGCGCCCAAACTTTTAACCATTCAAACGTATTTCACGTTTTGCAAGACCAACAAATTTAATCATGATTCTCACTCCTTCGATTCACTAAAAATCACTAAAAATCCAAAGCGAAAGAAATTCTATAATATTCGATTGTCAGTCTACATGCGCTTTATTTTCGATGGTCCTTTATGTCACTATCATAATCGGATGTTTCTATTAGAACAGTTTACGAAACGTAAAATCTTTCGGTTCCGGAAAAAATAATATGGATTTCTTGTCTTGAATGAGAAATTTTAAGAATCTAAACACAATTTTTAGTAAGAAACAGAACAACATCGATAACACAGTTGTTATGAGAACGCGGCTTCATTTAGTTTGATCCAAATAAGAGATTATGATTGTATGTATGTTGGTAGTGTATGCGGATTGCCGCCACGGCAGCGATATTTCGACGATGAATATTGAATTGTAGTTTTAAATAAAAAGATTGTGAGACTGAGTGCTGTTTGGCATCGAGATTCGAAGGTGATATATGTATTTTTCGTTATCTAGAAGTGCACAAGTATTTCTATATTCCAAATATAAACTTGTTTTCGACCGATATGAAATTTTGAATTGTTCAGAATATTCAATTTTGGAATCTGTAAATAGTGTTGTTTAACAGCTCGTTCGTTCGTAAGAGACTAACATCGTTTACCAACGAACGTACATACAGCCGTTTACTTCCTTTATTTATTTTTTCCTTCACTGTCAGACTCGATTAAATCACAAGTATCAAATGCAACATGGCGAACCGAAGCTACTTTCTGCGATAACCTCAATCTTCCATACAGCGGTTTGGTGCATTGGCTAAGGAAATGTAGTGTCAGTTGTTTTCCGAGAAATGTTTTATTATTTCTTCATGCTACCGGGTATTTTTATACTATATAACTGTAATTAATGTATTACACTTTTGTATATGTATTCGATCTGTGTTTCACATACCGAATTTAAACATTTGTTTATAGTGACTGCACGAGTTGTTCTACAGTGATTTGCAAGACCGTTCGCATTCTATATTCTAGGAAATGTAGTTTTAATTATAAATGTTTCTTGTATAAATGTTTCTTGAGACTATGTTTGTTTACATCGGTCAAACTCCTTTGTATATTAGTTTTTTGCAAAGCAACTTGCAAATCATTGTAGATACACATATCGATAGAATAAAACACGTTATTCTCTTTTTAAGTGTATACATACATTTTTAATGTTCTTCAAGTTTTTATAAGTTTGCTATGTTCGCTACATTGTTCATATACATTTTCAGATACATGTAACCATACTCCATTATATGATTGAGCATGGATTCCAATACCGAAAAGGATACACCCATAGAAAGTGAAAAAAATGCTGATAGTTCAACTGTTAAAAAAGAGAAAATAAATAGCGATACAAGCAAAGTACCGACAGAGCTAGCGAATATCGAAACTCAGAAAGAAATTACAATACAGCCTTGTCAAAGTAGCGAAACCAAGGCTGATACAACTGATGAATCGCAACAAGAACCGAGCGACGAAAGTATAGATAATAGAGAAGCGTCGAATATCAAATTGTGTGAAGAAAAATCTTTGGTTAAAGTAAAATTAGAAGAAAACGATACGAATTTACAGGAAAGTAATGAAAATGCAGCATCAACGGTTTGTAATATAAAGTCGGATGATTTATGCAAAGATAATGCAATAATTGTTTTACAAGAAGATAAATCTGAAACAATATCAGCAGTATCAGATGTTGCGAAAACCAATGATACAAATAATACATCGAATAATCCAAATATGGTAGAAAATGTAGAATCTCAAAGTAAGTTGGTAGACGTGCCAGGGAATACAGAAATCGAAAGTTCAACGGAAAAGACAGACGAGTCGAGCGATTTAAATTCCAAGAAAACCGGAAGACCCGAGAAAAAGATTGATGGTGCCATTGTAGATGAGTCTCGAACAGAAAAAACACAATTGCCTATTAAAGAAAAAAATTCAGGTAGTAAAAAGCCTGAGTCAGAAGAAGTATCAGAAGGTTGCGAAAAGGATGCAACAGAAAAAGCTATAATAGAGCCGGAGAACACAGAGTTTGTACAGTTCTCTCAGGAGAAACACGGAGACGCTCAAATCGAAAATCAATCCATAGATGCGGAGGATCCCTTCGGCGGAGACAACCTTAACGTTGAAAATGTCGAACCGATGGACACAGACGATCTCAATGAAACAGAAGTAGGTTTTTCTAACTTGTGTACTCAGGCTGACAATCTTCAAGATATTGTAAGTGCTAGAGAAAGCGACTTTAATGCTAGCAATAAAGATAATGAAAAAAATAAAGATATTTCTGTTAGTGCAGAGCAGCCTTCGAACGTAAGTCAAGAAGCTGAGAAGGATTGTAGCGCAGGTCCGTCTGATGTAGAAGGAAATGAAAGTTTAAGTAAAACTAAAGTTGCAGGATCAACTGAAAAATGCAGTGATGGAACAGAAAAAGCTCTTCATGAAGTAACACCGCTAGTAACCGAAGAACAGTCAAACGTTCTACCGGGACAAGACGATGAGTTATGTATTATACCAGATAGCATGAAAGTGATCATTCCTGGACAAACGAATAAATCAAGTATCAGTAGTAATAAATCCATAGACGAAATTAATTCTGACCATAATGCGGTTCCAAAAAGTTCTGAAGATAGCAAATCGAGTCCAGATGGTAACGAAGACAAGCAACAAGGCACAACAGATTTAAAAGATGGAGACAAAACTGTTGCGAAAGCTGTTGAAAGTACAGAGACAGAGAAAGACCCAGTCAATGATGTTACAGCTACAGCTACGGATGTTATTAACATAGATGAGGAGTCGAAGAACTCTGAAATCGAAGAAATAACAACCAAAGACATTTGTAAACAATGTAAAGAAGAAAGATCGTGTAAGATTAAAGTTAAAATTGGTTTTGATACTTTCAACGTCTGCTCGAAAACTTGTAAAGCATCGTTCAAAGCAGCCAATAATAGAGCTGTAGATATTCCCAGCGACGGAGTAAATTCCAAGAGAGAGAAACGTTGTGCAAACTGTTTGCTGATCGTCGAACTCGGCGACGAACGTAATCTATCTTGGGAGACAATGGAATTTTGTAACGAAGAGTGTTTAGGGAAATTCCAAACAAAGTATGGAAGCTACTGTAGAAATTGTAACGGCTCTGTGCAGGCAGTTAGTTTAGGCAAATATTGTGTGCGATTTGGTTACGACGTTAGACAATTCTGTTGTTCCACTTGTTTGGAAGAGTTTAAAAAAGGACTGAAAGTATGCACATATTGTCAGAAGGACATAAGTTCGAGCGCTGAAGGTTTTCTTGCACCGGTCGGCGATAAAGGACAATTTAAAGACTTTTGCACGCAAGATTGTATGGAGAAATATTCAAAAATGAGTTCCGTCGAACCTCCAGTTATGGAGAAAAAATGTTGCAGCGTTTGCCAAGAAGTAAGGAAACATTTATCTACATATGTACATTTCTCATAATTATTATAATTTTCCATTAAAACAATGTTTCTTGTAACAGGAAAAGGTTGTTCACTGCGAGGTTCAAATAGACAGAACTGGTCCGGTAGCTATCTGCAGCGAACCTTGTTTCGCTGCGTTCAAATTTGTAAAAAAAGTCGATCCCGATCAATGTTCCACTTGTAAAAAGTTCTTCGAGATGCCTAACAAAAAGAGTTCTGTTGTATTTTACGAAAACGAGGCTCACACGTTTTGTTCCAAGACTTGTTTAAATATATTTATTATTACAAACAGAAAGATCGTTCCGTGTAATTGGTGCAAGGTAAAGAAGTATAATTTCGACATGATCAAGAAGGAGTTGAAAACAGGACAAGTGATGATGATGTGCAGCCTGAATTGTTTGACTTTATATCAGGTACGATGCGTCGCTTATTACCTATTTCGAATCGTTAAAAAGATTGATTCCTATATATTTTGAATTGTATACAGGTCTCGATAAACGCGGTCTCGGCGAAAAGGATAAACTGCGATTTCTGTCGAGAATTCTCTCAAGCACAGTATCATTTAACGATGTCGGACGCAACGATACGAAACTTTTGTTCGTACAATTGCGTGATGAACTTTCAAGCACAGTATACTAAATCACCGATAACGATACCAGCGGGCGACGATCCTGTGCCTACCGGTATGCCTAAAAGAACATTACCTCAGAGGAACGCGAGCTCGAATAATCAAAAAGCCAATGACATGCAAAACAAGAAGACAATGCCAGTGATATCATCTGTAACAAGTTTAGCCACGTTAGCAAATGGACAAGCCAGTCCAACAACGCAACAAAATAGTGTAAATAATATGGTGATACCTTCGGTCGCTATCAATCAGAATCAGGCACCTCAAGTGATATATAAGCAACACATAATAACGAGGCCTGCGAGTCCTGTCCAAGTCCACAATAAAACGACTCAGTGCAAACCATTGACGCATACAAAGGGAGTTTCTGTACGTCCACATCCTTGTACGAAAGCGACGCAAACGGATGGAGTTACCCAAGCAGTTATTCCGATACCAGTACCAATTTATGTTCCGTTTCCAATGCACATGTTTAGTATGCCTTTCCCGGTTCCGTTCCCATTTCCGTTACCGATTCCTGTTCCTATTTTTATACCTACGACAAAGAATAGCGCTAAAGGGATATTCAAGGACATTAAAAGAATACAAGAGAAAATACCAGCGGATCCGTTCGAAGCTGAACTCCTTATGATGGCGGAGATGGTTGCAACGGAAAAGAAAACTAATGAAAGTGACTCGGATTCTGCGGACGATAGGTAAACCAATGTACAGTAATGTCCGACTGTAAGTCTTGCTGAAAGCTTGACTGTATGTCCCTGGGGGGCATACCCCGCGAGGGACTAAGAAGCTCGAACTGCCTCGATCGCCGAGCAGTGTAAACACGCCGCATACTTATAGTCAGACATGACTTACAGTTGGACATTACTGTACTGGCAATTAAGGGGGTAGACTCTCGTTTCCAGGATTGCAAGGGCGCGGGATGCGCCTTCTCATTTCTTGATAATGCAAAGATGGGGTCTCGTAAACGTAAATAAATAAATTACGCCTCGTAAACGTAAAAACAGGACTTTTGAGGGCGATAGATTGATCTTTTATTTAGCGCTTTTGACTACTGAAAAACCCCATCTTTGCATTATGAAAAAATGAGAAGGCGCATCCCATACCCTTGCAATCGTAGAAACGAGTCTACCACCTTAATCTTATGGAATGTACCAATGATTATAATATTTCTTTTAGGGAGGAGGAGGCTGGTGATCGGGATCAATCCCACAGCGGAGGTTTTAGTCCAGAAGGGGTTGACTCTAGTAATACATTTGGCGACGATATGTTACAAATGGCTCTAAAAATGGCAACGGGTGAACTGGACGAGCCTGCTGTTGATTTAGAAGCTGCTTTAACTCCGAATACAATCACGGCTACGCAAACGTCGGCACAATCGGAGACAGCTTTGGAATCTGATGGTAACGAAATAGAAAATTATTCAAAACTATAAGAGATCGTAAGAATTTATCGAATTTATCATATGTTTGGTACGTTTAGTCCAGTCAGAACGGCTAATGGTTAGCTCTCGTGGAAGGAAACGAATGGTTCCATACAAGCCAAGGTCTACCCCGAATAAGCGTGGGAGGCGTGTGTCCACAACGAACGACATGCCTTTGATGCCGCCTCCTGAACCTCAACCACCGCCTCAGCCAAGGATCATCGAACCCATGGAGAAACCAGATGCCAACATGGCTCTGAAATATACTTTCGGAGTAAACGCGTGGAGGCAATGGGTAAATAAAATAAAACTATCATGAGTAGACTGCGGATCTTTATGCAAAATAAAAGTTGTATGCATTAATTGCAAGACATAGGAACCAAACAGAAATTTATTTCTCTCTTTAGTGGTTTTATTAAGTTGTAAGAAATGTATTGACACTCTTACATTCTTGTAATTTCTTTATTGTTTGATATTACCCATTTCTGTCATAAATGCATAAAATCCGCAGTCTAATCATGAGTTTTCATCCTCTTTGACACATATATTGAAGAAATAAATAATGTATGTCAACAGGTAGTCGCAAAGAATGCTGAATTAGAGAAACAAAGTACACCGATGAGAAAAATGAAATTATTTAAAACAGATCTCTTGCAACTCACAGCAGACGAATTAAATTATTCGTTGTGTCTGTTTGTGAAAGAAGTTAGAAAACCAAATGGCACGGAATACGCTCCGGACACGATATATTATCTTTGCTTAGGTAAACGTTTCGAACCGAACACACCAGCCTGTATAAAAAAGTTTTAGTTTGATTAAACAAACCGAGTCTCTGTTGCAGGAATACAGCAGTATTTGTTCGAAAATAGTAGAATAGATAACATTTTTACTGATACATATTATGAAAAGTTTACGGACTGTTTAAACGAAGTTGCGAAGAAATTCTCTGTCCTTTATAATGATGCACGTAAGACATTTAATTTCTATCTTTTAAATCAGCTTCGAAAGGAATCGTTTCTAATCATCGTTCGATACTTTCTACTTTCTTCCTTAGAATATATTGTTACAAGAGTCGAAGAAGAACATTTATGGGAATGCAAGCAATTAGGTGCTCACTCGCCACATGTTCTCTTAAGTACTCTTATGTTTTTTAACACCAAACACTTTAACCTCGTGGTACGTACATGATTATCTCTATTTCGTATCTCTATAGAAACTGTAAAGTTTCTAGTAATCTTTTGCATTAAAACATTATGTTCTGGCTTTAAAAATTTAGAAATAAATCAAATCTTTTAGACGGTAGAGGAGCATATGCAGTTATCGTTTTCCCATATTATGAAACATTGGAAACGTAATCCTGCTGCACAACCTGCTGCGACAACAGGAAAAGTTCCAGGAACGAGAAATGTCCTACTTCGTTTTTATCCACCGCAATCTGCACTGGGTTAGTATATTGAGTGTTATGGTTATTGTATCGGATGCACGAGGACATTACAAATTTATCACTGTTTCTTTTAGAAGGCAATTCGCGTAAGAAGAAAGTGTATGAGCAACAAGAAAACGAAGAAAATCCATTGAGATGTCCAGTCAAATTGTACGAATTTTACTTGTCCAAGTGGTAAGTTAATCTTGCTGATAGAGTTGACTATTCCAGTTCCAGTATCCAGGAACCAACATGCAATTAATTTAATTCTTCTTTGATGCGATTTTAGCCCGGAAAGCGTAAAAACTCGTAACGATGTATTCTATTTATTACCTGAAAGAAGCTGTGTACCGGACAGTCCGGTATGGTACTCAACGTCCCCATTGGCCAAGGAACATCTCGTAAAAATGCTCTATCGCATTAAGATGGTTAAAGAAATTAATGTGGCACTGCTGACTAGTTAATTTCGTGTTCGTACATTTATCTCCTCTCTGTTAATTCGATTATTGTAACGGACAAAAAGTAATCGTTTCCACATAAAACAGACAAGAATGTTCGAAGAATGATGTGTACTCATTGAAATTTTATAATTTCTATTGTATATTTTTCACTTCCTAATAAAATAAAAAGATTTATCATCAAACGAATGCTTCATGGAAAATAACGATGAACAACAACAAATGTGCTACACGATAAAATTACTATATGTACATATATATTCATACGTTATGATATTAGCGGTAAAGATCAATTTTTATTTACAATATATAAACGAAATTATACACTCTTCTTTGGCCTCGAAAATGTACGTTTACGTTTCAGTATATTCTTCTTCACCTCTAACTGACTGAGTTCAGTCTGTAGTTCTGAAAATATTTCTTCCTGCTCTTCTTGCGGAATGGTCTTCCTAATAAAATATAAAAAGAGACGCATAAGGAGGATGTATAAACACTTCCATGTGTAAGATAAATTGATGTACACTTTGTTATAGAAAGTTTTACCTGTAATCTTTCATTAAATCGTATTTCTCCCATGGTGTAGCCGCAGCTGCTGCTTGCCTCCTACGTTTTTCGTTAATAAGCGGCATCAAATCTACCACTCCTTTCATATCTTCTCGTTCCCATCTCTTGAACCATTTCTGATTTTTAAGAGGAACTTTAATTTCATTGACTGGAACCGGTGTTCCTTCAGGTACCAGTTCTGCGTCCATATTAAATGGGAATGTACTATACTCTTCTGGTGCATCCCTGAGATAAAGTAGTTCGTTGTCCAATCTTTTCTCCAATCTGTAAATATCGAAAATCTTCAATGAAATCTGTAAAGTCTTTTGATTACAAAAAGGTAAAACATGACAATTAAACGTTTTCTACCTTAAACAATCAATTTTCTGGATAGCTGGATCGTATAACTCGTACCGTACTTCTATGGGTTCGCCATCCACAACGTTTCTTAGAATGAACGAAGCCCTTAATCCGCAACCTTCTCTGAGTATGCATATACCAACGAATTTATTTACTTTTCCAGTTGCGTGTGGCTCGGAATATGTCACCGCTAATATAGAGCCAACATAGAATTCAGGGATATTGATGATAGCCCTTCTAGCCAGCATATCAAAGCGTTCCAATTTTTCTCTTATGTTATTACGGTATAATGGATTCGGATCGGGTAAAAATTCTGGATAGAGATATCTATGGCTTTCGCACGATGTGCCGGACGAATCTTGCTTGGTCTCATCTTGAGCACTGCTTCCGGCTTCTTTTTGATCGTCCACTACTTGCGCGATAGATGAAAAAGGTCTCCTTTCTTGGTCTAAAAACAGTTCGTTAATTGGTGTTAATGTAAAAAATTGAATCATACTTGCAGAATTAAACTTGCTTTTAATACGAACATAGGATAATGTTGACATAATTAAACATACTTAGCGATTGCAAACGGTGTACTTTTTGCCATATTTTGTGAGATAAAAATCTCGATAGAATAACCATGTTTTAAAAATTGTTGTTTATAACTTCTCCGGTCTATATAGGTTATGTTATAACACTCAGGGCATAGAACATTATACTAGAGGCGGAACTCCTGCCGACAATTTTGATGTTGTGTACGCAGTTAGATGATCTTCAGCTTCTACGTCGGTAAGGTAGACAACTTGGACTACAAATATGGGTAAGACCTTAGGCCTTAGACCATATACACTTATAGACTCAGCTTCAGATAACATGCCATGTTTCAAGATTACTTCATCTATCAGATAACGGATGTGGGCAAAATGCTATAGTCTGTTGAAACGTCAGTTGTGCACCAGATACTCTGTTATCTTGAAACATTGCATCCTATGCATATCCTATACCTATGCCGGATCTATAAGTATAATATAGTCTAAGGCTGAAACCAAGCAGGTTCGAGACCATGCTAAATGGGTTCTAGTCCATGCTGCGATGGAATCGGTTTGATTCTGTTTCGTTTGGGTGCAGCACTGTACTGGAAGCACCAAAACCCGAATATTTATGTTGGTTGACGTATCGTAACGTAAGCGTAGGTTATGCGCACTATTATGACACAGACAACCCTAACCAATCTAAAATGGTAGGCAGGCATTCCGCAGTTTCAAGTGTTTTATTTCTCGTATCCTTCAGTCCAGCGTATATATTGTTCGATAGATTTATGATATGTATCTATTTACTGGGATAAAGAGATCACAAGAAAAGTTTCATCCGAGCTTTTATTGGGAAAGTTCTACATAGATATATGTAGAACTCGTATTATGTTACAACCAACGTGGATTGATCTTCATAGAAACATGTCAAAATACCGCACGTGGTCTACTCAAGTGAGAACATTTGAACTACCTAACTCCTTCTTTTGCTGTGTTTGAAAATGATGAAATTTGAAAATAATGGATTTTAGATTGCAGTCGTAACGAATAATGTATATACCTTGTTTCGATAAATTCGACCAGTATTCAAGACCAACATTGATTGAAAATTCTGACAGATGTAATTATTTAAAAAAATTTCTCATAATTAATAAGATTATTTTACGATTATAAATATTGATTTTTTTTAGGAATCTTTATATACAAATATTGGGAAATGTATGGAATGATATTTAACTCAACGATTCCCTATATCAGTTGGTTTATGACTTTATAACAATAAAGTTTATAACTTTATAATAAATTCACAGTTTCGAAGGTAAAAGTATAAACATTTTATTCATTCCTGTACGTATAAATTTTGGCATATGTTTCTTGTAATTTAAATTTGTAATTTCTCTTTTAGGTCTCTTGTACTATAATTTGTGTTTAAAGTAACATTCTTTGAAATTACTTAAATTTTTGATATTGAGTTATTGAAAGTAATAACCAAGTTGTTACATCGATATATTTTAATATGATAGAATCTATAACGTTGGAATTGAGACCTAGACTCCAAATATGCAATGCTTTCATCCACTTACGAATGAAAGTAAACTCTGCGATAGTTGGGATCAAACTATTAGAAGAAAGTATTGAGATTAGTATAGGAGATAAAATATTAAAGTTGTTGGTGAAATCCATCAAATTGATACCAAACTCGTTATCTGCGTTAAATATAATAAATAATTGGATTTGTTTTCGCTTACAAACTAAATCCAGTTCTGTCTTTGGAACCCTCCAAATGGAATTGGTTAATAATTCTTTACCAAAAATAAATTTTCCAAATGATTCTGTATCTTCTTACAATTCAGAAACCCTTGAATTACTTAACGAATCTAGCTGCAGCATATTATGCGCATGCTGTAAAATTACTCTTTCTAAAGAAATACTTGTTAAGAGGGTGTTGCCTGTGCCAGACTTGAATTATGATCCAAGCGAATGGTTTTGTTGCAAGCACAGCCACGACACTATAACGCAAAATTTGATGCCATCGGAATCTGATATTTTTTATGGGCCATTTTTTATTGTCGTCCATACAGGTGTATTTAATGAAAATTTAAAAATAGACGGAAACGATATAATTTGCAACAGATGCTTACAATATTTGGGAAAAATTGATAAAAATAATTCGCTTAAACTGTGGAGTTACTCCATTGACTGTAGTTTGTCGAATAATTTAAAAACAAAATGTGCAACCGATCCTTTCACTGATTTTTTAATAGCCATAAAAACTTCAATGACCGGTATATTCGGCGAGGAAATAGTTTTGCAGTCTTTCGTGGGGAAAGAAACTCATTGCCTTATTCTAAAACCGATGGACTGGAATTTAAATTTAATGATAGAGCCTAAAACAATTTTAACTAATAATATCATAACTTTGCAAAAAGTATCTATCATTAAAGTATTATATAAATATGAGACAAATAATATTACCGATTTCACGAACAAATCATACTGCGAAGTAGGTCTCTCGGTGATAAAATTTGGTTTGGAGCATTTAGTACTATCGACAAAACGATTTCCACAAGCTCATAGAGTCGCATCCGATTATTATATCGGACACATATATTTGGAAAAACCGATAAATGAAATTTAATTATATTTTTGATGTTTCGACAAGAAACGAATTTTTGTTACTACATGCAAAAACAATAATATTTTCTGAAATTTTTTTATTGCAAATAAAAATCTCATCATTATAATTTAAATTCATTCAATATGTATCATACAAATGCACAAATAAAGTTCTATTTTATCGAAATTTTACATTGCTATTAATATATTACATTTCATATCCAATACTTTAGTTGAATTAGAATTTGTAATTGGAATTCGATATATAATAAAACATATTCCCTGTTCAAATGAGAAATAGTGCACGGACAAAATATACTGTACACAAAAAAGTAACAGGAAACGATTAGACGTATTTACATTATACAATAAAGTGTCAGCCATCTAAATTGATGCTAGGAAACAATTATGTGTGAGTACTCTCATGCAATATAGATACATAATATATAATATCTTCTGAGTTACGAATGTCTTTATCTTTACAAGTAGTTCACCGTCTAAATTGTTTAAACGTGGCTTTAAAACCTTGAAGAGCTTCGCATAAATGAATTTAGTACGGATCCATTCAATTTTCAAATGTACGTCTATATCGAAAAATGATATGCTTTTACATTTGACCTAATATAATTTAATTATATTTTTATTGTTTTCACTTTGTATCATACTATGTTACATTTGATCTTTCATTTGCAAGAACTGAAATGTCGAGAATATCATTTTTACAGCTATGTAGATTAACAGTACATAAGCATTGTAAATCTACGTCCACATATAATACATGGCACGATACTAACATGACTTATGTTTAATATCGTGACTATCAATAGCTATGTATTATAAAAAATAATTTGCCAGCTATCAAAATACATGTACATCATCGAATGAAATCTTAATAGTATACACCACTTTTAATATTTGCTATTGTACTTAATCAGGTTTAGATGAAAAGTAACATTTTCGAAGAAAGAACGTGCATATAGAATTCCTTCAATTTTCTTTGTTTCAAAGGTAAGAGTTATTAGGCGTAAAAACGGTGTGTCTTGAAAAGCATTAAAATATATTTTATAAATTAACTAATACTAAGATTAGTCGTGCCCTTAGTTAATTAGGCGTTAAGAAGTTTCTAGTACTGTGCAATATCATAGACTGTGGCGAAATGTTTTCTGGATTTACGTTGCCCCCGCTTGATCTAGAGGCAAATGTAATCTGTCTGCAAGAGTATTAACGTACACCCAACCCCCGTCTTTAGTTTCCTTAAACAGCTGTTTAACAAATAGGATATTACGTTATTATCATGTATTCTTATCATTTTCGAGATAGAAAAAGACCAGAATTTCGAGAAATGTATGTACCTTAGTTTGCCAACTAATGTTATTTTCTTTCCTAATTCGCGCTTCGTCACGTTGTCTTTGTTCGATTGTACACTTGGCTGCAGTGGCTTTTTCCATATCGTTGATTCTCAATCCAACGGTCACATCTCGCCAAACTTTTCGAGACTCGTGTTCTTCTTGTTCACAGACTGGTATTACTAGTTTCTTTTGCGTTTCAAGTTCTCGAACATCCGCAAATACTTCAGTTCTCTGCAAATTAACAAACTTTTTAATAATGTAATGATTAGACTGCAGATGTTTATATACATTTATGGCTCACGAAAATTTTCAAAAAATGTTATAATTGCTATAAATGCTATAAAATTCTGTGAATTAGATCTATTCTAGCGAACGCTGATCCCACGAAAAATAGGATTTTATTCAATTCCAGTTTCTTAAAATTTGTCTATAAAAATTGGAAATTGCATAAACATCTGCAGTCTAGTAATAATTATTTTAATTGGAAATTAGAGTATTTAAGCTTTGGCACACTTACGCCATCAGCCCATTTCGCCTCCATAGCACCACTCCATTCCCCATTTATCGAAAGAAATGGTTTCTTATCTCCTGGTTGTGTAATTTGACAGGTAATACGATTACGTTTACCACCGTAGAAAGGTTTTGTTAAGAATTCTACAATAGCTTGGAAGCCAGTTTGCGGGCAATGTATAGTCGCAGTTCCCCCTAATTCTATCCATGGTACAGTGAGAATAGATCTGCCGTAACCATTTGGAAAAGTTAAAACGTATTCTTCTCCGTATTGTAATACATTCACCCAACCCTTTCCTACATTATGTACTCCTATACTTAATCCAAGGAATTTACTTTTTGTCCATACATGTGCTCCAAAGCTAATTTGCTTTGTATAATGTTCAGCGTAGAATGCACTTACTACATGAAGAAAATACTAGTTTGATTAAGCGCGTTTTTGAAAAAATCAAATGATTTCAAATGATTAACAAGTAAGAAGCTTACTTGGTGGATGATGAGAAACTTGTTCGGCCACGAATGAAAGTTGATTCTCTCTACACCAAGGTACAGGACCTTCGGCAACTAATTTTATGTCATTTGTACTATCTACAGTGTCGCTGGGAATATCCCAATGACATCTAAAAATTTCACCTAATATTGGATTATATGGTTTTTTAGCTACCCCTGACTTGCGACCTGCGTGGAAGCTGCATAAGTACCAACGAACTACTTGAATCATTCTATCTCTTGGGGTAGTCATATCTGCTATGCTAAAACATATTAAACAATGCAATTTTTTAATATACTTTACAAATGTTCGAGATGCAGTTTAAGCGATATATAGCCAGGGACAATATTAAGTGGGCACTCATTTGTTAGAGAATGAGTAAACAAAAATTTGTTTAGATACAGCGTACCTTATAAATTGGTCTGGATGGGTAAAGTAATCTGCGTACATTTCCAAAAGTGATCTGCGTTCCAAAATAAATGTAGGTAATGCTACTTTTGTCAAATCCATGCCAATCTTCACTTGCGATAAGAGATGGGTTACAACTGAACCATGGGATTCCATGGAATCCACTGTAAAGAGGTGTACACATCAGGTTAAGTAAACGCGCACGTTATTTTCTTATTTTATTCTATTCCTTAGTAACTTTAATATTTATATGCGTATATATGTATATATGTTAATAGAATAATTACTAACTTTCTGTTTCGCTTTCCTCCTCGTAAAGAGCTACAACAGAACATAATTGTACAAGTTAACAACAACTGTCAATAAATTGATAATAATATATTTTAGAACAATTCAAGTACTGTCCGGTCTTATTTATGTACAGAAATAAAATGGTTCTAGAAAAAACATGTAAAATAATCATCAAAGCTTGTACAACGGAGTCGATAGGATATTTAGATTTTCTATAAACTAATGACTTACTTCTTGAATCTGCGGGCAGCATATTGTTTTTCTGTAATATACCAAGTAATATCCATTCCTAAATACTTTCACTATATGAAAAATGAACTACACATAACATAAAAACCTTCTTCTGAGAAATAAAATCCACAGAAATGATGAAAACATGAAAGTTTGATCAAATCTTTCTGCCTGTGAATTCATCATATTATCAGACATTCAGGCTTGACTTTAAGTACAAATTCGACGACTATTTTACGATAACGTTACGCTAACACGATAATTCACGTGTTGTGTAAGATGCTCCCTAAAATCAATAATTTTAGTTGCGGGTAAAGTCGAATGGTGCAAACCTGCATTATCGATATCTACGAATGCACTTAATCTCGGACATTCATTTTTTTTTTAACGATTTATATTGAAATTTTCAATAACGAGACGTAGATTGATTTTAATACAAATTTCGGGAAAGTCTATCAACTACACGCGTAAGAATTTCATCTATATAAACGTGTCCCAATTTAGTTTTGCTAATCTAAATATATGTATACTCATTTTATTTTAGTCATTCACTTCCTTGCTTCAAACGTTTTCTTGATTCCAAATATGAATAGAAAGATTATATACGTCAAGTACAATAGAAATATATATATATGTATACATGATTAGGGGTCTCTATTTCATGTGTCTGTAAATACACGTGTACACGTGTAATAATCGAATCCGGATCTAAATCCGTGTAATATTAGATACACGGGTACTTCGCCCGGGTATTTTAATTTCATGAATATTCGTGTATTTTAATACATGGTGATATATCTGTTATCAGAACGCCGCATGTCACATACTTTCACTTTTGAAATATTGCCGTTTAAAGTTTTCATCACTAATGCTTCGACATAGGACATCGGTTAAATTGCATTATTTTTTCGAGCCTTTCGAATTTGTTTTCATGATTTTTTTTCTCGTAAATACGTAAATCCTATACGATAAAGCTCGAACTTTTTAAAATTGTGACATGCGGCGTTTCTCCTTGCAACCACAGATATAGCGTCGAGCAGTTGAGCGTGAATCTATTGCTGTTTCTCGTTTGCGTCTTCCTTCTAACGTCAACAGTCGAAAAGAATCCAGTCGGGAAACAAAAACGCATCATTTGCCGGGACAGGACGCGACGTGTCGAACGGATCCGTGTACAAAAATACACGGATCTCTATATCCGTGTACACGGGGATAGAATGCATAATTAAAGGTGTATTAAGAATTCCGTGTACACGTATCCTTTCAGTACACGTCCAAAATCGTAGACTCTAATATATATAATGCAGTATTATAAATTATAGATACATATGTGCAATATAAGGCATGTTGTCATTATATTTATTATACAGGAAAATACCTAACTTGAGTATTCTAAATATCTCGCTAGTTCCTGGTGATGAAGAAAAATATTAGAAGAGAACAAAATTTGGTTCGAAGGGTTTACTATTGTGAGAGAATAACAATTTTTATCAAAGTCATTTCTCGACGATTCAGCAATAGATTTTCTTTTTCAATGGAATAGTCAAGAAAAATCCAACGACTTCTGATATCGTGACCTTCGTGCGAGCTTTAAATGATCTCGAGAGTAATTATATAGATTCTAAAGGTCATCCCTTCAAAGCAAATCATGTTTCTCTTTGATCTTTCTTTTTTCTAGTATCAACAACAAGCTAAAGGACATTTAAGTTAATCAAGTTAGATGGAATATGCTGTATCTAAACTATACAGACTTACCATCGTAATCAACAGTTCCGTCACCTTTTGTAGGCGGCAACGGGTTTTGTTTTCGATTTTCATTAGAACTGTCTGCGTGCGTTTGCGAGCGTTCGCTATCTCGTCGTCTACTGAAATGTTTAAGCGTTATTAGAAAACTTGTGAATATTTGTGATACGAACGACTTTCACGATATTTATGAATACTTGCACAGTAATATGATTTTGCATTGCAGAAGGTAAAGATATCTCATCTGCCGCGTCGTAATAATCTTCGTCTTCGTCCGAAGATGAATATGAGAATTGTGGTACTGGAAGATCTCTATCTACGACAGCTTCACAAGTAAAATATAAAGATAGATTTTAAAATAATTTTCTTAAATAACAATGAAACAATGAACCAGATAGTTTGCTATATAAAAATATACTTTGGTGAGTACAATCAATGAAAACAGAATTACCATTTGGCAATGTAGGTACTCTTGGTTCTACACATTCAGAACCTAATTCAATACCAGTTTGTACAGTTGCTTCTGGTTCGCTAATAGCAACTGAAATTCACTTGATTAAAATCTTCCTCTATAATAAATACATTCTGTATGATATACCGAAATAGTTACCGTGAGATAAGGATTGAACGTGTATCGAGTCGGTGGGTCCCCTATATATTCCATTCACAGGTATCGCTGTATTCTAGAAATATAGTATTCATTATGCATATACCTTATGTACATTCATTATGTACTAAATCATATTACCTTTGCAATTTGCAATTGAACTATCGTATGCTTAACAGAATTAAGCATCGCATTGGCTTGCGTTAAAATTGCTGTATATTTTTCTTGCTTTTCTTCATCTTCCGTAGCTGCGTTTCTCTGTTTCGTTTCGATTACCTTTATTTGATCGATTAACAATTGAAGATAAGCATCCGCTTCGGCTACCTTACGATTGAAGTCTTGCTTAGGAGGAGATTTCTTAGGATCCCATCTCTGGAAACAAAAAATTGTTTCTGTTAAATGAATTTAGACTGAGTTCTGCTCACGCGACTACAGAATAAATTGATCGTACAGCATGAGAGTGACGTAGTATAGTATCCTCCAAAGCACGAATCCAGCGCTCACGCTCCTCTGCATTTCGTGTTTGAAAATGAAATGTTTTCGGATCGTCTTTGTACGACGATGTTGTAATTGTAAACGTGCTATCATCCTCGTCGTCTATGCCAATAATAGCACCCCTTAAACGCACGCATCCTCTGCGCGCTCCTCTCATCATCTTCTCTTTACTCTGAAATGTAAAAAGCGTAAAATAACATTAGATACAATAAACGAAAACAAATAAAAACGTACATTTTCTGAAATATGCAAAAATATCAGCACAGATATTAAATTAAGAGTTTTGTTTTTTTATTTCAAATATGACTCATCCTTATCATTAGGCTGCGGATCTTTATGCATTTATGAAGAAATTGGTTGGGTGAAATATAAAACAGGAAAAGATTTTAAAAATGCAAGAATGTTATGTTGCTTTTAATATAACAAAGTTTGTCGTTACACGACAAACGTTATAACAAAAACATTTTTATTTTGCACAAAGATCCGCAGTCTATTTATCACGTACATTTGATAAGAAATCGTTCGTTCTAATCGCTTCGGAAGCAACTTTATTAATCGAAATTAAGAAGTCAGCTGATTATGACAGATAGATTGTTTTTCTAATAAACGGTCATGACGACGTAGAGCAGTGTAAAGTGAAAAACAAGATATTCGTGCGGGAAAACTATAGATCGGATTGTAACACTGAAATGTGTATTAATTCAATTTTTTGGAAGAGTAGAGGGGTGTGTAACCTATGAGGAACGGCCAGTAAAACTAATTGAAAATACATTGTAATTGTTCAAACAATCTCACCGTATAATACGATAAAAGACCAGCGTTGTCGTCCAGCACAAACCATCGGTATTGCCATCCGTTAACAACATTTGTCCATTTGCTAAGCGAACCTTCCATCATCGACATTGTTATTTGTTGCTCGCTGCTACCCGCGACATACATATATATATGTATAAGCATAGATACAGGTAATGTACGGATATATGTATAATACGTGTTTCTGTACGAACGTATAGAAAGGTAACTCCATAAGAAGATTTACATAAGACGAATTTTCAAATATCATTACGGCAAGATTAATTCTTTATCTGGCAGACGAACAATATCGGATTCGAATCGTATCGATTTATCGGTGATATATGCATGCGCGTACTTTATAATTTGAATTTATTGTTTGTTTCCATTCTATGAAAATTGACGGGTTTTCGTTTGCTTTATTGAGATAGGATCCCGTGCAGTGCAACAGACAAAAAAATATATCGTCTGTACCGGCTTGCTATCTTCCTATATTACTTCCTGTAGTCGACGATTATGAAAGATTCCATTAAGATAATAATAAAATAGTAAATACAGTGTAGAGTATCCGAGAGTCGTGGAAATGGTTAAGTGTACGTTATAATGCGACAATCAATTTTCATGTGTAAATAAAAACTAATCGAACTACATTCTATTAAGTAAACTAAATTATTCCCGATCCAGATAAATATTCGAAACGAGGAAAACAGTTTTGTATTCGATCTAGCCGTTCAAAAAAGATCAGGCAAGTAATATCTGTCTCCATTCAGTTGATTAACTGTTTTTTTCATTAATAAGCTGCATATGTTGTTGCATATGTGTAATACCGTACGTATATTCGCGATTGTGTGCCAGTGATAGATAGGACAGTGACAAATAAAATCGCATAACACATATAAATGCGGTTCATAGATGTTTCGTAAATCTGCATGGTTTTCTATAATTTGTTACGTATATATATATACATATGTGCAACGAATTACTTTCCATCGAGTTCTCTTATAAAAATGATAAAAGAGGCATGATGTTCTTAGGCAACGAGAATTCAGTGCTAAAATAAATGACATGAGAAGTTGACAAAAATGCTATGTTCAGTCTAATTGGTGTTTTTATAAAAGTGAATCAAAACAATTAGTAACAAGGGTTGGAATTCAACAGCAAATATATTAAATATGGAAGAGAAACACGGTTCCAGTGTGTTGGAAGATGATGATCTGGAAGAATCAGAAAATATAATAATCAACGAAGTTGACGGTTTACCCAACTTACATCCAAACTACCAAGAATTAGAATTGGAATTCAATGTAGGGAAAGATCATAGCGAGGCTAACGTAAGGTCTCTAGAAGATTTAGTGCACGACGAAGATTTACCTATATCGGTTATAGTAACTAATGTAGATCCTCGTGTGTTTAACAGCGACGAATTAAAGGTACGCCAAACGTATAACTTTGAGTATTAACAAGAAGCTAATCTTTCTTTTTCTTTTCAGCACGAGATAGAAGATCTATTTAAACAATTTGGCGACGATGCTACTTTTCAGTACTTTAGATCGTTTAGAAGAATGAGAGTAAATTACAGTTCCCCGCACGCAGCTGCCAATGCTAGGATACAGCTGCATCAAACTCTCTTCGGCGAGACCAGTATCAATTGTTATTTTGCACAGCCTGTCACTCCAATCGGTTTGTAAAACTATCTTTTTTACTATACAACATACTAACAACATCGATTTTGGTAATAACAATAACAACAACAATCTATTTCACAGATATGGAAGATCAGCATCTTCAGCCACCGGCACTTACTAAACAGTTCCTAATTTCGCCACCCTCTTCTCCGCCTGTTGGTTGGCAGCCTAGAGAGGAAAACGAACCTTTAGTTAATCACGATTTATTAGCGGCTATAGCAAACTTATCTGCAGGTTTGTGAATACCACTCGTTAAAGGAGTAGACTCGTTTCTAGGATTGTAAAAGATTAATCTAGGCCGCAATCATCCTCAAAAGTCCTATTTTTAGGACTACATGCGTAGCCTTACGCTTCCGAATAATGAAAATTACGCCTTGTGAACGTAAAAATAGCACTTTTGAGGGCGATCGCGGCCTAGATTGATCTTTCATCTAGCGCTTTTGACTACCAAAAAACCCATTCCTTGCATTATCGAGAAATGAAAAGGCGCATCCCGCACCCTCGCAATCCTGGAAACGAGAGTCTACCCTCTTAACAGAATACGATTAATATGAAAGAATTTCCTTTGATATTCTCATGTTATATTGTACAAATAATTAATTTTATAGGAGGTAGTCACGAATTACATCCCGGAGGTTCAGGACAGCCAGGAATAGTCGTTCATGTTTGTGAAACAGCAAATCCTATAAAGAATGCTCCACGTATACAACATACACGTTGTCCAGAACATTCATAAGTAGCGTTGTTAGTAATATTGTCCATTTTACGACAATGAATTATTTATCCATCCAAGAAGAAACTAAAGGCATTACATACAATGGCATTCAATACACAAAACTTTTTATTGCTATATCGTAAAATTGAGAATTTTTATCTTGTGGCAGTAGGGTCACAGGAAATGATTTCTAAACGCGTTCTGCTAAGGCAAGTACATGTGAGTATTTTACAAGAATTACGAATGTAATTATTACTAAAAATGTTTCCCCTTCCAGATATACAATATTATTTTATGCTGAAATTTCAAACAAAAATATGTCATCAAGAATGTTATACGCATAACATTGCATTGTTACACATGAAATAATTGATTTTATCAATGATAGATTCACAAGTTTTTTCGAGGCATTTCTATTGAGATAAATAATGGAACCGAACGAAATTTAAGCAATTTTTATCTACACGTATCAAGACTCCAAATAAAATTTCGGGTGAAACACTAAATTAAATTTTTTTAAATTCATTTCAGCAGACATCGTATACATAGTTTGAAGTAAAATCAAAAAATCGATCGTCTCGTGTGTAACAAACTTAGCAACCTTATCATAAAGATCATCGAATAATTCACTAACGTAAAAATAAATTATTAGAAAGAATGTATGCACACATTATTTTAGACTTTGCAATTATTTTTAACTTCTTAAAGAGAAAAGATGATTTAAGATACTAAAGCTTATTCGCCATCACAGAAACTAATGAAATTAATACTACTAATATATCAACAATAAAGAATATTAAAATTAGCGATACCAGAGTTATATTTCGAGTTATCGGTGTTAATTGTATCGTCACGAAAGATATGTAAAATTTCAAATCTTAGGAAAAGTAGAAGTAATAATATTTGCTCTAATATAATTATTTGTGAATTCGAGACAACTTTAGCTTGAGAAGTACAAAAGGAATGTGTGTACAATGAGTTTAATAAGGACAATTATAAACATTGATGTATATTTAATGTACATACATGTGATTGCGAGTGTATACCATGTGAACGCATGCAGGTTGATATTACCGTTATTTATCTCGAATAAGTTAAAATTAATTTGTATTAAAACTGAGGGTGATAAATAATTTTTATTTCTTTGGTAAGAAACTATGAATATTGAGACACGAATCGATAAATCAGTTTCGAAAAAGAATTTAACGCAATTAAAACTATACATATTACTTGCGATGTATCGGTGTTACTGTTTTATTGCAACAGTGATGTGTACGTATGTATATGTATATGTAAATGTATATAATGTTCCCACTCGAATGAAATATATTTCATGTTGGTGTAAAGTTCAAATTAACATAAAGCTGTTGAAAAGTTTATAAATATGTTATAGCAAATTACTTTTCTGTGAATAAATACGTTACCAAAAAAATTCCTTTTCTTTGTGTGTTGTGCATTTTGTACAAATGTACAGAGAGTGAGAAGTTGGTGAATTATATTACAATTTTTCGGGAAGAAATTGTCTAGTAATAAAGTAGCTTAGAAAGTATAAAAAATTCTGTTCTTTAATTCAGAAATTGTTTACTGTTACACTGTCATTAGCTTATTTAATAATATAAAAGCTTTATACACATAGATGTCATTAGTAGTGGTAAGTCAACATGTAATGATTCATGATGCGACTGTGCAAAATTTAGCATTAAGGATTATACATTGCATTGCTAGTTTATTAAAATGAATTTCAATTCTTTCAATATGACATTTACACGTATCGGTATAGGCCATTTATTGTATCTTTTTTGTTTTCGGATGTATTTTATGTTCAATTCAAATTTTTTCCATTCGAAAATGCACATTTATTTTGTCCAAAATTTACGACACAATTCATACAAAACAGCCTGGAAAGTATCATATAAAGAAAGTTTCACAATTAGTGTACTTTTTACAATTGAGATAAATTCACAAAATTCAATTGCTCTTGAAAATATGTACATACACACACACATATATATGTATATATATATGTATACTGTATATATATACATATATATATATAGTAAATAAACATACTCACGCGTCTACGCCATTCGTGTTTCGATTTTTTTATGTGATATTCAACAGAAACAATAAGAAGTGTTTGCGACTGTTTTGTTCGAAGTAAATCAAACGATCGATCAAATTTACTTTATAGAGATATTGCTTTATAGAGATTAGGATTTTGAAACGTCATACTAAAATGTCATTTGTTAACTGTCCATTAACGGTAAATTGTTAATTGTAATTAATGGCAGTATCTTATTTAACCATGATTCTCGGAACGATATGATTTTCTGTCCAAACACTAATTATTCATTTTAAGGAGATGTATCTTTCTTCTTTGCGAATGTGTTACAAAAACATTAAATATCTCTCAATTACAGTACGATTCTTTGAGCATACGCTTTTTTTCATACACAAAAACTGAATTCTTATAAAAATATAATATTAATCATAAGAGTTTGTACGCTCTTATATGCATGTATAATCCAAATTTATGCAACATACACGAAAGTATTAATATCGTCGTCGTGTCTGCGAATATATTTGTGTTCAATGAGCCATTCAATTTGTTCCTTTATCATCTTTTTACTTGGCAGAAACATGTTCTTCAGTATATCGACTAATTCGGTTTGTAGCTGAGCATTACTAATCTTTTTCCGCATTTTTAGAATCTTGATAATCGCCTCCTGTAAAAAAATATTCGATGATGATATTCGATGAATATTCGACAATGATGCTTGTTTATTCTCGTAAATAAAGATTGGTTAGACATAAAAATATACCTGAACCCTTAATATTCTAAGTTGTACGATAGATTGGTTGTCCTCCTCTTTACTGCGTTCGGTGGATAATTGAAGTCTTCCTATTAAATTAATTTTCCCTCGCTTTTGTAATTTACCGTTTTTTCTGGAAATTCACATTAAAGTTAAAAGAAAGATTTTACGTGGTAAATGTTTTGTACATGGTATATTACTAACACAATAGCGAACTCCTGATTCACCCAAAACCTTGTGTCGTTCGCGAAATCTTTGGGACTATGCGCGTGAGGGTCTACCAACAAAAGCTGCCGTTTGAGCTTCGGAAAAACGCACAAAGACCATAACGTTCGCCTAAGCTCGGGATCAGGAAGCTCCGTAGCCAATCGTAAATTTTCGTAAGTGATCTTTTCAAACGGCCGCTGATTCCAAGCGAACAGAACTGCCATTTGAAAAGTTGTTACGTCCACATCGAAGCGGCCCACTTGGTTGGAAAATGTTATCTGGAACACCATCCAAATTGGTTGCAAGGTGAAGCTGAAAATTAGAACCGTGATATTGAAAGTTTTGCAAAGTTCTATTCTATACCCTTGTTTACTGCATCAGAAAATCTTATAATCTTGTTCTGTTATAACAAATCATTGAAATATTTCATCATTAAAATTTGATTGTTAGATCGATACGTTTAAAGACCCCGCTCAATCCATGAAAAAATCTTTGCAAATACATGAAAACACCAGTCCCAATATTCTCTGACAAGACGTTTCATTTCTTACCGTGCCGTTCGACATGTGATGATACCATTGTAATTTTCTTCCGCTATGTTTTTTCTTATAAAATTCTTCTACCTCGGGAATATAATCTTCTAATTGTAACGGTAAACTTACAGTGACGCGTTCACTGCCTCTAGCCCAAGCACCTGCATTTAATATCTGGAAACAGTTGCGTTTTAATCAGAATTTAATCTGGACTAATCGACCGAATTCGATCTCATACATTTCGCGGCCAGTACCTTAATATTTATACTATCTGCAATGGCAGCTCTACACTGTTCTTTAAACTGTTGATTGAGATCCTGCGACACTTTAATGTCTTGGAACATTCGAGCTAATTTATTAACATAATCTGCAGGCATTCCGACTTCGCGAAGCCATTCTACCATATTCTCTTCTTTCTCAGAATCCGCAGATGTGTCTAGTATTAAGCGGCGTGTTAAATGAGCCTTATGATAGCGCATAAATACATCCTTATTTTGAACATACTTTAACACTAACAACTAAAACGAAATTAATGAAAGATGGATACGAAGTGGCGTTTAATATTACTCGTACGAACAATATATGTACAATTCGAAACAAACAAATACTTACTACGTCCCTTAGCTTACTTTCGATTTCGTCGGAAGTTAGTTTCTTACTGAGAGGTGTCTTTCTAAGTAGCATATCACAGTAATTAGCAAGGAGTTCTGGACATTTCGATTCCGGTTGTTTATTGTTGTTGTTGTTCGGTTTATTATTTAAAATTGTTGTACCGATGCCAGAACTTTGGCGAGCCGGTAACTCTAACTTGAATACTGTTGCGTCGTTCACGACGAGCTTGTAAGCTTTGTCTCTAGCAGTTAAAAATCTAGGATCATCGTCAAACGCTTCTTTAACGAGGGTCGAGAATCGCCGGAAAAGATCTAACAGTCTTTCAACATATTTTTCAGAGTCGTGGGTTATAACGTCTACAGCTGCCATCATATCGGCTAGACCCGCACTCGCAATATGTTCTTCTAAATTTCTTAACATTGGACCAACACCCTCGGGCACTCTATCCATTAACTTCAGCATCAATCTAAGTTCTGCAATTTAATCCAATCACCAATCACGTTAGCATATGGAAACGTTAGCATATGCTACCGAAACATTTTCAAATTAACATTAAAACACACTTACGGTCCGTTTGATGATGCTGTATCATTCTCGGACATTCTGCTAGTATAGCCGGCTTAAAAGTTGCTACTAATATACGTACACAACAGTCGGTTAAAAGTTGCACGCTCGCACTGTTTGGTTCTAAATACTTTTGTGCTCTGAGTTCTTCTTCTCTCAGCTTAGCCTCCGCGTAACGCATGTAATTCTCTACACCGTGTAACGATAATTGTTCGGGAGCTTTCACCCAATAAAATGCTTCTGTCGCTTCTATGTACGCCGCTTCAAAATTCTCTCTATATATTTGAAGTTGATCCGTCGTATTCGAGCACAAATTTACTAGAATTTACAATAGAATTCTCGATTAATACTAGCCTACGTATCGTCCCTTATATCGTTCAATAATCTATTACCATAGGATTCCCTAACGCCGATGACAAGCTGCGAATCAAACGCCTCTCCGTTTCGTTCGGCTCTTATTAGTCGCATAGCCGAATCTTGGAGTTTCTGCTTTATTTCTCCGAATATACTTTGATTCCAACTATCCAACATTAACTGTAACAAACGCAAAAAAACAATTAAGTACAAAATTAATAAAAAGTACACCATTTATTAGTACCTTCCTGACAGTATCGTCCGGTTGATTTCTTTTCTGAACTGTAGAAGTTGTTTTGCCAGCTAGACTTGTTTCTAATTGCCTAAAAGGTGTCGGAAGATAAATACATTGAATGAAAAACTTCCTCCATTCAACTATATACGCTTTTAATAGAGCTTGTTCTTCTTGATGTGCTAAAACTCTCTATAAATAAAACATCTGTATCGTTAATTTAGTTTCAAACAATGAAAAATGAAAGATAGCATAGTAGGAAAATTATAAACTGTAGTATAATTAAAATAATATATACCTGTTGAGCTTGTTTTATAAAATCCATTATGTCTTCTTTAAGCGCGTCCCTTAACTTCGGAGCACCTTTCTCATCCCACACGCATATCAAATGAACAGAGTAAAATAAATCTTGCCATTCTGCTTGAGTTACGGGTTCTTGTACCAACAGTTTCAATATAATCGGACGCATACATGGCCATTTATCTTCAAACATGGGCCGGCTTTTGTCCTAATTATGCACATATTGTTAAATAAAGTAGGAGGGCATGGATATTTATAACTTAGCTATATATTAATAATCGTTCATTTATACACACATGTTACAAAATAATATGAGTAACTATCTAAAAATGTCGAAAGCGATACGTGTCTTGCAGTGTCAGCATATAAAGACGAATATAAGTGGATAAACTAAGAGAATTATTATTCTACTTAATATTTTGAGTAACTTGTACTTCTTGATTTAATTTAATACGAAAAATGTCGTTATTAAAGAGGAACTTATTTTGAAATTATTTCACGGAATAAAACAATCGTTTGACCTAATTATTAGAAAATTATTGAACCGATAAACTAATGCAAACGTCTCGAATTAAAATAAAACGTTATACGAACTTTTAAATGGGGATATTCAAATCGTTGTTTGACAATCTAAACATTGCATAGGTTATCAAGATTTGCATACTATCGTTACTAACAAGCCGGTACGAAAAAACTTAAAAAATTATATATATTAGAGTGACAAGTGTTTGCTAATGTAAATCGACGGTAACTATAAATTTCGTTGTTTAGTGACAACTAACCTTCAACATCGTCGCCATCACAAATTTTTGACATGTCCTATACTCTATACCACAATGCGACTACGCCAGAACCAGGGTATATCGTATATGTATATGTGCAAATGTACATATAGTATGACCTCAGAATATTCCTATAGAGGTGAAACCCCGGCGTTTTTTTCGGTAACCAATTTTTAGCGCGCATGCGTCCACAAGTAGGTAAACTTTCATTTCAAATATCTAACCGTAATTGCGGATCTTTATACAAAATAAAAAATGATTACATTCATTGCAAGACACAGGAGCCAAATAAAAATTGTATTCTTCTTTGAATTATCCTACGAACAGAGAGTAAATTTCCTCTCTGTTCATTATACATTTTCATGTATATTTCATTTAAACAACGCATAGAGATTTAATATTAATCCTGAAATTTGGAAAAGTTAATCATATTTTTTTCAAGACTAAATGCCTCTATGACAATATTGTTTCTAAATCATCTGAAACATTCATAATAAAAATGGAGTATACAAGATATTCGATTCTCACTAATATGCCCGGATTCGTGAGTTGTCGGTAACGTTGAACGCGATACGAAATTGGTAATGGGGTTCCACTCGAACGTGCGATAGAAAAATATATTGGGTAATTGGCTAATTAACATTGTCTGTGGAATGGGGGTAATAAGATTTATCTTTAATTTAGTGGAGATAGTAACTAGATACCGTATGTAAGTAATGCAGGGCAGAAGAGCGGATAACGAAGACAGTTACCTATTTCGGATTTTTGTATGGGAAGTGGCGCCGTCTGTCCTGGGGAATTTATTTTTGATGTTGTCAGCGAGCAGGCGCTGGACCGTATTTGGAGGCTGCGTGCGGGAGGAAGAGCGAAAGACAGAGCAGGACCGAGATTCAAACTCGAAATCTAACGAGAGACTCAGAGCCACGCGAGTGGCCGCGCGACACGGCACGGGAGTTTGAAAACTGCAGTTAATAGTGCACCGTGCGCCATGTGTACTGGGAAAAGTGTAAGCTTTTCGTGTCTTTGTGCTCTATTACTTCTCGCCGGACTTACCCTGCCGTTTGGTAAGTACACGGCTCAAATCTAGTCATTTTTAACCGTTTAACGAAGCTGTCATTGAAAAATACCATCAAAAATGACTAACAACGAGGGACCATTGTTTTGTGCTGACCTCCGACCATTTCAATTGTACTCCATAGTAGAACTACAAAACACTATCGACCTTTTCTTTCATAATTATTGAAATTGAACATCATCGTGGGATATTTTTGAATACACATCTTTATTGGTGGATGTTTAATGAAAATCATAATGTAATACGGTTTGATTCAATGAGATTGGTAACATGACTTAGAAAATGGAGTACTCGAAATTGATTCAGATTTTCTCTCAGAAAATACGCGTTTCCAGTATAAATGGCCGGAAGCGAAGATTGTTTCACGTGGACGAGTATTACAGCCAATGAATTAATGGGAAACATTATTTCTGAAATCTGTAGGGTGAAATTAGGGTAGTTCAAAAGGAACAATTGACTCTTGGCCTGTTGCTTACAGAAACTTGAGTTTTCATTCATCGCTAATGTCATGCACAATAGATTAGGTATTTTAATGGAGTTTGATTACGATTATGTCAGCAGTTACTATCCATTGTTGTTATTATAATCCCGATTGAAGAAACAATACAAACCCGATACAATCCAGACGATTATCAAACTCAATTTATATATGTACATTATTTTAGACATAATTTTATAAGAAAAAAGGGGAATTAAAAACATTTTATACATTACAAAAGTGAATAGTCATCTCGCGAATTTAAAAAAAGTATAAAAAATTAATTACAAGTTCAATGGTTATATACAAGTGAAACAACTTTATTTCCAATTCTTATGTACATTTTCAAAATAACCAAAACACCAACAGTTAAGCAAATAAATTCTTAGAAACTGGCAAGATGTTTTTGTGAAGTTAATATTAAATGCAAAATATTTTAAAAAAGTTTTTAATAAGAACACTTCAATTAAAGTAATTTAGAGACGCGCGGTGCAGTTAATTACTCGATAATATTATTTGAAGCGACGCTTACGGCATGAAACAATGTGCTGTTTTAAGAGTCGTGCAATTCTATCTTTGAAACCGAAGAGTCGCTCGAATTTTCTTCGTCCATCAAAAGTCTCTTGAATAAACAAATGCCACTAGTAAGTGTTGGAACTTCTGTGAATTTTTCATTTTTATTATCGTGTAGCACACATTTCAAACCACTTCCAACAGTTTTCAATGGAATCACATTATTAGTTTGCAATTAATCCGGATTTAGCTTTCTCAGTTTAATAATATTCAAAAATACTTCTACACGAGTTCTCTCAAAATTTGATCTCTCACCCAGTATCACTATTAATTTGTAATTATTTATCACTGGACGATGATATTATATAATGTCGGTGATATTATTTAGATTATAGACACTGTTAGTCAATGTTTAATCCCCATGCAGTATTCAGGTTGATTTGACTGGAATCCAATCATCCAGTCCCATAGCAATCTTTCGTATCATAAATGTGAAGGAATTCATTTTATAGTACATAAAGTTTTATAATGCATTATGCTTCAGTTATGTGCATAATTTCAAAATGAGCTATTAATTCTCGCACGAGAATTGGTTCAATTTCTTCGTTATTAATATTATTATTTGTTAAATTTGACGTATAAGGCTGTATAAAAATAACGAGATAAAATCAAATAGTGACATCAATATTAGGACAGCTCTCATTATTATAATTAATAACGAGTCTGCCTCATATAAAATGACAATAGTTATTCAGTGCCATTTTAAAATATTACCATGCACATTGTCCGGAATCAGAGAACCATCCTTTCCACTTGCCTTTAAAAACCGCGCAGTTATTCTACCCTATTCTGTATCACGTGAAACGTGCTCGAATTTCTCTCACTTGCGACTAACAAAATGTGGCAAAAAGGAATAATAGAATAAAGGAATAACTATTTGTTCGTCCGACCGCCTTTCATGAAAATACACGCCGCATGTAAATATTCTGTTCTAGAGAAAGAATGTTGATAAATATGCACGAACTTTTACGGAAGCTAGCAACATCAAGGAAAATGCCATTTTTTGTCCTTGTAACAAATGGTGCTACATGTTTCTCATACAAAGAATTTTATCTGCTAAATGCTTATCACATATTCGAAATATCGTCAATATATTAAGATGATTAAAAATTTTCAGCGAAGGATGGGAACAAATAAAAGTATGCAATATCTTACGGAAACAAAAATAAACTAGTATTCTTCGAACTCTTTGTTTGAACAATTAAGAAAACAAGTGGACAATGAAATTATTTTTACTTATGATCTGACCGAACTGAAACATCACAGCTTCTAATAATTATCTTAGGTATAGCTACTTTTAAAATTTCGGGAGTCACTACTAACACATTCGTAGTGCACCGACATTGCACACACGAGACATTGCACCTACACCTCTGCTCCCTTCTTTTCATTATAATTCTGCAGAAGGGACGCACAACAACCTACTCTGAATTCATCTTCAGCATTCCGAATCAGCCACATGGCATCAAAAATGCTAAATGCTAAATTTCATGCTACATTTTGTAATCTTGAAACAATCGCGAACTTAATACGAAACCATAAAGTAAATACCCATATAAGTTGATTAAATTATCTATTATAAAGTTTGGACATATTTTAACGGTGATTGCAACGAGCGAATACTAGAAACTTTTACAAATTGACGGTTTCTTATTCTGCAAACTATTAGTAGACTGTAGATTTAGAATGTGAAAATGATTAAAGCAATTCGAGGATAGTGATGTGTTAGCTACAAGCTTGTTGAAATGATTAAAGATAGAATAATAATTTTATCCGGTTTTGGTTTCATACAATTGACAACTTTCATTTCGAATAATGATCTGCAGTCTAGTTGTCAGTGAACAAGTCATTCGCTGTGACAAATTAGATAACTTGAATTGATAGTTTGTTAGGTATTCGAACTTAGTATTCCAAATATGCTACACTTTCTCTATAATGTACATCCATTCATTTCAATCGGAAACACGGTTGTGATTCGGACATTTCTTTTGTCGCCCACGTGTGTGCGCAGGAAAGCGATCAATAAAGATAATTAAGATTTCTCGGGGCTGAATGGCAGGCCCCCTCGCTGAAGTGTCGCAAATTGTACTGCAATCATCTTGTCAAGACATTCTACTCTCGACGCTGTTCTAATATGAATTCCTCGGAGGTTCGGATGACCTTCTCGAAACTCACGCGCTTCAACCGGCATACTGTCAGATACAACAACGACTCTCTTTGGTATATTACGCTCGTAATACGTATGAGCCCTCGGACGAATGAAATTCCGTGCAAAGTGTACTCCGGAGAATATTTTATCGCGCTCTGGTCGCGTCGTGAAATACGGAGAACAGCTATTTCATGCACTTTTGGCATGCACCGATGCTCGCACCGTCCACCCCAACCCCCCACCCGCCTCCAAGAAAATACCGTTCAGATAGGAATTTTCGTGGAACTTAATTGGACCATTCTAATCTCGAGTCAAAAATCTGATATAGAGGGAGGTGCTCCAAATATGGGCCAGCAGTTCTGCTTCGAGATTTACCGTAACTCGCGTAATTGTTCTTCTGCGAAGCTAATTACAACGTTAATGTAACGTTAGACGAACATTACTTTGTTTCTAAATCAGACTTATTGATCAACTGACAATCATGATTGTGGAAACAGCAGCAAAATAAAAATTTCTTTCTTTCTTCGGTATAATTTTCAATTCCTTGGAAATTTTAATTTTTAAGATTAGACATGTCTTAAATGTTCATCTCTGGTGCATGAAGATAGAATTTTCGATCTATCGATTGATACAAGGAGTTTATTGGTTCACCGGAAATGTTGAATTTTCCAAAATACATATAGCGTGCATTGGTATTTCGGAAAAAAATGGAAATCGCTCTGAAGCTGGTATTGCACATAGAGAGGAATTGATAGAAAAAATTATGTGAACTCGATTGGGATATTTGAGCACATCCACCATATTCTCTGAGAACTGCCTCATCAGTTATTCGTCTATTACAATATTTTTTACTAGGCAACAGTATGGAAATATCGATTCCATAACGAACAGTACTGAAAAAAGTAATGGAATTGTCAAAATAATAGCAAGACATTGTAAAATGAGAGATGGTTAATATTTTTCATAATATTTAAATTTTGCATTTTGTACTCCTGAAATATTCAGTTATGACACGATAAGATTGAATACTGAGTCAGCTTTGATATAGTACTGAAAAGTTTTAATGAAGGGTTATGATTGTCGAATATAAACGTTTTTGTAACGATGGAGCTCTTCCTTTTTTCATATTAAAGAGTTGAAAGATTGCAGCAGTCATTTTTGCACTAGACAGAGAAACATTGTTGCTCTTTAATTACGTTTCCTCTCAAGTAGCTTTCTTCTGTAATACACAAATTGAATCCGGAAGGATTATCACAATGAATATTTCTGTAAGCATGGAGATGAAAGAATTTCTACAACGTCGGAAGAAAAGAATTTAATTGCCCTTTTTGCATGAATATAAAAGGATTCGAGATGATCTCTTACTAATTAAATAAGATGAGATGATATTTTAATATGATAAGTTGTACCAAGAAAATACACGAGTTGCAACAAGAAAAAGTAGGGGCACTTCGGATAAAGAGTGTCATACTTTATTTCCAAAATAATCCCACATGGCATCAGTACATTTGTCACGTTTATGGTACGGAGTCTCTTGACTTTTTCAAAGTCCGCGGATGAAATGCTGCTCGCAGCATTCGCTACATTCGTCGGAACATTCTTTTAAAACAATTCTTTAAAACTGTGACTAGAAAAGAAAAGTGAACTTACATAATTTGTGGTCGCGTTTATTAAACAAGATAAACGGGGTTAACTATTTTCCGAGCGTTGGTACAGACATGTAAAACGTTGCAATACACACCAATTTTCTTTGTAAATAATGAAACTCTGTTTCGAGCACCGGTCCGAGAACTTTGTGTCTCAGAACTCAGAACTCTATGCCGTATCTCCTTTGAACAAAAATAATGAATCAAAGAAATTGCGATCTTCTAGGAGAGTGGTTGATACTTGACTGTAGAAGCACTGATACAAAGTTCTGCAAGGAAAGTCAAGAACGGTCGGCCGAGATCGTGAACTATATGTATAACGTGTGTTTCTGCAATATTTCATATTGTTGCAATTGAGTTCGAGCATCATACAGAAGTTTTCGACGGATAATCGGGTATAACGAATTGAATATACATATATTTTTCATTTAAACCATAGCGGGCATATCAAACTTTCCAATGCTCACCAGAGTTATCAGTCGTGAAAACAGGGGAAAGACATGTTTGAAAACAATAATAAATCCTCGAATATTTGAAATTGTTGCAATCGAGTTCGAGTATCATACAGAAGTTTCTGATGGGATAATCGGGCATAGCGAATTGAAAATATATTTTTCATTTAAAGAGTTATCACTAGACTGCGGATCTTTAATCTTTAATTGGTTGGACGAAATATAAAACAGTAAAGGATTTAAAAAATTCAAGAATGTTCTAATGTTGCTTTTAATGTAACAAAATCGTTAAGGAATGAAATCATTATTTATGTTATTCCTGCTTCCCACAATCATTGCAAAACATTTTTATTTTGCATAAAGATCCGCTGTCTAGTTATCAGTTTTGAAAACAGGGAAAAGATATTTTTAAAAACAATAATAAATCCTCGAAATGTTCGTTTTTAAAATAAACGCACCCATTTGGACAACTATGTTCACATTATTGTTATCACTAAGGCTTTATTGAAAACAATTACTATGGTTCTTGCTCTATATCATTAATTTTTCCAAGATTCGAACAAGTTCTTTTTACCATTCCTCTTTAGGATTATCAATTTTTCGGAAACCGTACGAGGAAATTTTGCTGATTATCGCGGAAAGAACAATCAAACGTAATGCCATATTCCCGTGTTAATAAATTCTAATGAATGTATAGCAATAATTGCATGCGAATGCTGAATAATTTCAGGCATGCAAATGTTCTGTGTCTGTGCTGTGCCCTCATTGCAAAGCTGATTATTTCGGTTCCGTCGAATAAAAGGTTTTCACAGGGTGACGAATTTAATTGGATTTATTTACCGTGGACACGACGTATAGTGCTCGGCATAATTGTTCCGAAATAAAAAGTGAACGTTGAGAATTCGAAAAAATTTTCTAATTAAAAAGTAAGAATTAAGGAAATTTCTATATAATATTTGCTATCTCTCTGCTACATTTATTTTTGAAAAGTGGTCTATTAAAATTTTGAATAATTTGACAACGACAGATTTGTCGATATTTTTTAAAAATTAAAAATAAATGCTCCAACATAGTCTTTCGTTTAAACGCGAAACAAAAGACAATTTGCTAAGGAATTTTTCAAAATGAGAGCGTATGTTACGAAACAATTTTCGGACTGTATATAATCGAACAAAAAAATGTTATCATTTGTAAGATGGATATTTAATGCTTCATTTGCCGAGTCAGTTTTTACCAAGGAACAACATCTTACAACGATTGTCAATGGAACGACGTCAGCTTGATATCTCTTGAGCATTTATGTCTTATGTATTCGTTATCCGCCGTCTCATTAATACTTCACGAGTCACGAGCGAAGTTACTCTAAATGGAGTAAGGGAGTCAAGATCAGGCCGAGCAGTTAGGCAACCCATTTGGGATTCCTGATCCGAAGTCGGTAGCTGATCGCAAATAAGATGATTAAATGGATCAAATGGAAGCAGAGAGTGGTTCGACTCGGTCTTAGTGTTTTCTTTGATAACAGACATCGAAATCTGGGATTCTCCGTTCGGATTCAAACGACTACGGATTCGTCCATTTTCTTAGAACACGCGAATATTGGATCTTCTTCCTACGGAATCATAAGCTTAAAGTAATTAACGTTTCCAGTTCTTTCGAAATGAACAATTTTGAATCGCAGCTTACGTATTTTATATTACTTGCGAAAAAGGTTTCATCAAAAAATAATTAGAAACGAAGGAACATGAAATAAACTTTATCATTATAAAGTTTCGAATCGTAGAATATTTATCTTCTTTATTTCTAATACCAGTTGAAACAAACGATCGAACCAGGAAAATAAAAAACTCGTGAAAACATACAGATTTTGAATATATTGTTGACGTACGATGTGGCGATCGTTGTTACAAATAAGACATCGGGGAAGACAGGCGTTGTACGAACAATTGAGAACAACGATGGTCTCCGTCGTGGTTGGAGATTTCCGGTTCTTCCACTGAAACAAACATCGCAAATTGGATTTCAGTTTACGCGCGTTCGTGGTTTCTCCAACAGGGTGTTAAAAGAATTCGATGGTAGATAGAAACTGACTCGATCACCGGGAACCCATATTTTTACGCTGTTGACCTGTGGTAAAGTATCTTTCGCCGCCTCCCTTTTTCCGTTTCTCCATCCTCTTGTCTCGGATATTTCTCGCCTTTTTGGTTGCGCGTATCAGGAAACCGTTCGATTCGTCTTACGATACAGTAAATCGCACCCCGGAATCCTTTTGTAGAACTCTGCGGGTTTGACGGAACCGTTCAGGTGAAACGCGATTTCTGTTGAATCGCGCCTTAGGAAGAAAGTAGATGAACTGTATTGTAGTTATTCCACTCCATTGGAGAGTGTCAAATGGATTTCTTAAAAGGCGATCGTGTCGCTTGATCACCGCTACAGTATTATCTCCGTAACTGTCGCGAACGTCGCTGCCGTAACTGTCCAAATTTTATCCCCACCACTGGAGGGATCCCGCTTGGAACCAGTCAATAGGTAAACATGCTCGACGACCGAGCCAGCGAGGAGTCGAGTGAGACTTACTAATGCAAACGAAGCATGTGATTGCAATTTTTCTAACTTTTTAATTTTATTTTATGAAACTTTTACCATCACATGATGATGTTGTTTTTCTAATTAAAATGACACCGAACACGATATAGCTGCGATTATAATTATTAGACTGCGGATCTTTATGCATTTATGGCTGATAAAAATTTTCAAGAAAGGCTAGAATATAAAATTCGATAGAATTTTGTACAATTTTCATTTGTTTTGGATCTACAAAGGCTGTTCCCATTAAAAATAAAAATTATTCTATTCCACTTTCTTAAAATTTATTGACAGAAATTGGGAAATGTATAAACATCCACAGTCTAATAATTACCTGAGCAACAAGCGAAGTTAAGAATTCGTGTACCTCTACCGTAAATGTCATGTCAATGTCAACATTGCTTGTACAGGGTCTAAACGGACCCGTGTTTGTGATTTCGTATCGACTTCTTCGACTTCTGAAAAATGTGAAATGTTTGATACACCTCTGCTGAAACACATACAATGTTTTGATAAAAATTCTCGTATGTCTTTTAGTACGAACATGGCACGTGCGCGAGTGGTGTAAAATATTTTTAATAGCAAAATATTGGAATCGATAAAATGCAGTGGTTGGCAATGTCGACGTGTTATTGCATTGCAGAAGGCCATATATTCTATATCCATAGAGGATGTAACCAATCTTTTTATTGTTTATTAAGGTCGGGGAAGATTGATTTGAATGATTGAAAAAGTTACGAATATGCGCAAGCCATTCATAAAGCCTTATGACAAAAATGAGTCGATCAAATGAAAAACACGAAAAATGGTAAAAGAATTTAATAATAGTGTTCTGTTAAGTGTTCTATTAATTCCATGAATGAAGACAATTTTTATTTTGCATAAAAATCCGCAGTTCAATCATATCAGAGGAGCGTTGTTTATTAGAGGTTTAATTAAATTAAAAATATAATATTTTTGTTTAAATGAAGGTTTTACGTCGCGTTGAAATCCTGCACGAGATCGAATAATTTTTAACGATAAATGGCACATTTTTTGTTAAAATATATGTCCGAAATAATTTCTTTTAATCTGCCCATGTCAAGCTGAATAAATATCAAAAGTAAAACGAGATAATTGATAAAAATTTAATATGTACCATTTCGACTTCTTTGATAGTTCCAGTATCAAATAAAAGTAGATTAAATTGTTCCCTTTATAGAAGAGTATCCTCTAATATAATGAGAAACGGTAAGAATTTAATAAGAGCGCCGGATGTTAAAAATTCGTCGATTTCTTCCGGTTGCGAAAAATGTCTATAACCTTAAGTGCGAGTCTGAATAAATCAAAGGCTTCTCTTGGAACCGTATCTCCAAGTAAATAACGGTGTTTGAGAACAGAGAGTCTGAATTGATGGAGGGAATGCCTTTTCTTCACAAGTCTGGCCCCCATTGTAGATTGCCCACTAACCTTCACTGCCAGAGCTGTTAAAGGTTGAAACCTTGCCGAATTAGCAATGTAAATTTGACATTCCCAGCCAGCTGAACCTATTCATCTTCGACCGCGTTTTTATTCGTCCTTTAAATGCGTATATCAAGCATAATATACATAGAATGATTAATTACTTCGAAAATTATTGTTCGATCATATTTTCATGAAGCCACCCGTGGAAAAGATATTTGATCACCACAGGGAGCTTTCTTCTCTCATAATAATTCTTCATAAAAACATATTAAAAACAAATCCTAACGTAAGAATAAATATGTTTGTTTTTCCACAAAAAAATTGAACATTAATTTGCGGAGGATTCTATTAGGATTCATTATTTTTACAACAATCTTACACTTTTTATACACTGGTGAACAATTACTTTGCGAATATTTGCTTGAAATATTGACTGCTATTTTTAATACACGCGCCAATGATTCCGTCAACAATCACGTTCACGATCTTAATCGAACGCTCTCGACCAAAAGTGGTACTTACCGCCACATTTAATATTAAATCTCGTTAATTGCATTTTTACGATGAACTGCAATTCACCGGACGTATTCCATTGAACAAGCGCGGGCGCAGCAAAAGTGCCCGTAAGCCTTTTAATTCATTCTCTATTACTGCGTCGGTGGATATTGATTACATTACGACGAGCTCGTGCGTTAATGACGCGTGTTGATGTGTTTTCGCTTCGACCAGGTAATCAATACCGACGGATCGTAATTTCGCGTTACACAAAGGATTATTTAGTCATTCTTGTCGATCGTTCTTCAATTTTATCGAATTTCTATCGACTTAATTACGGTCCCAAGTATGCGAGTAATTTGAAGTCTGATATACCTGAATATCGAAATTATCAGAGTAACTTGCAAAAATTAAATACGATTTTATAATTAAGAATTGTTTTCAAATGACTCGATGAACAAAACGAGTTGTAAGTACGCGAGTCCCTTTTATAATATTTATGATAAAAGAAATATACTTTATTCAGATTTACTATATTCGTTTCACTATACATCGACAATGGGAAACTTTGTTTGAAGCGTGTATCGAGCGAGTTTCAGTCGGACACCTCAAACTACGCGCGACTTGACACAAACTCTGTTAATTTTCGCGGCACACTGTAAACCGAGGAAATACAATGAAATACTAACTCTCCTGTTTGTCACGACGTCTTTCTATAGTACACGTAATTAGTTTTGCCGTTGTACGCCCGGAATGATTTATGAATTAGCATTCATTAAAGTTCCGTGTTATGGTTCTTTCGTTAAAAGCGTGTGGAACGTGCTGGTTAGGTGATCGAACTTTCATACTCGTCTCACAACTCTACGGTATCGAGTTAGACTCGTGACCAAGGTTTTAGACAGAATTTATTAAGCTCGAAGGTTATCCATTTATATGGTAGTAGCTTTTAAGGCATTCATTTATAAGGTATATAAATTATTATTTGTAGTGGGGGATTAAATTATTATGTACAGATGAACAAAACAGACAAATACTGTGCATATTACTGTACATACTTACTCGAAACACGGGGTCGATGACGAGGAGTTAAATAGCAATCAATTTTTCCGTCTTTCTCTCGATCGATTGTTGACTCTCGCGAGTATTCCGGATACATCGACAAAGCCCCGGCGGCCATTCGATTACTCTGGTCCTTTCGCAAATGAGAAATCCTATATTTCTTTTTGCTTTGCTGGAAATGAAATTTCTCCTCGTGGCGTTGCAATACCGCTGCGAAATCACAGCATTTGCCCATCACGCCGCAGAAATAACGCTTAATAAGGGACATGAAAGGGATTTTGGAGCAGCGTGTCAGTGGTAAGTCTTGCTGATGAAAAAATTCCATTACGTTGCCTGGTCGTAACGTTATCTTACATTAACTTACATCAACGTTATATCATAGAAGAACAATTTCTTTTGTCCGATTATTTTTTCATAGTTTTAGCGGCTGATAAAATACATTTGAATATGCTTAAGTGGTTACCTTCAGGTGACCTTGAGTACCAAAAAATGTGATAAAATTGTAGGATAATATTAGGATTACATTTGAACTTACTGTTCAAAATTGTTCTTCTATGATATTCCTCCTTCGATACCACTTAAATTATGCCATAAATGTTTTTTGTGCCATTAAAAATAAAGGAGATATGTAGGTGGCCTCCTTCAGCTGAGACACCCTGTATATGTATAGCTTTGTGCTACACGTCGACAGGTGCATGCAACTGCAGAAACATATCACGGCTAAGAAGATCGTACCTTTTGTCTGGCCAAAACTGTGTGCATTAAAGTATCCTTTTTTAATGCTATCCGAGCTCAGCCTTTGATAGCGTAGTTCTTTTACCACTGACGAGAGAGAATTCTTGCTTTGAGATCGGATACCTTTCTCTTATTCGAAGAACGAGCAGGTGGTAAAACAAATATTTTAATATTTTTAACCAGAAAATCTGGTTCGCAAAGAATGAAAGTGTAACTGAATACACAGACTTTGCTTTACTCCGATTGTTTTTCCAAGTGGAGAATTTTCAATTAATCTGTGGATCTTTGTGCAGAACAATTTATAATAAAATCGAATTCAATCAACATTGATTTTTATAAAAATAAATATCGTAAAAGCGAGTGAAAATAAGCGCATTTTAAAAGACGAGCATATTCAAAATAGTTTTTCATTTTCGAATTATTTGCGAAAATCTGTAGAATATCTCAGCTTTTCGTTTCTCCCTGAGAAATAAAAACGAGGATATGACAAGACGAAGACGCACACACATAGAGGGCGAAAAACTTTTCTGCTGCAAGAAATTCTTGAATCAAAAAAACACTGTCGGTCGGATCATGGTTGCAGTGACGCATTCATTTATCACTTCGAACAAATTGAGACAGTTTTAAATTGAACTTGTCACCGAAGCTTCCTGAATCGAGAATGATTTCGCAAAAACTTTGAAAATTATGAGATTTTTATCCCTCCGCATGGTTGAACCGTTTTCCAAACTCTAGACATAGTTCTAATTCTAAATAAAAAAAGCTACAGAAGTTTAATTCTTAGCGAAGTGAATTTTTAGCTATTTTTACAATTCGTGTCGTCTCTATACATTTATAAAAAAGGCAGAAGATGCATCGCGATCCGTGGATCATTGGCATCTTTCGCAGTGTATATATAGAAGAGACGATACCGAGAAGCCACCGAGAGAATCGAACGCGTGCTATTTGTGAGGCATTCGGTCAGCAGTGTTTTCCAATGTGCAGATACAGTGAAAAAAGCAATTATTTTCTCCTTGGATTAATTGACAGACGTCCCAGCCAGCGCAGCAATTACTGATATAAAATTAAGTTAGGAACATCCTTCGAGAACAAATAGCTTTTTCAAAATTAGACCAAACTACTGAAGGTTTTTTTAGAAGTTAGAGGACTAGTTCGTAGAGACTCCTCAGAACATTTCTACAAAATTGACATACATATAAGGCTTCATGAAACGTCGAACAATGTTATTTGAATAAAATTTCAGCTGTTCGATGAAACGCGATTCATCCCGTTCATTCGAAAACAATATCTTTTATTTACTCTGTCAATATATAGCGGTAATCGATGCAGGTTTTATAGGGAGACATTCGAAAACGATTTCTCGACTTTAAAAGACCTCATCGATCTGCGGTGAATCGCGATGCGAAAATAACGAGGACTGGAAAACTTTCGTCGTGCAGGAGATATGAATTCCTCTCGGTTCCATTCCCTACCACCCACAGTTCTGTATCCGTTTCCGGTAGGAAAAGTTGCCCGTGATAAAAAGAGTTGCCGATTAGAGGTGAAGTATTACATTTTTCCACGGGACTACTGCGCAGACCTTTTTGCCGAAACCACGCTTTTCCTCTAAAGAGTTCAACTAATTTTGTAATTCGCGTCTCTTGCTGGCCTCACAGCGACAGGTTAATTACGCGTCCACTAGGTTTACACAGTCGTTCATGCTTTAACTGGCGTTTTTTAGTCTGCCAGTCCTTTTTCGTATCTTACAACAGTGATTCGAAAATTCAGAGACATTTGGGCAACTTCATTTTTCTGCGCAAACTGGTCCTAGAAATGAAAAACATCCTCTAAAGGCAATTTTATCTGTCATATATGTCCGTATGCTTATATTTAGATGTCCGTAAGTTTATATTTAGGAAATTGTATAATGAAGAAGTAATAAAGTGAATTTAACCCCTTGCCCTACGATTTATTTCAAGGTATCAGTGATTAGAATTCTTTTTGTAGTTCGTAATTTCCTAAAAAAGGAGAAAATTTATATCTATTGTTTGCGTACATGTTCTCCAATAACTATATATTCACAAAACCAAAATAGAATTTCATGTCGGTTTGAAGGAAATTAATAACATACATATTTATTAGACTCTGTCCAGAATCTTCATCATGAGTCTGACACGATGTTGTAGGATAAGGGGTTCAATACAGAAGAAAAGTAAAATTAGAGGTTGTACTATATTCAGCAGACTGTATTGCGAATAAGCGTTCACGCGAAAAGTCTTTCTATTTCAATTTCAGATTGCTGGAGGTCCATTATGAGCACTTAATTTTAATGTTTAAGGGCCTTGGGGCACGTTCTCCCGTTATTCGTGGGAGCTCAAACTCTGCACAGATTTCTTTTGAATTATTTTGATGTAACGAAACTAACTCTGCGAAGCCATCGCAATCTTTCATTTCCACCGATGAATGAAAAATCGAGAAATTCCTTGGAATTTGCGGAGACTCATGAATCGAGGGATTTTTATTGACAGAGATCTTGAATCTATCGTACCTCCTACTGATAAGTTTCCTTACGGGACGAGAGTTTGTTCGCCATCCTCCATTCTTTCCCTGCGTAAAAGCTTAAAGGGTTCCACGGTAATGAAATTTTTCAAGTTCTCCGCTAGTGGATGGAATTAATGCGGATGAGAAAAGAAAAAAATCTTACATTCGGGAAAAATTAGAGAAGATTCGTGACACGGCTTTGACGGAAACTTAAAGATTAAATCCTACTGTGTAGGTGAATACATTTTCCGATCATCGCAACTGGATTTGTTACACTTTTATATCTGTCACATAAAGTAAAGACCCGATGGATTTTTGTAGATCAAGGCATTCTTTTCACTTTGTTAAAACTATTAACAAAAGGAATAAAATTTTAATTGATCTTCAGATTACAAAAATTTAATATTTTTCGTTTTATTTTATGCTTGCATACTTTCCCGAAAAGAGAATCATTGTTCATATTTTTCGTTTGACGAGCCACTAATTAATACGGATCATCGAGATTCTATTGAATTATGGATTAAACAGGAGAACAGGCAACCGAATTGTGTTGTATCTGGTATTATTCCAATTATAAAAATGCCACGAATATTCTACTGCTTCATTTGTACATTGCAAATGTAGCAAATGTTTCTGGTTGTCGGAATCTGTTCCCCGATTTTCAGTTTGGAAAGTCAGGCTGTCCTAATAGTAATATTATCATCGTAAATTATTAGTTGGTACAAGTTACTAGGTCATCCGGAAAGTTGGTGCCGCTTCCTGCGCAGTGTTTCTGTCATTCTTTTTCCCTGAAACGTGAAATCTCGTTTGACTTGCTGAGCATGCAGCCTTCCTGAAACGTTGCAATAGTTTTTGTACTTTTTCCGGAAAAAAATAAACGGAACCGTGGCTAGAAGTCCCACTAAAAAGAGTGTGCTTCAATCGTATCACGTTCAACATGTAAAAACAATTGCATTATTTCGACCGAGAAATTTCACTATTAAAGTATCATGCGCCCAGAAAGGCGCGGGATCAAAACTGTATTGATCTTTTATTTGAAGTAAAAAATAAAAATTGAGAAGAAAATTGAGAAAACATAAAAAATCGGGGGTAATAATTTAGAAAATAAAGAGCTAGAACCGAGAATGAAAGTAAGTAAAAGGAGCGTTATAAATTGTTTTGAGAAGTGGAGAGAATTTTGGCGTGAATATTGTAGGTCTTGAAAAAATTCCTCTTGAAGGGGACAAAGGCGGCATTATAACGCCGTGGGTTACTTTTATTTTCAATGTTCGGGCACTTTGTAAATAGACTTAGTGGATCTCGCAGGGCCGTGTCTTCCCGGTGCCCGGGGGACAAAAGTACAACTTTCGTTATTCACACGTTCATATAAGTCTAGCTGGGTCACAATGTCTTAATTAGCCGGTCAGGTGAGCCGGTGAAAAGAAGAAATAAAGGATGGGGTGCATGTGATAGGGAAATGGAAAGTTTTACCACGGTATTTTCAGGAACTTTAAGCACCCTGAACTCCGGCTCCTAATGTAAGTAAGGTACTATAGTCCGTCTTTATATACATTTCTTTGCGTAGTTCGCTGCCCTGGAAGTTAATCTACAACTTTAAGAGCAAATGAGAGAAGGAGGAAAGGATGGGTAGAGCTGAAAAATATCTCGGGTTCTCCCGACGCTTCTGCGGAGATATTACGTCTTACTGCGTTTCTAAAGGGTTGCCGAGGAACGAGTTGTAATTTACCGGTGTTCGACTGCCTCTGAATTGCGAGAAACTCCCTCTCCGGTGTTTCCTCATTCGCTCCTCCTCGATCAATCTCAAATTAATACACGTTCACGACTTTTTCATGTAATGTCTTCGAAATTAATCCTTATCTCAACAATTGTATATCAACTCATTTCGAAAATTTCGTTAATGCTTCTGACAAGTCGGTTTTTAGAAGAGAAATCATCCCCTGAAAAGTTTAAAATTTCCTGAAACGTTCTGAGAAGGATGCAAATTTAACTCTCGTAAAATTATTGATCTTTTTATGTCTATGTTGTGAGATGTGTTTCTTTAAAATGTGACGTTATACATAAATGAAACACAATTTGTTGATTTATCGTGTAGAACACAAATGGATGAACTATTATTCTAGTCTCTTTTATATGCAACTATTTATGAGGAGCGTATGGGGGTTAAGGAAAAAGTTTTTTTTCGAAAAACCATTTTCGACAGCACCTTTTCACTAAAATAGAAAACTATAAAGATATTAGATGGATTTAATAGCACTATTACACTTACTGAAATTATTCCACTTACTGAAATTATTAAAAAGAAGAGTACATTCTTACGAAACTTTTTATTTTGCATATGAATCCGCAGCATAGTAATTAGAAATTATATATTTTTCTGCATAGCTGACATGCGAAAATGCAGCGATTTTAATTGGTTTTAATTGCCTTCATAAAGGAAATAATATAACAAAGGAATTGTAGGTGGTTTATGTACTGTGAAAATTTTTCGGATCGATGAAAGCTCATTTGAGAGCATATACCCAATTAAACTGCATCAGAGGCAAATGCTATTTAATGCAAGATCACGAAGCTTCAGGTATATTCGTCCGGCACACAGAAACGATTAAAAAGTTTTATGCAAGCCAGACGACCAAAATAGCACAAACCAACATGTAATCAAATACGTCCGCTTCGTCGTGTGCAGTCACAAACGTTCCATTTCGTAAAATTGTCGAACAATCCATTTGACTTCGTCCACCCCGCATCTCGGGTTTACCGTTTAAATGTTTGATGACTTTCAAACGAATCGAGTTGTTTGCATTTACGGGGAGCATTAACGAAGCCTGCGCGAATAAAACATATTATTGTTCAACGAGATCTCTTTCTTGAAAGAGAGGGTAACAATGTGAACACGTCGTTTAACCCCTTGCCGTACCATTTTCTTTACAAATGAATTAAAACGTCTTTATCCCCAAAAATGTCGTAGAAGGGAAAAGAAAATGTATATTTTTTGTATGGCTACATTTATTTCAATGCTTAAATATTAATTACAAACGAATCAAAAATTTTATTTGGTCTAAAAAGACACTCGTAACATTCATATTTGTTAGACTTTGTTAAAATCTTCATCACAAGTGTGACTCGTTAAAATACGGCAAGGGGTTAACAAAATGCCCGGGGCTTTAACCGATGGCAGTATTTGAAATAATACAATTGCTGTCTTACTTCATTTTGCGTCCTTTTAAAAGTTGCGATAGGAAAAGTAGAAAATGTTACAGTATGATGTCGATATAATCGTGGAAAATATGAATATTTTATCGCAATAAAAGAAAGAACAATTTTTTCAGTTTTATTGAGGTAAATCGTTCTTAAAATAATCCGAGAATTGTGACAAGTTTTGATTAAGAAACATTGTGCTCTATAATGAATGCAATATACCCTTACTATTTGCTCATTGTCATCGTTCTGGACAGGCATCACGACTATAAAGATTAATAGACGCGATTCTGTAAATGATTCATTGCTTCGTATTCCTTTTTCGTGTCTTGATGACAATGAATGAAATCACACATACCACCGGTTAGCTCTATTATAATGCAGCCGTAACAATTGAGTTTTACTACTTACAGTGATGCAACTTGTAATTCTGTAGAGGTCTTGTATAGGGATGCATTGGAAACAATGAATTTCTAGTTACTCTCCCTCGGCTTACACAAATGTAATTTCGACAAGTCTTCTTTCTTTTTGTATAGCCGAAGTTTAATACCAGTTTGAATTGACGCTGCACACGATTGATATTGTGTCGTCCAGGATCGTGGATCGAAAACGAGTTCCCGTGCAAGAAAGGAGATCAAGGGAGGAGGGGGGAATGTAATTACATGTGAATTAAACGCGTGAACGTTTCGTCATTTTGCCGAGGTGAATTTACTCAACGCGACGATTGAGGTCGGGTAAAATGTGAGATCGCGGTTGTCGGGCGCGTTGACCTGGAACCTTTTTAAACGCCGCTGCTTTGTCAATGAAGGTTTATAGAAACCGGTGGTCTCGGACAAATTTCTTGACGGGTTAAGGCGCGCGACACGTTCTGTTTCCTTCAAAATGTGGCCGCTCCACCGTTTCCCGTTTAATGCCATCAGGAACGCCGAGCGCGCACGCTTTCCGACAGAGAAAGAACGTTTTTAATGCTGTTATCACGGGTAGGTTATTTGGCTGCGTTCCTATTTCGAAAATGGTGGGACCAACTTGTGATTTGTTGACCGCATTTTTCGCATTTTCTCGTCAACATTTATACGATCATATAAAACAAAAATCAAACCAATACCGACGTGAAAACTCCTATGGCGACTGCACACCTGTCCGTTTCTCGACTCTCCCGAGTTTGCTCGAATAGCGTTTCACCTCGTAGCGTGACGGATCAGACTCTTTCACTTCATTCATTGTCCACGAGTTGTGTGCGCTTAAAGAAGTTTTCACTTGAAAAAGTTGGAAATTTTTGCTTCCCTAAAGTAAAGTTCATCCGAAAAACGTACTTGGACACGATCGGTTCGAATAATCGAGGTTCTAGTGTTTCCAGGAGTTTGTTTTTCAATAGTATCTTTCCAAAATTCTCAGAATATAAAATTACGAATATAGAAAATACGGAGGGAACGTTGACAGTTCGTGGATCAATTCACGAATTTTACAAATAAAGGAGCAGAGTGGTGGAAAAACATAGAATCAACTTTTCCACACGGTTCGCTTTGTGTTCGGAAAAATTCAGTTCGAATTTCAAACAAATACTCGAGCTGCAACAATTGGGTAGTCGGTGTCTGTTCACTATTCGTTATTTCTATATTTTGATAATCATATTATCAAAAAATGAAAACATATACATATATATAAATAAAAATATCAGTTATGGAGGACTTTTCAATATTGAATTTTCGCCGAATAAAATTTTACGAATAGAATTTTAGTTCAGCACGTTCTCCGTGTATCGGAAGCTGTTCACACACGTCACAGTATGTTTTCCCAAATAGCCTCTGTAATAACGTGATTCGGGCAAGATTTCATTTACTTTTTCTACGGTTTCGAAACATTTGCTTTCGACGGCGGCGCTGCGGTCCAAGCGGAATTCGAAAGAGATTTCCGATATTATATTTCCGGTTCACGTAGAATCGATGGTTGGAGCTTTACGGCATCAGTTAGAATGAGTTAGATGCAGCGACTGACCTATCCCATGTTGAACGACCTCGACGAGTCTCGAAGACCAATGTACCGTAATTCATAACTTTATCAGACGTTTCTCCTGTACCGCCGTAGGCTCGTAAAGGTTGTGCGCGGCCCTATATTGAATTGAACTCGTATCCCCTTCCTATTTTCGATAAACGAGATTAAACAGAAGGAGGAAAAATTGAATTCGTGGCCGGAGATGTTGTATTTTCTGACTGTATTGTTTCCACGTACTCTCCGCAGAAGTTACGACGTGGATATAAGATTAACATCTGCGAACAATTTGATTTACTGCGTTGGGAATTCATGTTTACGTTCGTTTGCACAATCTACAAAACAGACTTTTTTCAATTTTCCATTCTTATTCAATTTCATTCAATGATAAATATGTTCTGTTTGTGATCGACTACCCCCACCCCCACTACGCCCCGAAGAACTTAGATACATGTTCCGGCCACTGGCGAAACGCGAGTATCGGTCGGCGAAACGACTATTGCGGGCGGCCGCTTTGTTTCCGGCGGTGCTTTCCGCTTTAGCCGTTCATTCCCGACCCGGCCGTGATAAAAAGTTCAATATCGAGTTGAAAAGCTAGACGAGCGACGAGTAGCGTGGCGAACGGGGCGTATGCAAGTACTATTCCCGGCATTGCAAAGTGGCGCGGGCACCATTGACTTCCGGTCGAAGTCCGAGCAGAAGCAAAGTGAACTCCCCAAGATCTCGAATTGCGGGAACTTTCTTCTGGGCGCGAGGAAGTTTCACCTGAGCCCGGAAATAGGAACTCCCGCGCTTCTGTTTTGCCGTAGACGGACCTCGTTCCCGTCTCTCTCTCCTCTTTTACTTATTTTGTTTTTTCTCTCCTTTTTCCTCCTTACGTTCCAGAAACGGCGCGGCACATAGCGGGTTCGAATGCCGCAATTTGCTCGACAAAATTCATTTTCGAATCAACAAAAACTGGCTCAATGTGGTCTATAATAACCAGACTGCGGATGTTTATACAATTTTCAATTTTTGTAGGCTTTTAAGTAGTCTCTGTAGTTCTGGAATAAATAAAAATCGTACTAAATTCTGTGGAATTTTATATTCTAGCATTTCTTGAAAATTTTTAGAACCCATATATGCATGAAGATCCGCAGTCTAATAATAACCATATATTAAGACTGTTTCCTAAAATACGTTTTTCCTAATTAAAACGACACCAAACACGATATAATGACGATTCTAATTACTAGACTACGGATCGTTATGCAAAATAAAAGAATTGTTCGCATATATTGCAAGACACAGCAGCCAAGTAGAAACTTCTGTCGTTTTTAATTATCTTATTAAGCTGAAACTAACACTGACGTCCTTAAATCTTTTTAATATGTTCGCTGTTTTATATTGCACGTACCCATTTTCCTCAAAAATGCATAAAATCCGCAGTCTACTAATTACTAGTGTAATAAAGATACACAAGCGAACATCCGGTGATCTCTTTCCCGTTTGCTTGCAGGGTATTGCCAAAACGCGGAAGCTTTGGATACGAAGAATGTCGCCCGGAACACCGGCGATTTGAAGGACGAGCTGCAAGCCGATGATGCGGATCAGTCGTACGTGTGAGTACCCTAATCGAGTTCTAAACTCTGAAAATGTTTCCTGTTAGAGAGCTCGCTAGACCGCAGATGTTCGTGGGAACTTGTATTTTACAAAACGGGGAATCAATGACCCAGCCTCCTTCAGATATGTGTAACTCGTGTCTGAGAATTGTGTAATAAGAGAATGGACTCAATAATTAGCAAGGCCAGTTACCCTTATGCTTAGAAATGTTAGTTGCCCGACCCAACGTTAAAGCCTGTTTTCTTATTCCTAATTTCCCAAAAAATTGTGAACTACGAATTTAATTTGATTTAAAACAGACTATGTATATATGAATATGTATTTACTGTAATTTACCTTAGTGCAGCAGAAATACATCTCAGTTGAGATCTGAAATGCTTAATAAAAGAAAAAAAATTAGCAAGGCCAAACGTCTTTCAAGAACTGTGCCAATTGCTGCAACTATCCTTATTTGAATGTCGATATAAAACCATTTCTAAAACCATGAAAATTGTTGAATGAAATTAAAGTTTTCTAGTGCCTTGGTTGAGTCAATTATATTGGGACGATCACAGAAGCAATGTTACAGCAAAATTATAGAATACACAGCATTAACATTTCATTAAATTCAATGTAATAAAGCAGAACTCGAAACTACATGAATTAAATGTCTGTAGGAATTAAAGCATGCAAAGAGGCTTTGCGACGAACCCAAGGGGGATTAGAGGTACAGAAAACCGTGCAAACATGTTCAAACTCATTCAGTCCACAGAGGATCAACGATACAGAAAGAAATGCGAGAAACCACGAGGTTTGTCGGACCGCGTCGCAACCGCGCGTCGCGAAAACCCGGGAAGGTATGAAAAGAGCGTCAAAAAGAAATCCGAGAGTTTAGCAACGTAAACAGCCGGGCCAATTAACGAAGCGAAAAGGGCTGTGCCAAGGGGCACGTCAGTCGTGTTTCCTGTCCCCTGTAACAAGCTGTCCACGCAGCTTCAATGAACTGCGATCAGGCGGCCGCCGAATCGTCATTAAACCGCAATTTCGACTCCACGTCGCTCCCGGCTATCGAGGATCAAACGAACAGCACCCAAAGTACAGAGAACCGATAATTACGTGGGCATACGAAATAAGGGTGGTCGTGTTACACACTCAAACTTTTTAATTGGTCTAACATAGTCGGACCACAGCTGCAGAAACGCAAGTTACGCGTGCTTGTACGGGGTGCTGTAAAATATTCGACCATTTCGGAGAAAAAGAAATTATTCAATAAAATATCTTTAGGTATATATTAGAAAAAGAATGGCTGATAATATGGATGAATACATTCTTATTATTTTTAATAGTCACTTGCTCCTAATGAGTCTCCGCTCATTAATGATGAGATTTGTGTTACTTTCCAAAAACTTACAGTTCTTTTTGTTATTAACCCTTCGAGAACGACGGCAATCGTCATTTTATTTCTCTAGGATAGATATTGTATTATGATCCAGACTCTCTGGTATTTTCCATAGCCATGTTCAAATTCTAGAAAATAAATGATAAATATGGTAGACTGCAGATGTTTATGCAATTTTCAATTTTTGTAGGCAAATTTTAAGAAAGTGGAATCATGTAAAATGTTATTCTCAGTGGTAGTAGTCTTTGTAGATCTGAAATAAATGAAAGTCGTACTAAATTCTGTGGAATTTTATTTTCTAGCATTTTTTAAAATTTTTTGAAGTCGTAAATGCATAAAGATCCGCATCTAACAAATAATTTGACCGTGTACAATCAATTTTAAAATATTCGCAGAGTCGGTATGATGTACTAATGTCTTCCCCGAAGGGTTAACAATGTATAATTAACACAGACGAATTTAGTCCAGCTTTCTATATTTTGGTTTTATATTTTCGGAACATCCTGTAGACACCGATGGCCAAACAATTGCCATTCGTTCGTCTCAATTACACCGCGGCACGAATCGTAATTACCTACCGCTGCGACGCGACGGGCGCTAAAAGATCCGTGCCGGGAAAATAATATAGCCCGAAGGGGTCGTTCCTGCTGCGAACGTCTCCGCTAATAAAGGAATCTTTACTTTCGCGGTATTTCCATTCGCAATCCTCAGAATCGGGAACAATGGGAACAACATGTCTCCCAGTCGCTCGTTATTGAGATTGTCGGAATATCGGAGCTCTTTGGGAACGTACCGATGAGAAGCCGCGAAATTATCTTTGCTATAACCGAACCGAGCGGCCTTCCTCGTTGAAACGGTAATTGAAATTTCCATTTCCGCTCGATCCTCCTGTTCGCAACTATCTTTCTGAACACTGTTTACCTCAAAGATACGCTGCGAATGCAGAGGGACGGAAGGCGCACTTGTATTCTTGAAATTGTCAGCTTTTCTAACACTAATGAGTAGACTGATCTCTATGCAGTTTTGGCAAAAATGAGTAGATGAAATTTAAAATTGTTGAAAAATTTTAAAAATTTCGGATGTCAATATATGAGATCTCTATTAAAATCATTAAGAGAACAAATAAAATTCAATTTAGTTTCTATTTCTTGTAATCGATGCAGACGATTTTTATTTTGCATAAACATCCGCAGTCTACTAATGAGTTTACCTGTCAAAATTTATCTGTCAAAATATTGAGATTCTAACATTGCATTCATGAGGAATTATTCAATAAATTTATTTCCTTATGTGTCATATGAATAATATCCAGAATGATGACTTTGACAACATATTTCAAGGTCGTTGAAATCGGCGAGGAATCGCTAAACGATTATCAAATGTAGTCCCTGAATTACAACAAACTCGAGTGAAGTAGGAAGAAAATAATATAACAGTGTTTTTAAATTCTTCTAATGTTTATACTGTTTTAAATTACACTTACTGACGATGCAACGGTACTGGTGGTCCATGAGTAGAATATACGGTAAAGACTGGATGGTTCGTGCTTCCAGGTCAGAAATTTCTAATGTAGGGTTGGGGGTGAGAGTATACGGAGGGTAACTTAAAGAGGTACACGATGTTATACGCGCTGAAAGGAGGGTGGGGCTAGACCTGCGAAATATAGTCTTGCCATTTTACGGAGAGAAAAAAGAAATGGTTGGTTGTGTTGTTCATTAGCTGGGATGCGTCTCTCGAGGGTAAAAAAACGCTCGATGAGAACGGCGACTCTTTCTCGTCTCGAGACATGGCGGAGGTGCTGGAGACGGAAGCGGAAACAGTGCCTCGAGTTGACGGAAATAGGGACGAGGTCCTCGTCCCACCAGAAGATGCTTCGAACAACTCATCCCTTCGGTCCGGTTTGAATGTCAGTGAGTAAAAATGTTTGCCCTCCGAATTTGCACATCGAAGCAGTTACCGACGCGCCGAGAACGTTTACGGGAAAATGGCGCGCCGCCATTATTTTAAAATCAACAGAAACTAACATCAATGTGATCTATAACAACCAGGCTGATGTTTATGCAATTTACAATTTTTGTAGGCAAATCTTAAGAGAGCGGAATCATGTAAAATCTGATTTTCAGTGGTAATAGTCTTTGCAGTTCTGGAATAATTAAGAATCGTATTAAATTTTGTGAAATTTTATATTCTAGTATTTCTTGAACATTTTTAGAACCCATAATTGCATGAAAATCCGCAGTCTAATAATAATCGTATATCAAGACTTAAAAAGAACGTTAAAACTTCATTGTCAATGTTCACGTAGCAGTAATTTGCTATTAGTGTATAATTTCATAATCAAATTTTAATGTGATTCTAGTATAGTCTATCGAATCTACGTAGAAAGACACATATTTACTCTGTAAATGCAATCTCGCAATAGTATTAGGTGAGCATATAGCAATATGTAGTGCAGATATGGCCCACTATTGATACGTATTATTACACGTGGCTAGAATCACGTCCTGCTGAGAGTTGAAACTGTTCCGCTTGAGTTTACAGCTTATAGCGAACTGCTACTTCAACGAAGCTTCTCCAAACTTTAATTACCGATTACGTTCATCAACGACTTGAAACAGAAGAAAGATAACTCACTCGAGGCGCAAGTTTGTGGTTGTTATTTTTCTTTAATTAATACTATTACTCCATAAAATCACGTAATATACTTACGCAAATGAAAGATTAAAAACTTCTTGCAAATATTACGCCATAGTATGATTTTCTTTTTAAAATAGCGAGACCATAAATTAGACATTTTTGCAGAGTGCCGTATGAAAGTTGTTTGCAAAACATCGAGATACTACAAATAATTTTCACGATAGTGTGAGATTGGCGAAACTCCCGAAAGGAACTGTGCATTTTAAACTCAAGCTGCTGCGCGTTGCAGTTGGAGAAAGTTGTATCTTTTATGCACGATAATTCTATAAACTCGCGAAGTTTTGTCAAAATTCACGATGAATTTTTCGCGGTTTCTCCTTCTACACATATACACACATTTTTCATTTCATAGTTTGGAAATATTCTTCAGGATGGATACGATGCGCAGAGGTCGCCCCCAAAGTCGTGAAAAGAAAAAGATAATGCAAAGTTTCGATCACGTAACCACGTTCCCATTGAACTCTCTATTTCAGCAACCACACCGATCGCTCGTCGCAGAGGGAACGGCGGTGACCGGGCCCGGAGAAAACGTCGCCGTGGGAAGGAGTCGAAAAATCCGGACGTGGACCGTCAGCGTGCCGTCGCGAACGACTCTCGCGAGTACGAGATCCGAGGGAAAAGAGGGGGTGGGGGTCAGTCGAAGAAATCGAAAGATTCGCCGGCGAGACGGTACCGTGCGGAACGACGTCGTCGGAGGAAGAATCGCGAGCGGAAACGAGGCCGGAAGAGAAGCCGTCAGAACGAGGATCGGGTGGATGGTCGCAGGGGTTCGAAGTTTAAAAGACGGATGAACGATGCGCCAGCTGCGTTGGTTCTCGGGAAGCTCGGCGAAGACATGACACCCGAGGGCGATGGCGTTCGTCAGAGAAACTCGTCTCTTTCGAATGGGCCGGGCTCGAACTCGTCGTATGTGACGTCGCCATCCAATCTTCAAAACCAATTAACCACGGACAGTGGCAGGCGGTCGACGCAGACCACCACGCGTTACAGGAGCCACGAGGACACGGTCGAGAGGGAATTCTCGAGGCAGCTGGAGAAGGAGATCCTGAGGACGCAGATGGAGGACCCGGCCAGTTTGGAGAACCGAATCTTAGGCAGCTCTTTGTCCAGGCCGTCCCACGAACGACAAGACAAGCCGAAGAGCAGAAAGGAGAACAGGTACGGTAACTCGAGGTACGACGCCGAGAAGATGCTGGGTTATTCAAGGACCAAGGAGGATCTTCCGATACTGGACATGGAGAACGAGGTGCTGGCCAGGACGCTGAAGGACTACAACGCCTACATGACGTCCAGCTTGAAATTATCGATGTTGCCGTGCCGCGATGACGTCGAGCATCACAAGACCTCCGGGTCCCATTTTCATGGGAAACCCATCATCGATGGAACCGAATTCGAAAGGTTCGCCGGAAAGAAGAACCCGGAGACCACCAGTACCACCAGCACAACCACCACGGTGTACGACGACGATACCAAGGGAGATTTATCATGCATAAACGGGACTTTCATGCCAGCTCCACTCGCGCGACATGCGCTGATCAAATATGTAAAGTAAGTGGCTTTTAGTATGAATTATTCAGCTCGTCCGAAATGTGGCGGCCTCCGCAGATTCCAGCGGAACCGATTTCCTTTATAACGACGGATTCATGACTGCACGGAGCGGCTTGATGTCGTTGATCAGCACGTTCCGGATCTTTCGTAGGAAACAGAGACGAACTCGATTGAATTCGAGTACAACGGATATTGTTTTCGTTGAATTAGACGGGGCTCGTTCGAAAGGGATGCAAGTTTCAGATCCGAAAGTAGATCTACTTACCGAACAATTGAAACTCTATCATTCAGTTTACGGAGAACATTTTACCTTTTGCTTATTCGAGAAGCTGGCGCGAGGAGCTCTAAACGTTTATCAGGGTTGAATGTTTTATAAATATTTTCATTCGATGGTATTACATTTAACGTTTCATATTGTAATAATTACTAATAATTACCGAAAGTAGAGAAAGATATCGAGTTTTATTCAACCTCGGTCTCTTATATCTCACTGAACCATCTTAACTTATTAGATATTAAATCGTTCTTTGAAGAAGGACTTAGTCTCTATAATTCCCGCTTTCAATTTTCTATAAATGGCTACGTTAGATAGCACTCTGGAAAGCAGTCGTTCCAGCTATAATTGCAGTTGTCCTTGTCCCTTCTGCGCAGAGCTTTCCCGAACACTTGCGGAAGCTCTCTTTCAAAGCTTCCCCTTTCGTTTGTTCTTTAATCGAGCACACACCTCTATGCTGGGAAGAACGTGACGCTCTATTGGTGCTTGAAATTTCCTCTTTTCCACGGGAAACTGAATTACGGGGACAACTTCGTAGTAGAATTGTATGAGATCCGGGAAACTTTCTTAAGATCCGTGAGCTTGAACTTTTCAATGTTCTGACGCGCTGGAATTATCGTGCAGTGCTATAAAATGTAAAAAGACGTAAAATTCGAGGGAACTGCGATGTCAAATATGTCTTTCGCGGGACAAATTGCGGAACTAAATTTCGATTCCAAGAGATGGTTGAAATTTAGGGACTAGGTCAACTTAAAGCCTTAGAAAATCGACGTTCTTTTTACTCGTACTTGATGGTTTGCATTTCTACGTATAATATTTCATTAGTTTCAAGTGGATATTTCCACTATTTTAACTGTTGTAACGTAACAAATTAAAACTTCAAAGCTTTTCTGACTTCAAATTTTCATATAATCTTCTTGCCTAGAGAGAAATTAAAAAATCTGTGAATAAAGAAAACGACAAGAAAAACTTGACAAAAAATTCTTTATCCGTTCCAATAATCAAAAGGTCTTTCTTACAAATTTTACAAAATGATAAAGCATAGTTTCAAATGCATACAATATTTAATATTAATATCTAATATAATTTTGAAGTTAGGAGCTAAACCACTCGTGTATTTCATTATTTCACAATGTTAATGTTTGTCCAAGGTCGTCTGTACCAGGCAACGAATATTTAGAAGCCGATTACGAGTGCGCCCCAGGGTATTATATGGCAACCACACAGAATAGGTTACTCTGCAAAAATCGCCAATGGATAGGACAGTTGCCGAAGTGCAAGATCAAGCACAGTCCCGAGGGAGTTTGCATCGATGCCCCCTGTGACCAAATTTGCAAGGAAATCGATGGCAGACCAGTGTGCTCCTGTTACAAAGGTTTCCGTTTAGAAGACAACAAATGCGTTGGTAAGTTGCAACTAATTCGCCGTACACATTTTTCTCTGTTTTGCAATCACTTATCAATATAACACTTCACTAGCCGTACGAAGAACATTGTTATCCGTAATCCTGATATGAAATTTATGTCGTTAAAAATGGTCAAATTTACATAAATTATTAGAAAATCGCGAAAAGTAACACCTTAAATTTAAGATCTCAATGCCATGAATTTTAGGATTTTCGAATTTCACGAATTTTGATTAGGAGTAAAAGAAATTTAAAACGGTAGGAGGATTAAAAGAATTCGACGATATCAAAACATATAATTTTCAATTTCTTGAAATTATTAAAGAAACGAAGGTAATTTTTATTCCGCTCCTGTGTCCGAAGTAGACTTACGTATAAAATTCAATAATGAATTTAACCATCTGACGCCGGGCTGGTTCTATTTTAACCAAGAGTAGCAAGCTCATTTAATTACTCTCTTTCTGGCGATTTAATTAAATGAATAGTTATTACGGTCGAAAAGGTTAATGGGTTTACAGCAACTACCTTCCCTTAATATATTTAAATAAGTAAATCCTACAGATGCAAATATATATATACTTCACAAAATAATGTCACTGTTCAGAGTCCTAAAAAATTGAAATATTACATATTTTTAATTTAAGGTATATGCATCTACGACAGTAGCTAATGAAGTGTTACAACGCTTTGCACGTTGATCTTATTTCGAGAAGATCTAATAGTTCTGTAACTTTGTAGAAGATTTAATAATTTATTTGTTTTTAGTGCTTGGTAGGTTTAGACTTCGTTCACTTAAATATTTTTCTATTTTCGTATCTTTAATTTACGATCTAATTGAAATCTACTGCTTACAAAAGTATTGAACACGTCTCGATACAAAACGATGATCAATATGATCATACCCGACGATACAGTTCGACGTAAGTAAAATTCAGTAACCTTTTCTTTCCGAACGGTAGAGCATAAAATACTGGGCATGACTATCAATAATCCGAGAATCATTTCACAATTTCTCGTTCGGTTCGTTTTTCAGTCCGCGCGAGTTGTGAGATCCATGAATGACATCATTTTTCCATGGAAAGTGGCCCTGTCGCTTCTGTAGAAAAGAAATTTCTCGAGATGAAATATCGACAGGATCCTCATTGAAATATTGACAGCTTTCGTGTTCTGCGATCGACAAGTTTTTCCAGTCGGTATTAAAATATCATCGGTTACGTACGAAAAATCTTCCATCTTTCTCTGCGCATATCCGCGTCGAGAGTGTACACGCGGCGGCCGCGTTCCTTTCCCGCGAAAGTTGAGCAGCGTAATCAAATTTTATCTGAAAGCTCGCTCGTGAAAATCGGAGTAAAACGATAGCAATAATTGAATCAGAGCTGAAACTTTATTTCTCTGTTCCGCGTTCGAGTGTTTAAACTTTTAAGCGGTTCGACCTAATCCTGGGGAAAGTTTCTCTTAGCCTGACTTCAAATGTAATTCCCGTTAAACAATTTCGTATTATTCGAAATTAGTCAACTCCACTATATTCGTTTCTGAAATATACAAAATATAACTTTTTTAATGAAGCGTTAAACAACCCATTTTTTCTTATTCAAACCCATCGAATATGTATATCTATGGCCTTTATGAAGCCGGAATAAAAATGGGCTCGTGATAAAAATTGATCAAACATGTATTTCATTTCAGAGCATGAAATCACGGCGCTGTGAAATTGTATTTTAGCGTCATCGGTAATCATCGGTGCAGCAAACTAATTTTTGTAACGAAGATCGTAATCGTAATAAAATCGTGTTTTATTCATTTGTATATTTTTTGTGCAGCAATCCGAAGAATTGGATCACACCTTTAGAAAACATTGAAATAGAAAACTGTATATTTAATTAATAGATCGAGACATACAACTATTTTTAATAAAATAATGAATTTCTACATATACTAACCGCAAGTACCTAGCCAATTACACAAGTCAATTTCTGAATTTTTCTTTATTTCGCGAGCCACAAGTTGCCCAAACCTGATCTAGGACATAAAACTATCAAAAAGATACGTATCAATTTAATAGTTAAAATTATACGCGTTTACAATGAATGTGAAACGAAAGACGAAGGCCAGATATGATATGTCATTTGATCGGATATATTTTCCATGTAGTTTCTATATGAAAGGTAGCATATTCCGCATTGAAGGTACACGAAAATCATGTCTGCAATATAATCACGTTAATCCGTTTGAGTGAGCGAGTTCTGCAGAACTGGTAAAATATCAGGCTCGCCCTGTATCATTAAATGAACCGTTTATTCGGTGAAAAGGCGTCGGGAACGATGTGGCGGAGAAGTTACCTAAATTCCGTGAATTACACGTATGTGCTCATTGAAATTTAGATGTGAACGAATGCAAGGATAACAAGGGAGGTTGCGAGCATAAGTGCGTGAACACGCCGGGATCCTTTCGTTGCGAGTGTCCGAAGGGAATGAAACTAGACGAGGACAGGTTTTTGTGCAGGGGTGAGTGATTTGCATCGGAATATACCGCGAAATCTCGCCGTTTTTCATTCGCAAAAAGCAACAAGTGCAAAAGCAAACGTTACCGAGCAGCTCCATCCACTTCATCATTAATTGCATCGACAATTTCTGCTGTTTACAACAATTAAATTCGTACATATATCACCGGAAGTATTCAATCGTAACGTACACTGGGAATTTCAACTGTTTACAAGAATTATAAAATCATGTTTTATCTTTAATGGAAGCTATTCCATTCGAAAGTATTCTCATGTAGGTACACATTATTTTCGCATGCTGTATCGTTTCTCTTATATCGTTATTTTTGTAGTTGCTTTTTCAATGTTCGTAGTCTGTATTCATCGTGTTTGCATTTTTAATTACCCGTAATTAATTGCGAAGCTTGTGCTGTTTCATGTTATTGTTTATTGCGCGTACAAGCTTCATTATAGATTTTTATACGCTGTAAAGCCTTGATCTAAGAAAACTCTCGGGTTTTGCTCAATCTGTCCAACGAATGAATACTTAAGCTGCATATCTGTTGAAATTAGTATTCGCAAATCGTTATTTAATTTCTTGAGTATCTTAAGATCTTGCATTCCAGAACACGATTATAATATTTATGGTCATATATGGTGGTGTTAAAAATCTGGCATATCAGAATGAATACCAATTTCTAATAACTAGACTGTGGATTTTATGCATTTATGACAAGAATGAGTAGGTGTAATCTAAAACAGAAAAAGTATTAGACGAATTTAATGCTACTTTTATATTATTTTCGATCTATTAAACATTTTAAGAAAGAAATTACATTTTTTCAAAGTTTTTATTTTGCATAAAGATCCACAATTAACAAATATTGATGAAGAAACAGCTAAAAAAAAGTTATAAATCTTTAAAAGTGATTCACTGTGTTCACTTAATTTTGTTCTCAACTGTGTGTTCGTTCGCTGGACAAGTCCGAATTAATATTCGGACGCTCTAAAAAAGATAACTGTTTTAATATTTTACTATACGATTTGAACTTTTTTGGGAAGCTAGAGCAATCAGTTTACTACAGGATGTGAAAAATTTTTTTTCAAAAATAGAAATTGATCGGAATTGTAGGAAAAATACTAAAAGTTGCAATTTACGACTTTTTTATGTGGACCTATATTGAAAATTTAAAAAGTACGTTTTGTAGGTCTGTGTCAATTATATGCACTGTAAAAGTTTCATCGAAATCGGTTGATGCGGGAAAAAACTACAGGCCTTGAAAGATGAAAATCGTGAAAATCTGCAATTTTCACCATCTTTAAACGTTTGTATGATTTTGACGAAATTTTCAGAATATGTTTAATTGATACAGATCTACAAAACATATTCTTCAATATAGGCCCACATAAAAAAGTTGTAAAGAAGATTGTAGTATTTTTTCTACAATTCTGATCAATTGCAATTTTTCAAGAAATTTCTTTTCACATCTTGTAGTAAACTAATTGTATAACTAATAACTAATAAATAAATAGTTAACTAATAACTCTAGCTTCCCAAAAAGGTTCAAATCGTGTAGTACAATATTTAAAAAGTTATCGTCGTTTTTAGAGCGTTCAAATATTAATTCGAGTAACTTGTAGCTTGGTGCGGAAAGAAAATGTGAAGTATTCGTTTACTTGTTCATTATTCAGACATCAACGAGTGTTTGTTGAACAACGGACACGGGCCTTGTCAGGATACTTGCCGGAATACCATAGGGGGCTACGAATGTTCCTGTGACGGTTTACAAGACTCGGTCCTGTCAACTGACAACCACACGTGCGAGGACGCAGGTCCATGCAGCGTCAACAACGCAGGATGCTCGCACACCTGTCTATCCACGATGGGCCGGGTATTTTGCCTCTGTCCCGATGGTTTTATTCTCGAGGACGATTGGAAGACTTGCCAAGGTAATAGAGAACTCTTCCGTCGGATTTTTCCTCCAGCTCTTTTTTTTCGGCATTCTGTTTTACCGTCGAATCACCAGGGAATTTCAATAACCCATTCGAAATGGAACGCGAAGAATATTGAATCGCTGGGTGTCCGTGCGAGCATCAGTAACTCGATCGCGCGAACCTGCAGTTCCAATAATGCAGCCTGCATTATATATACATATACATATAATACATATACGTATCTATCGGGTTTCTAGAGAACCACTGTCGGAGATCGATTTATTAGACGAAGCTAAACGCACTTTATACCGTATTCTTGAATAAGATGAAACGCTCATTTCGCCGCGACACCTCAAAAATCGGCTTTATTTTCAATTAAATCAGCCACTCGCGACGCGGCTGGAATTCCATTAAATTTCAGCTGTTTTAAATTCCCCGATGGGAAAGAGAATTTGCATGACACTCGTTAGTATAGTACGCAGTCCACTCATTAGTCGGACCGTGAAAGGGGAAAATAAGGAAAATAGAGCGGACAATATTTGTGGCTATAAGCTAACGTATAAGGTAACGAGAGTAACGATGACGTGGATGAGTTCCAACAGCTCGTTCTAACTCGCTCACGTCATTAAATTTAACCCTATGTTTAAGTGCTCCACTCTGAATACAAAGTCTCGAATGTCATTAGTAAGGGGTATCTCGGTTACGAAACAATTATATATGTATGCGGTGCGCTGGCGAAGTAGGAGCACAGTCTACGAGAAGTATAATTTTCTTTTTCCAGACGTGGACGAGTGCGCACAACCTGATTTGCAAGCGGAAATGTGTCGCTACGGTTGCATCAACATGCCGGGATCTTATCGGTGCGCCGCGCCGATGGAGATGAAAGATCAACCGATACTAGACAGCTTGTCGATCACCTGTCTGCCGGGTTACGAAGCCACCCCCGATGGGACTTGTATCGGTAAGTAGTTTAATCCCTGTTACCAATTTAAGGGAGAATCGAATTTCCCGGCGAGGCCCTCGCTGGTTTTCGATCTACAGTCGTGCACGGTTAAATTTACATCAGTTCAGGAGTTAACACTAATCGTACCGACCGCAAAATGTGTATATATTTAATATGCATATTCTAAATGTACACTGCGCTGTGCAAAAGAAAGAAGCACCCAGCCATATTTAATAGAAAAGCGTTAAAAATCAAATAAGAACACAGTAAATTTTTCAAAAGGATTCCGCTGTTTAATCGAATACTTCTGAGCAAGATATTACTACAGCAAGATATTGTTTGTTATTATATCTTATAATTATACTATTCTTTCTTTTGCACAGTAGTGTATATATTCAACGTGTATTTAGTACACAATAATAATAGTATATCGTAATTATTCAGATATTCAGTGATACAGTAACGAGTATTCCGCAATTACAGAAATTATGAATATCATTTTTCCGCTAGTCATTTAAATTTGGACATACAATTACACGAGCAAATATTTTAATCCAGTTGCTCCTCCACACTAATGTCCAACGTTCGTGCACAGTTAATCTCGCGTTCCCGAAATTAATTGATCGGAATTTCTATTTGCATGAAAGCCGAAAGTTTAATTATGACATTCTGGCATTGATGTACGCTAGTGAAGTTCGCGAGACGTATTGCATTCTTCTGTCGAACGAAAGCGATTTGTCCACGGCGAGTGGAGGCGCGGCGGTCATAACGGTAACATTCTTCAGTGGCCCTTGTAATTGAATCTGTCGTTCATTTCGCGGCGCGAAATTTTAGAACAGCCGACCGATGGATAGCTCGATAACAATTCCCCATAGGGAGATGAGCGGCCTAACGAGATTCCGACGCCCGGTCCTAGTCGTGCCCCATCTACCGTTCTAGACGATCCGGGTCCGCAATCGAATTAGCTTGCACATGGATCCACTTCGTAGCCTAGTGGCTTACACTATTGCCATATTGGATCGCGATTCTCTATTACCAATACTCGGACAACTATGACCATTAACGTTGTTACTGATACATTCCGATTTTAATATTCCAATTAACCAAGTCACCTTATTTTTTTAACCAACTAACTGTATATCTCCGAAAGTTAATTTATTATTGCTAGACTGTAGATTTTATGTATTCACGGCAAACACAAATAGATCAAACGTAACATGAATTTAACATTACTGGTATATCATTTTTATAACTTGTTAAAATTATTAAAGGACGATATTATTATTTGTGTAACTCTCCTTTCTGCTAATTGATGCGGAGACTGATGCAAATATCACTAAAATGTTTATTCATAATTTCAATGAATTGGTATTCACTATCATATTTGTGTACAATTTAGTTTACGAAATAACATGGGAAATAACCTGTGGAAATTTCATCCGAATCTCGTAAATTGACATAATCCCTAATTGAGTTTTATCAATTTAAAAACCTGTTTGAAGTACTAAGTTGTATATTACGTTCAATCCGAATAGAAAATACAATTTCAACGTTTTTGTAACTGAATTTGCTTCACTATAATCCTTTGCACTCGAAGCTTTTTCCAATGCAGTAATTTCGTTCGACGCGGAACGTTTGGTAAACGAGAAAAAATGAAGTGTGGGATTCGTTAAAAACGATATCTATTAAATTTCGATTATGTCTCTGCCACTTTGTATACCGACTGCATCCACGGAACTATTAGTATAATCCAATAAAGTTTACGACTTAACAGACATTTTCCTTCCACTAATTTAAGTAACAAAGTCGCGACTAATGGCTTACACTCTCGTGAAAGAACGTTTCATTCAGCGTGAATAATTCCAGAAAATTGTTAAACCCCGTGCTCTCTGCATCTTTGCCGGGCGATTTGCTGGATTTTCTGTTTAAATCACTGCGAGCAGGCCCGGGTACACAAGAACAAGACACTAATGGAGGTCAGATACGCTTGCGCTTCTTCCTCGAAAACTATAACTTAATAACGATTCAATTGAAAGCAGTTTCAACGAGCAGGAATTATTCGTGCTACAAACTATATCTTCAAAGCGAGCTTACTCCGTGCGAACGTCTTTCGGTAGTTTAGCGTATATGCTGGATATTTTATACATATCTGCATATTTTATAACTCTTCTATCATCAGATGCAGTAAATCACTGCTTTTTCAGTTTCTCAAGTACACCAGCCACACGGATCTCTTATTAACATTATAGGCGATGAAGTTATCCAGATTTCGACCATTTTCTACCATCCTCCGTTTCCCCAGATTACAGAAACTTACGGAACTTGTTAAAGTGCACTCGATAGAGAAGTTGAAACGCTGTCTAAAGTAATCTTCAGTGTGGTGCGGTAGAACCTCGATTATCCGAACTAATTAGAGAGCAAACAGCTGGAATAACTACCGTGTTCGCAGAATTAACTGGTATTAAAAAAATGAAAATGGATGCAGTATCTTAATCATTTGTATAATATAAATTTTCGTTCAATTTCATTTCACAGTGAAAAATTTGGAAAGCATTGCTCTCAGTTTAGATGCACAGTAATTTGTTGTTTTTGAACATTGTAAATGTTCTTCGCATACTGTGTGTAGGCGAGACTTTTCGGTGAGCGTCAAGTGCTGCGCTTTTACTATCGGGAAATTCATTCGTTAGCTGAAAGGAAGAACAGTCCACAGTTTTTCTCTTCGAAGAATTCCGATACGGTGATACGTTAATGAACGCTAGCGTGCAAAAATTTGACAAGCGCCGAAATTACATTTAAGCTGAACAAACGTCTATTCCCGAACTCGAAATTGTTTAAACTGACTCATACATTTGAGCTGTAAAGTTCGCTCTGACGAGCGGCGAATTCATCGAGAAGTTCTTGCGTATCGCACAAAGAGATTGAATGCTCCGGATCGCGATAAAACAACCTAACTACTTCGTGTCACGGGATGAAACAACATTGTTAGTAATGCTGTCGTTGAAAGTCACAAATAGCAGCGCGGAGTATGTTTCGTGAAAGAATAGTTAGACCGATTTGCATTGTGCATATTAAATGGAAGAGCTATTTTGAATTGTAAAATTCCGTTCTGCTTTAAGGTTCGCATTATTTAGAGGACACTAAAGGAATTTAAGAAACCGAAACTGAAAGCAAGTTTTGATCTCGATAAATTGGAAGTAACATTTTTTAAATATTATTGTAGAGAGATACAGTAAACCCTCGATCTAAAAAAAACACTCAGGTGCGTGCTGTTTCTTAGGTCATGTAGTTCTTTTTTTCGACCCTTCGAAGCTTCGAAGAATTCGAAGGAACGAAGGGAACTTCGAAGTGCCTGAAATTTCAATGTCACGATTTTTGATAAATAAAAATATTAACACAAAAATTAGATTTAAAAAAAAGAAATTCCGTTTTTTTTTCAATCTTCTAATAATTTACAATACTGCGGAGGTTCGAAATTCGAAACTTCGATTCTCATCACTCGAAGTTTCTGAAATCGGAGCTTCGAAGCTTCGAAATCTTCGACCTTCGAAGGAAAGTATAACAGCCCTAGTTACCACTACTATTCTCCAATTTTTGCTTTTTACGATAACTAAGATAAACACTGTTCCGAAATTAAAATTAGATCGTGATTGTGATTACATATAGGATATTGACTGCTCCATTCACTGCAACGAGTTTAATAATTGTAATATATTGGAATATTACGGCTAGAATGAAATTAATTTAATGGTTTCGTATTTTATGATAAATGTAATCGCGATCACGTTTAACTCGGAATATGAATAGCGAATAATTAGATAGCGTGGAGTCCAAATAATATTATAATTATCTTTGCTTTATTACATTATCCAATTCATAAATATCTATGTTCTAGAACAGCTAATTTGCGAAGAAGACGAAACACGCTTTTTTAGAAAGATAAACTTATCATCATTTTTTAATAAACAGTTTTTTTCGACCATGTCAATCCTGTTCTGAGAAAACAAAATTTTAATTTTTATTCATTTCTGCATATTTTAATATAACGTTGCCAAAACAATGATTAAACCAAACAGCCGACTTTTCATGAAAATTTCATGAAAGCAAAATGTTCGAGTTACATTATCCGGTTGTTTTTAAGACAAACATAAATTTCCGTATGATTCGGGAGACGCGTAGTGGTGGTCGAAGTCGAGCCAAAAGCTCCGTTTCAATTCATTAGGTGTAACTGTAGAATGAAATATGATAATGTTCCAGGGTAGAAAGAATTAATGTTCCCGACGTCCAAGATTTACAGTGAACCAGACCGAAATTTCATTTCATTCGTGTCCGGGTGGCGTCGCGTCGCGCCGGCAAATTACTGGTCTGAATTTTTCTAATTTCGCGCGCAGGGAAACGGAACAATCGCGGTTCTTAAATCACATAATAAGCCGAGCATAATTTCAGTAATGAATCCGTACCATTGTCGCAGGTTCGCGAGTAATAAGAGTTGCGTTTCTCCCCCCTTGTCTTTTCGTTGTGCGCTCGGGGGTCGCAAATGTTTGCACGAGCGATCCCTCGAAGGGTCTCCGGCACACTGTCAACTTGTAATCGGAATTCTGAATGTAGAGGAGTCTTTAAACGCAGCCCCTTAAATCATTCTCTTTTCTCTCGCGGCCAAGTCTCGCCGGCTTCCCCGGGCGAAAACGCTTTGAATGCAAAGTAACGGTGGTAAATCGAGAATACGGCAAATAAGAGAACCGAGTTACGCGAGTTCCGACGTTTCGTTTCGTGTTGACCTTGGATTTTAAATGAGCGGTGGAACAGCTTCAAGTATTGACACACCTTGCTCGTTACGTCGGGATACGTCGGAACTACGAAGTGACAAATATTATCACAGCGATCAAGAAAAATCCGTTCGCGGCGCGAACGTACCGCCACGAAAGTATGATGAAATCATTATGAACGCTTCGATACTGCTACTCATTTCCCGATCCACTTCTTCCCCGCTCTACCTTCTAGGCTCCCCCTACCATCAGTTTTCATAAATAATGAAATTTTATGTATGCTAACTGCAAGTACTTAGCCAGTTTCATAAGTCAACTTCCGATGAAAGTTTCGAGCGCAAGGAAGGACAGCGCGATCCGTGTTTACATGCTGTCCTTTATCAACGTTCGGCTTCCTTTGTACTTTCGGCGCAGTCATGAGAATAATTATTTAAATAAAAAAAAATTTTTAATATACCACCTGTGCCACCAAACACCTGTGCCTCGTTCACGTACACGGCTATTTATATTTGCTTCGAAACATTCTAATTTTTAGTTTCCTCTCTCGAGTCAACGATATTAAAGACGAGGAGGCGAAGTCGATGGAGATTTTAAAAAGTTCTTGTTATTTAAAAAAATGAATGCTGGCATTTAATGACACGCCCGAAGCAGTGAAAGTTAGAAGCTCGGACAAATACTGTTCTATTTGATAATATTGATTGTGCTCACAAATCTTTTATTTAATTTAGTTTGTTTCCCGAATTTTTTCGGTTCACGCATTCGGTTCATGCAAATATTGATCCAGTGTCTTTTCATTGAATGCGTTCTAACTCCATTTTAAATTGAAACACCTCTTCATTATTTTATATACATATAATGTGACGGAAGAGATGAAAAGACTGCGAATTTTATGCATTTATGACTGAAATGAATAGGCGAAGCATAAAACCGTAAACGAATTAAAAGAACTTCAGAATGTGTGTATATGTTATATTAACGGTTTGTTAAAATTATTAAATACAGAAATGAATTTTTATTTGCCCCCTGTCACACTCGCAGTTAATGCAACAAATTTTTGTATCGCATGAAGATCTACAGACTATAAATGAGACTTTAAAAACAATGGTCAACAATTGTTATAAAATTCAGTATTGGGCATGGACGAAATTTTTCCTGTAATTAAGCGGTTATAACATTGTTGGCGAGCGTGACGTCCCACTTGGAAACTCCATGCCACACGTTAAATTTTCCAGCCAACTAAGCGAATGAATTGCGGTGTGGAACTGATCAAACATATCAATGTACACGGTTGACTAATTTTGGTAACCATGTATTTGACATTTGGAAGCGTAATGCATTATGCATGTACACGCTATCATAACCTCTGTAAATTTATTTAGATAGTCAACCGCAAGTATGGGTTAATGTAATTGCTACGTTCTAATTAAATGAATGACCAACAATGTTTGGTCTACACACACATATCAATATTCCATAGAATTTTCAATAAATCGAAAGAAAGCGCGGGATGTTGTTTCGATAAACCTTCCAGAAGTCTAATAACACAATAGTGCCAAACTAATGAAATACTGATCTAGAAATTTCAAGAACAATTTTATTATTACTTTTATTTGAAGTGAATATTTAGGAAAATTGTTCTTATTAAACAGTAAAAACGAAGTTCCACGAGATTCGACTCCATTTTTAATGAAATTATAATCTAGATAACTGAAATCTAAATTTACTAATCCCGGGCTCTTGGAAATGCACTTCAAATGATATTATAGTGATTTGCATACAGATTGAGGGGAAACATTAAATTCATCATGGAAGTAATAAGATTGAATTAATGAAGGCAACATTGATGCAAAATTCACAAAACAATGGACGGAGAGAATGTGAGAACACTTTTTCGGAAGAATTTCAAATATTCTGGAGCAGATCTTCCGCGCAACAAGATACTGTAATTGTAGCTTGTCTTTCATAATGCATTTTCTCAACGCACCTGCTGCATGGTTAGCGGATCGATGTCTGCCATATGTGCGCTCGAGCAGCCAGAAACAACGCAAAAATTGCGGTAGTTGAGAATCTTCGGATTTTTCCCAAACTTTTGTAATGAATAAAGTATAACATCGCCAAGGCTGTTATTACACTCTTAAATCCGAATAACATTCTATTCGTTCCCTCACAATATTTAGATATTAGATCAAAAATGAGTGGGTGTAATTTCAAGGAAACAGATTCAAAGAATTTAGCTGCAATGCATTAGACTTAAGATTTAAAAATAACAATATTGTATTTATTTCGATTTCCGGCGATTTCTAGTAATCATAAATTAAAAAACAGACCAATATTAAACTTCCATGGAGATTGCGTACTTGTCTGTTCCTCGCTCGCTTGGCTGAACTCGGCTCCTTCCAGTAGCGTTTCACCTCGGAGCGTGACGGATCAGACTCATTCACTGCCCACAACAAGTTTTCGCTTCAAAAATTTAGAATCCGTCATTTTCATGGATCCGGTAAGTCTAGCGTTCAAGGAAGAAAGAGATGTGTGACTATAGATAATGATCAATGTTGTTGAAACACGCTCTGGAACGAGGCAGTACAGTGATTCACGCGGTGACGATCGTGAATACCCATTGAACGAAATCTGATCGCGTTTGTACCGTACAGTGAGCGTGTTGGGTGAAAGGGATCAGGTCTTTTTCATACGTCGAATGACTTCTCCCGAACGATTTCGCATTCTTCGATGGCAGTGCCACAACCGACTGATCAATTGTCCACGCGATGACGCTAAATTGACCGAAATAGAGGTACAAGGGTCGGCCAGATTGCGATTGCCTCGAGCACTTTCAATGACCGCCAAGAGTGCTCGACTTCCGTCGCTTTCACAACCTACGTATAGAGATACGACTACACTATACGACGGCCATACATGGTACTATACGCGATACTATACTGCGCGACGTCCTGTATCGGCATGATGATACTCGGATAGAATGTAAGGTCAAAAGTACGTCCCTTTCGTATATGTACCATGTACATACTATGGATTTCCCCTGGTTTTCCGCGGGCCCGATAGAATACGGCTTGATTATCGTCACTTCTGTTTACTTTTGTTGCCCGCTGAATACAACCCCCGCGAAAGAGACACGGCATATAAAAGGAATTTTAAAAATACAATAGAAACTCTCGTTCACAAAGGAATAAGGAGTTACGGTTCGGCGAATATTGCTCGTACGATTCATAGAATTCATTTTTTTTAACTCTGACTTGTTCCTGATCTTTTCTTCTACAACTATCGAGATTGTTGAAATGTTTCTTTCGTGAGAATTTTTTTAATAAACTTCTTCATTCGATCCCAATAATTACTAGACTGCGGATTTTATGCGATCATTACAAAGATGGGTAGATGCAATTTAAACCGGTAGAAGGATTAAACGAATACAAGAATGTTTAAGTATTTTATTTGACATACAATCGATACGAACAATTTTTATTTTGCATAAAGATCCGCAGTCTGGTAATTACACAGAATATCGAAGCAGTACCTATGTCAACAAAAAACCTAAAACAATCCGACATTCTCTATCCGGAATGAATCTCGTCGGTGATCAATCGAAATTCGATGATCACTCACACGAGGAATAAGTTTTCAATTGATTTCCTTTCGAAACATGTCACGTGTATTACGATATATTGCGGCTCTTGGTACGTGTACTCCGGCAGTTTCATTACAGAGCGTTAGTAAACCGAGCACGAGACTCATCCGGGTCTAAAAATTTTATAAATCGTTAGACAGAGGATGAGAGAAGGAAAGAGGGACAGAGAGGATAGAAAGGGACGGACACGTAGGTGGGAGAAGAAAGACATTCTGATTCCGTTCGCGTATTCCACTAACATTTAAAGCTCCGCGATGCGTTTCCCATGCATAAAAAGGAGCTCCTTATAGTATACTAAATTACACGAGTTTTAGCGAATTTTTAACACGAGCCATTATACATAAACATGAACTAATAACGAAACTACTCGAATTACTTCCAGTATTTCATACATTTTTCTCACGATTGTGAGCAAATTATTAAAGGTAGAAAAAGAACATTCATTTTTTTAGGGATGGGTGCAAGCAACCTTTTCAGTGACATGTACCATAAAATTTAAGAACAATGTTTGGTCACCTATCTAATATACACAGGGCCGCCGAAACATGAACGGGCAAGGGCGCGTAACAAATGTTACAGTGTAACAGTCCTGGCTAGCGTAAACAGATATTTTTGCTAAAAAAGAGATCATTCAAATCCATTTTCATGTTTGAAAAGGGGGTACTAAATTTCCATGCGGCGCGCGCGCGGCCCTGAATATACACATATAGGGTGGGGCGTTATAAACAGGTCATTTGAATAACTCGCTTGCTTTTGAAGAGAGAAGCAAAAGCATCAGACCAAACTTGCTTGGCATCGAGACACTCATAATTTGATGTTACTAATTTTTTCATAGGTGGATACGTCAAGGAGATATGAAGGTCAACTGTGTTTTTTTAAATGGAACGGTATGGTTATTTATTTACATTCTGATAGTGTGTTTGAAGATCACTCAAGGTCAACTGCAAAAGCAAGCGAGTTATTCAGGTGACCTGTCTATAACGCCCCACCCTGTATATACATATATGAAAATTTCAAGACGATCGGATTGACGAAAGGAATTTCGTTTTCTGTCCATAGATATCAACGAGTGCACCATAGACAACGGTGGTTGCATGGAGGTCTGCGAGAACACGGACGGCAGTTTCTTCTGCGCGTGCGAGGGTGACGAAAAAGCCCTGTCATCCGACGGGAAGTCCTGCGTGGGTAAGTTTTTCTTGCCAAGAAAACCGTTCTAGTTCGGCGTCCCTTCTGTTTGACACCCAAAGGACCATACATCATTCGCGCGTCTGGGAAAACGCAATATGCCCGGGCCGACGACGCGACGCGAGGGAAATTTCACGACTACATCGTAATGACGTTATCGAGGATGAGTCTTTACTATACGAGTGCCGTTTTCCGGATAAACGACGTCCCATGCTTTTTTTCCCGGCCGTTCGCTCTGTTCCTCCCTCGATTAATACGCACGCGGCTGAGTAATACGTTCTCTTTATTATGCTGCGCCCTCGAGACCGCGATAAATTCGTCCACGTTTCTTGCAGCTAGATTAATTAGCCGCCGGCTTGCTGCCATGCCGGTGGCGCTCGAGACCCTCCACGGAAATGGATCTCTTACTTTCCCGTTTAGTTTGTTTGCCGAACTGCCGCAATTAGCATGCGTCTGTCCTGAATCGGGTATTTACGAAAATCAAAGAATCGATCGCGAGCTCTCAGCTCCCGCAGTAAAATGCATTTCGGTTGAGGGGAGACTTTGGTACGACCAATACGGAACACCAATTCGTTTACATACCGAACGATGTTGATTAAGCTCGATAAATCCAAGTGAAGGAACCTTTTATAAACATAGGGAAATATTCATTATCAAATCTTATGTATAAATGCAATGTCTGATAAATGTGGAAAGCGATTGAGCGAGATCTATAAACGCTGCGCGATCTATTCTTCTGCGATCAGTCATTTGAAAATTAACAGATTAGTGACGCCTGACGGAAGTTTGCAGTTGCAGTGATACGCACAGTACAAGTATACGCAGTTAATTACTGTTCACTCGAACGTTTCGCAGCTTGTTACGTCGGCTTTTCCGAAATACGACTGCCAACGATAAATCATATAGTCTATTAATTTTCCCATTTTTATTGATTCAGAAATATATACAATTTTGTTAGATTATGTATGTAAATGTTTATAAAAACAACTAGAGTTCGGGTTTCTAGAGTTTTATTCGGGTTTGTTGCGAATTTACTACAGTCTGTATAGATGTAAAAATTTGGGGTAATTATTTAGAAAGTACCACTCATCTCTGATTTTGATGGAATTTAAATATGTTATGCAGCTACACATTTTGAACAACTTTTTCCTTTTCCGATATAGGGGGTCGCTTTTAGTTTTCGAGACAAAAAACTATTGTATTTAAATTTCATCAAAATCGGAGATGAGTGGTACTTTCTAAATCATTACCAAATTTGGAACCCTTGACGAGTTCCAGCGTTCATCTATAGTTGAGTTTTTAAACATGTTGAGTCGATTTGATAAATAACAATTTCTATACAGCAAAACCCATCGGGCAAGAAATATCGAATTTCGTTTCTAGCAAACGGTCGTGTCAAAAATTCTAAAAATTCGTGGTCTATTGAATTTTACGATGGTATTCAATAGAGTATTTCAATAGTGTATTTCAATCGGCATTCGAAACTGCCTGGTTCTCAGACAAGTGGAAATTAGATAAAGGAATTCGCGAGACAAAATCGAGCTGATTTAAACTACACCTGTAACATCATATTCTCAGAACTGGAGCGTAACTATTGTTGCAGTATTATTTCCATTCCGCTTGCCGTCCGTTCGAATTTTTGTTACGCGAGTTTACTCTCGTTTGCATAAACCTATCGGGCAATAAGAAAGAAGTTCCATCGTGAAATTTGCATTGTTCAAGAATACCCTAACGATTTACAAGTTTCTCGCGGAATATGGAATCAAGTGACCCAGATTGCGATTGTTTGCACAGTTACCGTCGGACACAAAGAGGGGCTGTGTGTCCTCGCGACGAACCGATAATTGCTGAATTCTATTAAATTATTGAAAGAGATAGTGCCTTGTACAGTGTTCGAGGAACAAGGGCGAAGCACTTTGACGTTATCCGCTTTTATCAATAGCATCGCCAGAACCTTAAAAGAAATTTTTCTTTTATATATAGAGTCTATAGTACCTGTCGCGTTGCAGAACGTTTTATGGATTATGTAACTGGAAGATTTGCTGATAAATTCAATTGCGTTGTCGTATTTCATTTTGAGCCTTTTGTTTGCGTTGACAGAAATCATTTTCAGATTTCACCGATATAATCTTTAATGCGATTGTTTGATGTCTACGATAGCTTATCAAAAGTTTAGACCCTTTCAGAATTTGTTTACTTATCCATAAAAATGAGAACCAAAATTCGTATGCTAGGTTAAGAGTACATTTTCTTTTTTACAACAGATTTACAACTTGGAAAGAAATATAGTAAATATTCGATCTAAGAAAACGGGAATTGAATAAATAAGTCGTTCAAAAAACAATACGAAATTCCAATTTCGATCTACATTCGAAGATTCGTAAGATAAAGGGCGAACAAGTACGACAAGTACGAACACTCGCGCCACGATTAAGAAAAGAAAAACGCGAGAAGATAAAATATATCGTAGTATTTAAAACAGAGAAAAGTCTGAAATGTAACGATCGAGGTACATTCAGGCGAGTTTAAGCCGGATCGCAATTCCATCAATATCCTAGTTTTTGAGGAGTGAATTCGACCGACGCGTATCGATTAACGATATGATCTGATAGATCCTTTAAGCGGATCAGAACCGGCTCGATTTTCGTCGGTAGGTAGCAAACGCGATATACTGAAACTCTGGAGGGAATGGAAATCTCTGTCACTGTTAATCGGTTACCTTCAGAGCCTGACGTAGCGGTGACGACGCATCGGTGGATACCTATGTACGGGCACAATTTGAAATCCGCGGCGACGACCGGTGGCACCATTGTCGGCTGCGATGCTTACACGTATTACCCCGATATCTGCATAATATATGAATCACGAATGCTAATGACGATGGAGAAACGCGTATCGCCACTGCCACATCCATGAGAACCGTCCCCATGGCGAGGATGCAGGAGCAGACCGCGTCGTCGCAAATATCGATGCGACCCGTCGTCCAGCCTCGCCCTTGTTACCATGTATCGTTTCAGGAGTTTACTACGAGATTACCGTGAAATCTGGAACACTTCATCTCGCCTATCTACCCCCAGAGAACCTTCTGACAGACCCACCACCCTCGGCAATATTCAGCCGATGATAACATCGCACAGGTTCTTTTATTAAGTAAGAGCTCCCCAACTACCGAACACGTGTTCTCTGAAAATATACAGGGAGCATCATAACTGGTGGCGCAATCAGGCAAAAAATTCAGTTGAATATGGATTACATCAAATTTATACTTACTAAAAGAAATTCTCCTTTTATAGAGTCTACAGTACCTATCGCTTTACAGAATGTTTTATGGATTACGTAAATGAAAGATTTGCTGATAAATTCAATCGTGTTGTTGAAACATTTCTTTTTCAAAAATTTATTTGCGTTACGTTTAGAGAAATCATTTTTAGATCTCAACGATATAAACTTTAATGCGATCGTTTGATGTTACGATAGCTTCCGTTTCCAACAAGTTTATTCATAAAAATGAGAACCAAAATTCATACGTTGTGTTAAGAGCAGATTCGCAACTTGGAAAGAAATACAGTGCATATTCGATCTAAGAAAATTGACTATCCCCTGCACTGTGGGGCAAGAGAGAACAAAAATTCGATTTCGTTTGAATAAATAAGTCGTTAAAAAAAACAACACGAAATTCTAGTTTTGATTTACTATTCAAGGATTCGTAAGATGAACAACATAAGTGTTCATCAGCCAAAAAAATTGATCGGTCTGGATTAGATCACCGTTAGTGACGAATGAAAAGATGACAGACCCGGTCTCAGTGTGTGTTTTACGACACGAACGCACGATAAACGACGTGATTTTTTTTATTTATTTTCCCAGATGTAAACAATGAATCCTGCCCGCCCCTGAATCCAGCGGGTCGGGGTTATTTAATGTGTTCTCGTTTGGCACCGCCTAAGTCGTGGAGAGGTAGACGAAAGGCGACCAATCGTCCGGGTACCAAGTGTTTCTTGAAGTGTCCCTACGGGTATCAGCTTCACGGAGAATACGAATTAACTTGTCGGTCAGACGGCACATGGGACGGGCCGAAACACGGCGAGTGTGTCAGTGAGTAAAATTATATCGTGGACAATTCTCTAAGCCACCGGCGAAATCATTCCATATCGATTCAAAGACGCCATGCCAATTACAGTCGAACCTCGGTAATTCGAGTTTCGAGGGAATTTGAGGTATACTCGGATGTTCGAATTACCGAGGTTCGACTGTGCTTCATTTCGTAGATATCATGCAGGAAATGTCTACCAAGATGCGGATATTCGTGCATTCGAATCAGTCAAAATTCTTTCGAATATAATTTTCTTGATTTTGATCTTTTCAATATCATTGGAAATTGTATAAATATCCGCAGTTTAATTAGAGGATACTGAGGTCGATATTAAATGTTTCTTATTTGAACAATTTCACTGCTGCATAAAGCTAACTGATCGCAGAAAATGTCTATCAAGACCTGCGGATATTCGTGCATTCGAATACGTTGAAATTCTTCTGAAAGAATACAATTTAATTGTATAAATTGAAATTGTATAAATATCCGCAGTTTAATTAAAAGATACTGAGATCAATATATAAATGTTTCTTATTTGAACAATTTCACTGACCACTGCTACATAAAGCTAACTGATAGCAGGCTTCAGTCTTGCTGAAAGGGGCAGTGATGAGTAACTCAAATGGAACAAGACAAAGGGATTCATTAGCCAATAAGACGATTACCGAATCATGTTCACTGATCTGTATAATCGCATTACCAATCTGCGGTAATACAACTATATGTAAAGAATCATTAGAAGCTTCGCATCATTCGCTAAAATATTCTGTGTGAGGCACATAATCACCTCGGATAACTTCTAAATTATTTCTACACTATGTGGTGTACATGACTTCTTTGTAACTGGAGACGTTTCAGAGATTTAATTACTAATAATGAATGAGATTCAAGGGATGAAAGCATTAGATTCGTGGAGTGTGTCATTTCTCTGTTCATTCGCTGTTGCATTCTTCGTCGAACCTAGATCTCTACTATCTCCCCTAGACCCGAAACAATTTCGACACCCTGATATTGGATGATTGCAAAAGTTCCTATACAATTTTCGCAGACCTCAAGACCTTCTTTAACCCTCGGACAGCGGATCATTTTAATAATTATATCATTGATGATGTTTAAGTCCACGGACTGCTTTCTAAAACAAAATTTTAAAGGCCTTCTTGTAGACATTTATGGTTCCTAATTTTTATTTTATGATTTATTGTTATTGTGCAAACATTTTTATTGTTCCTAATGCAACAGCTATGTATTTAATTAATTCGCCAGAATTTTTTCAAAATAGACCCGGGCTTCGCTGTCGGAGGGTTAAAGGAAAAAACCACGTTATACGAAAAAGAAATCTACTAAATAATTGATTTATGAAATTATTATTTGCAATCTTTTATGTTTTACTATTAAATCAAGCAGGATCTTTTGGAATAATCTAACACATTGCTCAGTAATCACGTCAATCCATCTGATGGAATGCATAAGAATGCATAAGAAATAAATGGTGAACAATTCTCAGTACACAATGGTGTGCTCATATTTTTCCAGGGTACAGCAAGCCCCGCTTAGAGTGTCCGAATGACGTGATCGCCGAATTGTCACCAGGCCGAGATGAAGCATTTGTGACATTCGATCAACCATCAACGGATCTCGATTGGTTCCGGTACGTTAGGTCGAAGCCATCCTGGGGCACTAGGTTAGAGGCGAACCTAACTCCTGGCGTACACGAGATCACATTCTTCGCCCGGCACCCGGTATCGAAGAAACAAGCCAGCTGCGTGTTGCGCATCATCATCAAAGGTGATTAATTAACGAACGTGCATGTCATTGAAACTCACCGAATCATAATCGGTATTGATCATCTAACAGCGCTACCAATCAACAAGCGATTCTGTCCGCAAGTTCGAAGGACAATATCAGGAACAATTAATCTTCCTTAGTTGAGGGACTGTTTCGTGGGAAAGCCACATGCAAATAGCCTCCTTCCCTTCGTACAATTAAATTGCTAGCATTATTTATGACCTGCTCAACCCCTGCATTATCATACCGTGTCACGCAGTGATCGGGACAATACTGAATCGATAGTGTCCAATCCGTAAATTATGTCACCGTTACCGATACGATCAAGCTCAATATGTGATGATCTAAACTTTGTAAAAGAGACTTTTCTTTCTAATTATCGGTTTCTCGTTGAAGGGAATCGGAAAATATTCCAGTCAGGTAAATAATATCTTAATTAAATATTTCCTATAAAAATTGAGCCGAGAATACGGAGAAAAATACAAGAAATATTTACTCGGTAAATTAAAAATACCGAGTAAACACACTTATTGGTAGATTTCGTTGACGTTTATTCTGAATTACAATTTCTGCAGTAATTGGTGTTCAGCTGATTTCAAATAATTCTACGCCGAGACAATATAAAATTCAGAATTCGCATTCTGCGAATAGTTTTCTTAATCATATGTGAAATATGTCACGGACAGCATTCCTAAGAGAACTTAGGAAATTTTCCATTCGGCAATTTTTCGCAGAGTTATTATATCAATTTCATATCCATAAATGAAAAAAATCATGTTGAAGAAATATTTAATTTTCGAGTTAAAATAGCTCCGACTGCAAAGGGTCAAAGGGGTCCGTGTGCTTTAGTATACGCAAATGAAAGTCCTGCTTTTTCGATTCGTTTCCGCTTGCGATCATGGAATGTCTATTCACAGCTGATCAATAATTCGATGAAGTGGATGACAGTGGAGAAGAAACGTGTTCCGTCGCGTTTTATCTACAATAAACAGCTAATGTATCAGTTCGTCAGGAACTCGGACTATTTTGTCGGGAAGCTCATCACCCCAGGATAACTTCTCGACCGTAGCGGAAACTTCATCCGGTTGCGTTTAATTAGTTTCAGTAAATTAGTTTCGGCGGGATGGGCCGTGCGGAATCATTACAAATTCGAGCGGGTATCGAGCATTCTCTGAAATGAAGAACATTTTGCTGTAAAGAGAAGCAAGCAACACGTTTCGCCACCTCTTCCGCGGAAAGTTCACGCGGCCCGACCGAGGCACACACAGTAGTGGATTACTGTAAACCGTGTGTGCCAGAAACGCACAGGTAATTACCTGTTCGCTATAAAGCCGGCGAAATGAAATTGTCGTCTTGTATCCGACACGTACCTACAATAAATTCCGCAACACAATATGACAAACACAATGCGAAATACCAGGACAAATTATATTTTACACATAATTTACGTCAAACTGGACTGCGCCAAAGCACAAAGTAATGCCGGGAATACCTTTCGCTGAAAATGATTTACAATATTAGGGAACAAGCACGCGCTTAATTGTCTTTCAAAGCGACCTGTCGATTCGACTTACGATTAGTACAGCGTTTCATCAGCTACGCGAAACTACGCTCCGAATAATGATCGTAATATCATAGAGAGAGTATTCGGCCAGGTTGGTCGGTGCACAATATTAATATATGTGTACGTGTTTAATAGTTGATAGACTGCGCCTGTTTATACAAAACGGAAATTTGTTCCACCGATTGCAAGCAGTAATAGCTGTATAGACATTCGTTTTGTTAAACTTCACCTCAGAGAACCAAAAATTTTTAACTTTTTTGTTATATAACCCTGTGGATTTTGACGAGAACACGCCAAAAATCCAAGTTTTAATGTCATGCGGGTTTTAAACTCGATTTTCTCGAAAACGAGGCGTCAAACGAAAAAATGTGACTCCTTTTTTATATGAAATGTGATTCCTTTTTATTAAGAATTGTATTAATTGATGGCAAACGATTAAATGTTGAATACGCTGCCGTGCAATATTTTATCGTGGAATACGTGCATCTGATTCTAGGTGGTGAAGCTCCAAAAGTTAAAGACTGCCCGAAAGACATAGAGGTTACAGGGAAAAATGGGTCAGCAATAACGTGGACTGAGCCGATATTCACGGATAACGTGAAAGTGACCCACATTAGAAGCAACGAGGTCAGTATTAATCATGAAGTACTTACTTCCTTAATGAAGTTTGATTCATCGCTGCAATTATCAAATGCGTAACGCTGCATTTTGCTTCCGCGAAAATAGCTTTGCATGCTTTATAGCACCGTAACAGGGTAGGTACAAATCGTAATTACTCGCACGAATGTTTCTAAAATTTTTCAAAATATGTAGCACAGTCAGAATTCATGTTTCATAACGAACCTAATTAGTACACAATGGATTTTATGCATTTATGGAAATAATGAGTAGGTACCATTTAAAACAGTAAAAACATCAGAAGAATTTCAAACTACTGTTATATTGTTTCCACTTTGTTACAATGCTGGTAGAAAATTTTTATTTTGCATAAATATCCGCTGTCTACTAATTAGTGAAACTACAGTAGTTACTTTTGGTAACTAAGATTTGTTTGTTTAATTTTTTATAGCTGTTTTTCAAACTAGTAATAAAATCTGTGGCAGGCTCTTAACAATAGAGCAATGGAATATTAATAAAATATCAAGCAATAGAAGCTTCCGATATAATTCGTAGATAAATATACATGTTTCATTACATATGAGTACGGTAATAACTATTGATTACTGATATTTTACATTTGTTTGGTTAATTTTGGAGTCACGCAGAACGTTACTGCCGTTAATGGATGCATTAATTCCAATCAGTGCGAAAACTACACACAGTGATTGTTAATTTTCCACACATTTTGGGTAATGCAAGCACCGCGGACACATTTATGAAACATTAACTTGTGTTCTGAGTATCCGAAAATTTTTGAATATTTCACTGCCTGCAATAACTGGCGAAATTGGGAACAGGTTCAATTATGCTATGCATAAAGGGGCTAATGAGTTGCACGCATGAACTGCGTTCATCTAACTCATAACATGCTGCAAACATTGAAAGAAAAAGCAAAATATACACCACCCGGTCGTTATAATTTTCAGCCTAATTTATGTTTGCATAAAATGGTTTTTATGGATATAGTGAATTTAGACAGCCACCTGAAAAATAATTTCTTCTTATACATTGCAGAAATATATTTCGCAATTTTGAGCATGTGAATATTGTAAGCCATAAAAGAATAGAGAATTTTCACAATTCCGACCAAACGCATTTTCCCAACATATTGTTTAGGCGCCATTTACTAAACCAATTCTTCTAGCTTTACAGAGGAATTGAAGTCGTTTGGTCCATTCATAAAAAACTTATTCTGATTTAAAGTGTGTGTGATCAGTTATCCTCCTCACTGTATAGCTCACGCAGAAGAGTGTTTCAAAACTGTTACAGCTTGTCCGAAAATCAGAGTACCGTATTTTCGCAGTTAATACGATCCGCGGTTTAGTTTGAATCGCTTGTGCAAACTGCGGAAAGTTTGTCGAGAATTTAAACTACACAGAGTTTACACAGAAAACGATCTATGTTTCTATGCAAACAACATGTAATAATTTTGTTTGCCAACTACTTTGCGACGGTGAGCACACGTTTCGTTGTATGCCACATCGTACGTAGAATACAGAGTCGTCTCATAAATAGTGGACACCTTTTATTTGCCTGGTGAATATTAAATCTCTCGTTGCATTCTGCTAACTTCCCAACGACACTGAACTCCAACTGAAACCGGAAACAAGAAAATGTATCGTTCTGTGGAGTGCTATGAACGTGCGAACAATTTCTTCATCGCATTTTTAATACTATTCAATGATCGATAATATTATTGGAGAATTTTCCAAATTCTCGGTTTACAAATCACCGATCGATTACTCTGATCTTCTTCAGTGTCGATAATTCGGAAGCAAAGCTCAATCAGTGTCGGCTAACCCCGTGTTATGGCGAGCATGATGGTATGACTATGGTTTATGGAAGAGAATACTATAATGGGGTTGCTCCCTAAAATATATCACGTATTTTGAAACACATGGTGCACCATGTATAAAGATGTCCACTACGGGCGCGGTATTTATACAGCTTCTAGCCAATATTTATAGTTTTCGCACATGAAGATTACGTCAATATAGTTTAGTACTCCACGCTTTTATTTATAGTCTCACTAATGTCATGATTTCATTTAAATTTATATTAAATTTTTCTATCTATTCCGACACTAATTCTATAACAGAAGAAATTTTGAACTAATTGCTTAAAATTTTGGGGAAAAATATTATTTTTTAACTGGATTCGGTATTTTATGGAGAATCAGGAAAAAAATTATTTTCTCCTTTTTAGTGCATTTTAATATAAGCGTGGTTTTTAAAAAGTTTTTTCTTATATATTTTATTTTCTACGTTTTAGTCTTTACACATCTTGTAATCGATTTTAATTACTTCAACCAAGATCTTTTGTAAAGTTTGTTTATTTATTTTTTGTTTACTTCCACTTTTGATCCCATGAGTATGGCGGCAAATATTGTCATCGGAAGCAAGTGTGTATACGAAATTTCAGCAAGATTGGACTATGGAAAGTGGTTTAAAATTCGATTATAAGATTGGACGCATACAACACGGCAAGTTAATATAAGCGTGGTAAAAAGGTCGGGGCGATCGCGGGCTAGATCGATCTTTTATCTAGCGCTTTTGACTACTGAAAAACCCCATCTTTGTATTATCGAGAAATGAGAACGCGCATTCTTCACCCTTGCAATCCTGGAAAAAGGAGTCTACTCCCTTAATTTAATATTATCACAAGGTATTGGGTTGGCAAGAAAGTAATTTCGGTATTTTAAGGCGGAATAGAACCCAACTTTTTTTATTCAGGCAATGAACTAATATATTTTCAATTTTCCATTTTGTTCGATGATCTTTTGCCATCTTTCATTGCCATCGCTCATAAAACTCGAAAATTTTCCCAAAATTGGCTTTTATTCCACCTTAAAATACCGAAATTACTTTCTTGCCAACCCACTAACTATATTCGAGGTTTCACAATATCGTGGCAAGTACAATATCGTTTCATGAAAAGATACTGAAGGGAAAAAGGTTTTTACCCAAAGTTGCAATGGCAAACGTCCATCGTCAGACGATTCCTCCCTTTACCGATTTATTTGCGCGGAATCGGCGGCTCCTTTGTAAAATCGAACTGTTTCATTCGTCGAGCACGTTTCCCTTCAATGTTTCAGAGTCCTGGACGACGTTTCGACATCGGTGGGCACAGGATAGAGTACGAAGCCAGCGACGAAGCCGGTTGGTCGAGCAAGTGCGTTTTCACCGTGGTGCTCCGTCAGGAGTGAATCGCAGGGAGCGCGATCAGCTGAGCGTGAGTAGGCGAATGAGAGACGAAAGAATCGCCGAAGAAAAGGAAATCCAGGTAAATGGGGAGACCGGGGTCTATGCTAGCGAGGCGGAAGAATAATGATAAGGCAATATAAATGGAAACGTACGGCCACACTTCAACGTGTGCGCAATGGATTTCGCAGTATCCGTAAAGTTCAAGGCGGACGGAACACGGATATTTTGCCAAGGTACAAGGTACATGTGGGCGCATGATCATTGATACAAATGCTTTCACAAATGCTCAGCACAAATGCCGAGAGGAAACCGTCGTCTTTAATCACTCAATGATAAAACAATTCATTATATTATGTACCATTGCACAGCTTTAAATTAACCCCTTCCCGTATTTTAACCAGTCAGACTCGCGACGAAGATTTTAACAGTCTAACAAATATGAATGCTACGCCTCTCTTTTTATTAGGTCGTTCGGAAAGTCATTTGGTTTTCTCAAGGAAAGTTTTATAACGTTTTGTTCTATGATCTTTTGCGATTTTTCAGGCAACTTAAAGATTCCATGCACGTCCCATGCAACATCCCATGTAGAATTTCTGCGTTTTATTAGCAAGGAATCGAGTTATATGACTTTTCACGATTTTATTTGAAATGAAATTTGCAGCGCATAAAGAATGTTGAAAAGAGCGGGGAAAATGGTAATCCGATGGTACATCCTCTCCGTAAACAGCGCACAACTTTGTCTTTCGTGCACTGCATTTTTACCTTGCCGTAATAAAAAAGCAATAGGTGATGGAAATGCGTACTCCGATTTTGCATATTTGATGCTACGGCAAAAAAATGCTCGGAAGGTTATAAAGCACTACAAGGGGCACGAAACGACGTCCAAAACGTCAGCTGTCAAGATATATCACTATTTTGAAAAACGGAATCACTTTCCAAACGACCTAATAGATGGAATAAAATTTAAATAAATATAGCAATTTTTTTTTCTCTTCTACGACTTTTTTGGGGATAAAGTCGTTTTAATTATTGCAACTGTAAAGAAAATGTTACGGTAAGAGGTTAATTTGCATACTTAGCACTAAACCTACCGACCATCAAAAGTGACCGATGTGTATTGTATTATAAAAACAAACAAGATCAAATTGATTTGTATTTTGTGCATTTTTTATTATAATATATAGGATAAAAAATGTATTCAATCAATTCCCATGAAAACTCCTTTATAATTTCAATAATTGGCGGTGGTAGGTTTAGGAAGAAATTTTTCATTTCGAGCAAAACAATTTTAACTATAATTTCGATCGGCAAAACAACTTTTCACATTCGTGAAACATTATCCGTAAAGGCGAGGAATGTCAACATTCGCGTCGTTCGATTTCCCTCGACAAAACAGACTATTTATTATCCAGAGTACATGCGCACATAATGTACTGGGGCGGCTACGATTCGGGAGGTATTTGTGAACTTCTCCACGTCTGATTTTTCACTGCCCCGTGATCCAGGTGTTTTCGTCTCGCCTTTTCCTCAGGATATAACGGGCCGCACACGCTGTACCCTACACGGTGTAATGCGAATTTATCTCGGATTCGACGGGGAGACTTGAGCGTTACCGTGAGCACGATCGACACGCTCGCAGGGAACTAGGAATTTCCGCGAAAGTGTGCAAACATTCTATGAAATCACATGTTTCAACGATCGTACGTGGTCGTCGCGCTCCCAAGTCAAATGAAGGAAAAGGGAAAACCGTCAATGGCAATTCGAACGTATGTGCATGTAGGGCGATCTACAGAGTGTTCTTCAATATGCAGGACCCGCTTCAGTAATCGATACTCTCGTTGAAAACGATTAAATGGAAATAAATTATAGCTTATTTTCTATTTGACCTGATTTCCCAATTGTTCCAGCAGGCTTTATGCGCTAGATATTAGTATCCACTTATCTTCGGAACTGTTCAAAATGGCTACCTTACATATCAGTATTACACAAGCCTACGGAACGAAGCTATCTGTTACCAGAGAAAAAGAGTCGAGTTGGTCCGCCATTTTTAATCAACACAATTTTACAGCGATTTTAATTCAGATTTCAGATTCAGTCTGTTCATTTAATTACTTCGGCATTGGACGGTAATTTAATATCAACCGTAGTATAAACTGCGTTTATTGCTCCATTTGCCTGTATGTTTTCGACGAATTCCATTTGTAATTAATAATATTTGTATAAATGTACGCCGCCATCCTCTTTTCGTTTGATTTTTATAAAATAATTTAATATTAGCCGTGCTTGAAATAAATTACGGAAATAATTGTGTTGATTGATGCTAATAAACAAATTTGTACATACATTCAGTTGTATTGGATTGGCAAGAAAGTAATTTCGGTATTTTAAGGTGAAATAGAGAGCCCAATTTTTTTTTATTCAAGCAATGAACTTTAATGAATAAGATATGTTCGATTTCGTTCGATGATCTTCTGCAAAAAGGAATAAATAAGATAATATTTTATTGATTAAAGTTCATCGTTTGAATAAAGAAATTCGGTTTTCTATTTCACCTTAAAGTACCGAAATTACTTTCTTGCTAACCCAATATTTTGGTTCGTTCCAGACGCGACTGGTGGGATTCGATTCATCTAATCGTGATAGTTGAATTATTTTTAAGATTATTTTCGTTTTACGGAGGGTGCACTACTTGATTTTGGATCAAATTGAGTCAATATCGCAGAAAATGTGGTAGCGTCGGTCGCTGGTGATCGATGCGATGAAGGATAAATGTGTTTACCCATTTTAAAGAGATTATTCAAATTAGTTTTCAAATATCTAAATAATATATTCTTTATTTTGTGGTGTACGTGAATTTTTCAATGAAATTATATTAACATGTTAACACCGATTTAGTTACCAGGTTAACGAAAAAAAGAAATTGTCGTTTAACACTAAATCTCTCTCTTTCTCTCTACCGACCATCAAAAGTGATTGATGTGTATAGCATTATAAAAATAACAAGATTAAATTTATTTATATTTTGTGCGATTTTTACTACAATATATACTGGAGTCAAAAAATGTATTCAATAAATTCCGTGAGAACATCTTTACAATTTCAATAATTGTCAAATAAAAAATCTAAAATGGGTCATTTGACCCCTCGTGGTAGGTTAATTGCTGTTTCTTGCAATTTGTTTCCAAAAATTATTTTGCATAAAGATCTGCAATCTAACAATTATCAGCCGAATTCGGTTTCATCGAGATGGTTCGCATTATCCGTATTTACCGCGCGCAGGACAATTTTTAATTACCGCCGAAGGACAAATTGACGGGCGAGGCGGGCCTCGGGTGTTTCGCCGCCATCATGTGTAAATACTAGGGCAAAATATAGCTGTGCATTTTTATGGAAATTCGACAGCGACAGCGTCGTGTTGTCATTTGTAGATCGAACCGACTAGATTATCGGAAGGACGTTCCCCACTTGCATGTTTTTCCGGGAACGCGGCTGCTGGTGTGCGTCGCGTCGCACAGTGGAGTATTCGCCTCGAATAGTTGGCCAAAATACGATTTTTCGAATCCTGCGTAAGATGAAAAATTCCGATTGTCTGAGCTATTGGAATATACGAACAACACTGTACCATTTTTATTTTTTTTATTTATGTACTCGTGTAGCATTGTTATCCATCAAAATGTATATTTCCCTATAAGTATTTCCCCCAGTATTTTCCCTACAATTCCGAACAATTGCAATTTTTGAAAAAATTTCTTATCACATCCTGTAGTAAATTAATTGCTCTAGCTTCCCCAAAAAGCTCAAATCGTATAGTACAATATTAAAAAAGTTATCGTCTTTTTTAGAGCGTCCGAATATTAATCCGGTTCACTGTATTGTTGTAGCCGAGGTCAAGACGAATCCAATGACTCACTGCACTATCACACAAGTCTTGAAATAATGGTAAAATAGTTTTGACCAACTTTTCGGGGCGAATACTCCACTGTGCACCGGTCGGTGTCATTTTTACAGGAACGACGATCGCGAATTCGTTGGACATGTCGGATTCGCAATCGAGTCCAGGGGCCGTTTCCCATCGATCGATACGCCCCGAAATTTTGGCCCGCGATGTCCGACGGGTTAACGAAACTGCTCGCGATTAATTTCGAAATTGAACGGTTCGGCGGGTCCGCTTTGCTCGCGTTCCGCCTGTCAACCGGAACAACGATAGTTTTAATCCTGTCCGCGATCGTGTAAAGGGCGGATCCGGTATCCGGATCGAAACGAACGAATTTATGGAAATTACAAAGTCCGCCGTAGAACATCAAAGTGCGCGCGACACTCGGTATATACCTATTTTCCCGAGGCCGACAAGCGTGCTACAATTACTGCGACACGCGGCTCTTTAATTCCCTTGCGATTTACGTTTTAAGTTAACTTCCCCGGGTATAACCTCCGAGCTTTACCAATAGGCCTCACCCCTCCCCGGCCCCTCCCCTCGCCGAATTGCTTTAATTACTCACAGTCCATCTTTTTTTTATTCGCAGACCCTCTTAAATTCAAGCTGTTTTGGGAATTATCAGGAATTTACATTCGACGATACCCCGAGTGGCACTTCTTGCCATTCGGAAGGTACAAATTGTAGAGTCGTTCAAGGTAATGGCGGGAATGTTGTAAATTGCGCTTCGCATTGTGCTTTTATCGAGAACGGTGTCAATTAGCAACTACTGTGTCGGTTTTTAACCCTCGAGCGGCGGACCATTTTTTTCGCAACTGCACGGGTGAATGGTTTAACACTGACCGTAGATCAAGTATAATAAATTATCTTCCGATGTGTGAAACGTAGGAGCACGTTCGTTACAGAAAAGCAATTAACTGTATGGAAGCATTGTTGAATGGCTTAACAGTTCTCAGTTTTTGTTTTATTAAGTAAATTGCTTGGTTTTACTAAATTTTTGTGGTTGCTGAGTTGACACCATGGAAATTTACTCTTTTTCATATTAATATTATTTATTTACAAAGATCGCATTATTATTGGGGTCGTTGGTGACCACACTGATTTATACGAAGTGAATCATTTATGAGCACGTCGGTATTAATATTAATTAATAACAAGATTGAATTTATTCGAAAGGATTAGAATTTTAATAATCCTAATCAGTTCATGAAAAACTGATGTCCTAATTGAAAAAATTGTATCACGTGTGTCGTTCGTCAAGTACGTTTCAGGTTGTTAATAAATTGATTGCAGACATGCTTGTAACAAATGTATAAAGCCATTGATATTTCATATGTGTAATGAGTTTTTATCTTTTTTAATCATTTATTTATTTCATTCTTCTCCAACGATTCTGTGAAAAATATTTTTATAAAATGTATAACAAAACCGACCTTATTAATTAAAGTATTTTATGAATTATTTTATCAAATACAAAATAATGTCGAATTACTCGTACGTTTTGTTCGAAGCAGTTACAATCGATTTATTGAGAATCTAATACGTTTCACGTGATAGCGTCAAAGTCTCCCGAGACCAATATACCAAAACGATTTTAGATCGACATTAATGAGTTGTCGTAATTAATAATAATGGTAGTACCCGAAAAATTTGTCATCAAATTCATCCACGAAAAATCAATGTCGATCACAATAAATACTTCTACGAGCATAGTGTGCCAGAATCGAAAACAAAAGAATGAAACAAGAGCGTCTCTTAATAACAAAGTACAGTAAATATTCGATCTAAGAAAATGGGAACTGTACGATCTAAGAAAAACGAATATTAAACAGCATGGACCCGAGAGTTTTTCTTAGAACGAATGTGTAATTAAATCTGAGATGCATATAAAACGAGAGTTCATAATATTCATAAAACAAGAACGAATAGAACTGATCAATTATATTAAATGCATATGCATACGTGTCAACGAGCCATCAACTTAGAAAATCGTTGAGTTACATCAGAATTCACAGTTCAATTCTTCGGGGATAATCAAATACTCAATTCACGTATCACTCTAAATTATCAAGCGGAATTTAAACGCTGTTAGTTCAACTCTTTTGAAAAAAACGAATGTATGAATTAACATGTTTTAATGAAATTAACGATCTTCATAGTATAATTTTCTGTTCCATGCATTATTCACATTTCACAAAATTCAGCGATTATGGGACACGACTAAAAATAATATCCTTGAATGTTTAAATTACGGCGTTTCCCTTGATAATACGAGAGAACCAAAGATGACCCGATTTAAGGGTTCTGCCCATCAACCAATGCGAGAACGAGAGAACGAATAGAGTCTCTGTCGGAGTGCGGATTAAAAGGCTAATTATCGATTAACCGTTTAATAACTATAGGGACAATATGTGGGAAATATAATTAGAGATCACCGAAAGTTTGTGATACCTTCAATTGTACCGAATAAGCGTTGTCGTGTTCGAAGTTGTAATTTTTAAGGGAATAAAGCGAAAAGGAAACCAGGTCAGCAGTGTTTCTTTTGCGCCCGTCATTAACAGTATCGATGATTACGAAGCCTCGTGAACTGTGTTAATCGTTATTAGATTACAAATGATCAAGGAACAGGTTGGCGGAAGATTTATTTTCATACAGAGACCATTGAGATTTTATTCGAATAAACTACGACTAATTAAGATAGATAGCGTGTAAAAGTTTCATCACGTTTATTCGTTTAATTGCGTCCGATTGTATCGTTCATATTCTTGTCTCGATGTAATGAAGAATAGGCACACAAAAAATGTTCCAACACATTTATCCGTTATTCGTGAACCTTTATTTGGATAATTATTTATCCACCTCCAGTTTTGCAATTTTGTACGTCGAGACTTTTTTAATTGAATTTGATACAAATTACACGATGTCGTAAATATTTTGAAATATAATATTATAGTAATGTTAAATGTCATGCCTGTCCAACTTGTTCATCGCGAGCCACACGGTCTCTACTATCAATCGGTCCGTTCCCCCACTACTTTAATCGTGAAATAGTGAGGGAACGTCACCTCCCACCTTAGCGGAGCAAAGAAGAAAGGACCAAATGTGGCTCGCGAGCTGGACAGGGTACATGATAAAATCTCACTTAAATCCAATCGAATGAACAAACAACACTCTTAAACTATTTTAATATTTTCACTGTTTTAAATTGCACTTGCTCATTTTTGTTATAAATGCATAAAATCCGGAGTCAAAAGAAATCTCAAATGCAATTCTGCTTTTACCGTTCTCCATGCAAAATTCCATAATCGAAACGTTTTGTTTTCCTGTCTGCAGCCTTTTGATCAAACGCAAATTCTGCAATTCGGAAATACCAGCATTTAATAATGTTTGTAAATTGTGCTTTCGTTCCCTGTAGAATTTACAATGTATTTTCGGAATGTTTACTATGTCATGCAATTCGTGTCTATCTGAATTATGAATGTTCCACTTTTCGCATTTCTCTGTTACAATGCGTATTGTCCGACACCACGACGACGTTTCTAGACGACGCCTCTGTCATCAACAGATTCCACCATTATCGAATAACATTGTTGCGAAGGTACTGAATCCGTAATAAGCTGAACGCAAGACAATAGGCTATCAACGCCGCGACGGAACACAGCGAGTCATAAGACTCTATCGCGTAAAACAAATATAAACACTGCAGCGTATTCGATTTAATCTCGTTTGCATGCACAATAGCATTGTACTCTCCGTGTTACGCGATCACTATGCTTTCACACTTTCGCGATTGCCGGAGGAATCTTGTGCGTTTCGTGTATAATTTATTTTTTATGTCGCAGCGAAGATAAACGTTGCTAAAAATTAGATTATGTGATGAATACATTGAATCGATTTTAGATTGACATTACTGTCGCAATTAATAATAATTGTACTACCCGAAAAATTTGTGATCAAATCAGACTCCATTCACGAAAAATCAATGTCGATGAATAAATACTTTTACGAGCATAGTGTGTGCCAGAATCGAAAATAAAAGAATTAAACAAGAGTGTCTCTTAATAGCAAAGTACAGTAAACATTCGATCTAATAAAACGGGAACTATACGATTTAAGAAAAATGAATATCCCTTCCATTTCTACGTTCGGCGCGGTCCGCAAGGTCAAAACAACATGGACCTGACAGTTTTTCTTGGAACGAACATTTACTGTAATTAAATCTGATACGGATAAAAAACGAGAGTTTATAATATTCATAAAACAAGAACGAATAAAACTGAACAATTATAAAATCGTTGAGTTACAGAATTCACAGTTCCATTCTAAATTATCCAGTGGAATTCAAACGCTGTTAGTTTTAGTTTGTTTTACTAAATTTAGTTTGTGGGTCTTTATGCAAAATCGAATTTTTATTTATTTATTTATAGCTTCCTACGACGACGTGCAAGATCAAAATGCTCACGTTCAAAGTTTTCCATATTTTCATCTTACGATCGCAAAAAGAGTATGAGATTATCCAAAGAATTATGATCAAAGTGGCCCTGCAGGTTTTCAACGAGGCCATAAAAAATGCTTGCGACGACGTTGAACGTGGATACCCTGGGTCTTCTCGGTTATTGATATACGGCCGTTCCCTGTTAATAATACCAAACACTCTTAAAATGCTTTAATTTTAGTTTCGTGAATTTTTCTATAATTTATATTTCTGCATATAAAAGAATAGTTTTTCGGTTTCTCAAAATGGTAACATCAAGCTCTGCTGCTGATAGCTTCTTCATTACTCTCTAGCACAGTTTAAGAAAATTATACGTTGCTCCACGTGCTTGCCAATTTGCCAGTATGTTGCGTATAAGGAGCGCGCTGGCTGACAATAGGTTTTATACTGTCCACGTCTATAGAGTTAATGATGGACAATTATTCTATTAATCATTCAAGCTGATACCCAAAGAAAGCTAATATCCGAGCGGATGATCCAGTGATGCAAAGTCTAGAAACATCGTGGCCGTGTCATTATCGAACCATCTCATTATTTAATAATTTATATAAAATTCAACATGGTGATTCTTTAATTAATTGTTGCTCTTTTCTAATCATGTACTCCTTCCATCGTATAATTTGAAGTTCTCTTGAGATTTTTATTTAGATATGTTCCCTCCACGAATGTACCAAATTGTGCATAATCGCGCAATAGATCGTTTTAATCAGGAACAATAGACGTCGAAGTGAAAATTATGAAAAATTGCCGAAAGTTTACGCTAGTAATTAGCTTCGTGATCGACGGTACCGACGAGATGAGGGTTCTTACAATAAGGATCTAGGTAGTGTTAATCGTTAAGAAGCGTAATTGATAAATGAAAAAAGACCGACATAGCGTAAGTAAACATTTGTTTATTATTTATTAATACCCCCCTCCACGCCACTCGCATATCATTGTTAAAAAAAGAAACAAAACTAACAATTGTTTACCATCGTACGACATTACAATAAATGTATAAAATTTATGTATCAAATACATGTATGTATATATGTATATGTATATTACAGAAAGAGTGTTGCCCGATTAATTCCTATTCGAATCTCCTATCCGAACCTCGACAGGCAGTGCTGAATGGCAGTTCCACGCTTCGGTAACCGTTGCTGGGTCTATTCTGACCCGCGTTTTATTCCGTTCATATTCGACTGTATCTTGATACATTTTATATTCGAATGTTTCTGTTCTGATTAGGAATCGATTCAGTGCTGGATAAAATTCATGTGAATATTTATAATATAATTTTGATTTCAAAGTAGCCACATTTTTTCGTCATAATAAAAGTAAGGAAGATTTAAAAACATGAATTGCAACATTCATAAAAAAAAGTTTATTTTCAGTTCAAATACGATCATTTTTAATTCGAAACAGTATTTTACCCAGCTCTGTACATGTAAGAACATTATACTGTAAGAACATTCGCGACCATAAATGAAGTAAAGAAACAAAAATAGAATAATGCAGGTCTCTGTGCTAGCCCAAGATCGCCACTTAGTTGCTAAAAGCATGTATTGTTCGATATAATTAATATGTGGCAGTTCTAAATCCTACGAATGTATAGTCTAATTAGCATATCTTTCATAAGCTATGAAAAACATTTCTCGAGCAGTGATCTCCGACGATTAACCCTTAAAATGATTACAAGTGGCGCATTGCATCTTTGCGTCTACTTCAAAAGAATAAGTAACCATAACTGAATCCATCTACATATTTTCAACACCTGAGTGCTCTCAGTTGAATTCGTGCAGCCTTCTTACTCATCAGTTCTTTGTAATATTTTGACAGTTTACAATTGTAGATCCAACAGATCATTTATCGCTATTCCAGATCGATGCTGCAATAAACGTGTGTCTTTTGAACTGGCTTAAATTAATCAATTTAGTTGCGCGATTGAGTTATCCCCTTTCCTCCTTTAAGCGAAGCGGATCCTACCCCTATTCCTATTTTCTAACGCCCCCAATGAACGTAAAAAGATAGAAAAAGTGCTAGAACAAAAGTGACGCACGGTACGTAAAAGGTTGGCCACCTCTGGCACATGCAGCAGCTTGATCGCAGCAGCTGATCGGACTGATGTACTGTCTGTGTGCGGTGTTGCCACATCAGATGTTCCTGTACTAGATCCATTTTTAAAAGAGTCATTCTACTTCAAAGGGTACATGAAGAACTTGAGTCACTGTAGTGTCGCAACAAATCGATCAATCGAAAGTTCCCGGGGTGCACTGGTCCCACGTCGCTGGTTAAAAGTCAAAGATCGCTATCGGTCGGCAGAAATATAGCTGAGGGTGGGGGGGGACTGTTCGATTCCGCAAATCCCGTTGATCAAAACGTCTCATCTAGCTCGCGAAATCGAATCGGCTTTAATTAGACTTAATTAAAGTGAGGAACGAACTGGTAACGCCTCCGCCGCGCCGCTCCTTCGCCAGCCATCCCGCACAGGCAGGGAACTCTTGACATAATTTATGCGCGAGCCCGCAGACCAGCCTTTCTTCGACAGTTAAATTACTTTCGGTTATTGCGGCTCGTCGGGAACAGCCGAGGTCTGGGTTAGGTCGATCCTTTACGCGCAGCATTTACGCCGCGGCAATATTCTAGTCAAGACATGGCCCCGGCTGTAATGAGTCGTCGGCGTTGCTACACGATCAGTCCTCGGCGAACGTTGCTGGTGCTGATGCTGTTCCTGTTGCTGCTGTTCCTGCTCCCGCTGATGCCGTTGCTCCCGCAGCTGTTGCAGCTCGTACTGTCTCGCCTGTCGATCTGCGAACAAACGAACGGGTTATTCGGAGCTATATAGATCGTCACCCAGGCATTCGTTCGGAGCCGCCTATAACGGGAACCGATCGAATACAATCGTGGTGACATCGACTTTTCTCCCTCCGGTTTAGATTAATGGCGCCGAGCCGCCGAACCGCGTTTACGTCGCGGTTTTAGGTTCCCGCACGATCACAGAACGCAGAGACGCGAAAAGCGAGGGCCTGATTGTTTCTCACGATTCGTGATGTTTTTCATTTACATATTTCGCGTGTATCTTCATCTTGATCGATTACCACATTTTCAATTTATACATGTAGTGTAACACATTGATTATTTTCATTATTTATATTTTATACTCATTTAACGAATAGGTCTGTTTTTATTTTATGCATGCTTATTAGTAGACAGCGGATCTTTATTCAAAATAAAAATTTTCTGAATACGTCTAGTTGATAGGAACTAATACAACAGTATTTTTAAATTCGTTTAATGATTTTACTATTTTAGATTACAGCTACCCATTTTTGTCATAAATGCATAAAATGCGCACTGTACGGAATTAATTAAACTCTGACATCAAGTAAGACATTTTCAGTGATTAATAACCCGAGAAATAATAATAACCTTTCCGTTTCAGGAAAGCAACCTTAAAGCAAGTTTTTCAAAGATTTATTAAAAACAAAAAAACGAGGAGCTTTCAACTTTGCAGAAGATGGAAAAAATTCTGTAATAGGAACGCTTATGCTGCTGCTTTGAAAAGTTCTGAACGTTATTAATTCAAAGGTTTCAATTTGGAACGCTACGTGGATTGCATTCAATAGCTTGAACCTAGTTCTTTCAAACATTCGCTTGTATGATGTACAATTTTTTCTCCAATTTCCGTCTCATTATGACCGAAATAAAAATGTCGTGCAAGAATCATGACACGATTTTATCCGAGAAATGAATTATCCTAATCTACGTAGGTACTTGTAGGTGAGAATTTGGCAAAGAATTTTTCAGGCAAATGTGCTTAAACTTGTAACAATTTTGTTAATTTCTGTTTCATCTTAATTTTACTGTTAGTTTGATGTTTCTCATTTTAATGTAAGCTGTTTAATCTCCTATACTAGTGGTTGAGGAGTTAAAGAAAAGTTTTCAGAAATTCATAATTCGCAGAAACGTAGGCGATTTAAAAGTTGATAACGGGATGGTGAAGGAAATTATAAAGAGAAAAATATGATGAGGATTAACAGAAAAGCTCGAGCAATAAAATGCAGTGTTACGTTGTTATAGCTTAACCCATTTGCAGCGTAATAAAATAAACGAATCTGCTTATTGGAAAAATAATTATACAGAAAAAGCGAAGCTTCTTCCACACAGTTTTAAGTTCACTTTTTTACGTGTGCTTGAACGATTATTAAACAAACAAATTCTGAAAATTGATTAACATTTTCTGAACTTTTTTGAGGACTGTCTATGGATATATGTATCCAACCTTTAAATAATTTGTAATAAGTTAATAATTAAGCAAAAATCTATCTAGATTACTTGGAATAGACTCCGCTAATTGATGTAGCGGAAAATTATTACTTCGCGAAATTGTATTGATAGATTGCAGCATTCGCCGAATTAGAGTTTCGTGTGCGACGTATTATGTAGCATGTCGCTCGGTCACCGACAAATAGAACAGAATGTTATGTCTGTCGTCAAGCCACTGGAACACTTTCCCAGATGCTCCAATGCTAATGTATGTCACATTGCATCGTTAACTGCATCACCCTTGACACACAGATGAAATCAATTTGAATGCGTGTGAAGGGAACTGTCAATTTTGAGGACAGTCCAGTTTTTAACACTAAATCTACCAACACCGGTCAAAATGACCGCTTCCAGGTATTTTATTTTATGTACAATTAGAAAAATAATAAAACTGATTTCATAAGAAACGATTGTATAAATACCTTTAGTAGTGTTGTAGTATTACAATATATTAGTATTACAATATATTAGTATTACAATATACATATAGTGTAGTACAATATATTAGTATTACAATATATAGTGTAGTAATATTTACAATAGGAGCTGCACAAAATCTAAATAAAATCAATCTTATCATTTTTATAAGGGAACATGCACCAGTTACATTGAAGGCTCAGTAAGTTTAATGTTAAGTTCCTTGAATACTATGTCCACAGTTACAAAATTTATACATTAATTTGATTTATCCGAAAAATTATGATCGTCACACACATGTATAATTTTGATGGATTATAAAGTGCAAAATTATGATCGCCACACACATATACAATTTTGATGGATTAAGTACCGTATTAAGAGACATTTAAAAATTGGCGAAGAATTTCATAAACGCATCACGGTATAATTTAATATAAATTAATGTTCTACTGTATATTTTATTCAAGGACGGACTCTCGATAATTTATCGAAGCAATTTATTCCATATCATTTGGAATTATTTAAACTCGTCGATATTGTTTCCAGCCTCGAACGCATCGAAAGGTTGAAATGGTAATTTCTCGGAAAGTAACACCTGTTTGCGATGCGCACGCAATAGTTTATCGAGATTCCCGTCACGAAGCTGAATGTAACATGGTACACCAAAAACCGATCCTGTATCACAGCCGGCGGACATCTCGAAATCAACAAACACCGAAACACAGACAGAAAGAAAGCGGCCGGCGGTGTACGATGATTCGCTTTTTTTCAAACATAAATCATTAAACGTCGATCGATATCGGATTAATCATTGTCGTCCGTAATTCAAACAGATACCTAAATCCTAGCCGGACTGATTTATCCCCGCGCGAGATACCACGAGTGTTTCGATCCTCTCCCGTGTTCTGCACCCTTTTTTTCAATACAAAACACGTAATCTCGTTCTCGGAGCTCTTAAATAAAATAAAATAGTGAAATATATCAAGCCGAGGATTTTACGTTTCGATACTTTTCTATTAAAGCGAACGTCTCGCGAAACGGGCGCAGAATTTCCAGAATAGATTCATTTTCACTTCTACGAAATTCATCGAGAAGAATTCGATTCAAAATTCTGTAAATAAAATTCTGAAGGTAGCTTCTTGAAAAACACATTTTCTTAACACTAGGTTTACGGAGATCTAGAAATAACTATTTCACATTATTTTATAAACATAACAAGGATGTGTCTATCCAAATTTTTGGCCATTTTTCCAATGGTATATAAATCCCCCAAGAAATAAATTTGGTAAATAATTTCTCAGGGAAGCATTTTTACAATCTTAATAATCGCAAGTTAAGAATATTAGACCCCTCATTTTGACGGATCCCGTAAATCCAGTGTTAAGGAAACGAGAACTGTACGATCTAAGAAAAACGAATATCACCTCTCCTGCCGAGCCGTGTAAATTGTAAACATATATGATACGCAACGTAAAAATTAAAAGTAAATAAGTTGCATAAATCGCAACTTTATATTCGGGATAGCACAACAATTGCAAAATTCTTCGTGAAGAATTGCAAACCGAAATATCAGGTCGCCAGGACGCTTAAATGTAATTTAATACACGTTCATCTCCGGTTTTCATTAATTATGTTGCAAAATTAAATTCCGTGGTTAGTAATTCGCGATTTACACAGAAGGATTTGCATATCACAGATACCCGTAACCTGGGATTGAACGAGACGAAGTGTGTACACATCGCCGGGGGTTGTAGGTAACTTTCAGAGCGCAGTTTATTTAACTTTTTCAAAAATATAGATTGATGCACCGGGATGTTGTAAAGAGGTAATCCATTTTGTACTCATTTCCTTTCCGTGATACTTCCTTTCGCTTTAAAGACTGTTATATTATTTATGGAGTTCATAGTTGCTTTGGGGTTACTTGAGCGGAAAAACTTACGGAATCTGTTCTAAAAGCGTTCGAATGAAATCTGAGATGTTTTTAGGAACGATTTCTATACGGGAGTAAATAAATAGAAAATAATAAAACAATATAAAAAAAGGTTTTCTCGTTATTATTAGTAACAGACATTGTTGAATTTTTAATAACCGCGAAATAATGAGAAAAATGCGTATAAACGCGACAGATTGGATTGTTTGAAATTAGTTCAAAGCGGTTCGCATACGTTACAATTTATATTTTATTAGCCCGAGGATCGTTCGAATTATTTACAGCGTGGAATTTTAGATCACCCATAAAATGCGGTTATGCTCGGGCGCGAGCACGTGTTACCGATTCGTTCCGCGAGAATGTTCGCAATTAGCGTCATTATGCAACCCATGATGGAAATAATTGGTTACTCGAAACATTTGCTGATGTAGTGAGAATGCAGCGACAAGTAGTTCCACGATATAATTAAAAATTGGCACATTGACACCGATTCTTCGTTGAAATTTCAATGAAAACCGAAAATTCAAGCTTTCTTTTTTAAATGAATTAAAATGATTTTATTCATTTTAATTCATTAGGCTTGCTCTTAGTGCGACCGACCTGCCCTCTACAACGAGAGCAAGATCTGTTCTCGATTTGGCCTTTATTTGGCATGGAATTTCGGCACCAAACTTTGCAGGTTTTTAAAAGATTTTGGTCTGCAGATTCAGAGCAAATAAGGACCGTATCCTGTTAAACATGTGAGGTGGCACCAAAACGACCGTCTTCTGCTTGCAAAGTACGATTGCAGATATTTGGTCTTAATCTGCACAATCAGATTTTGCTGACTGGGTACTTGTAGTTCCCCATCAAAATTTTCATTGACGTCAAGTGTAAATATACAAAATAACAATTGTCCCTCCAAACACCACTAACTTCTATGGGACGATCCGTCTTTATTTCTACACGTCTCTTAATCCCACGTAGCTCCAAAAAAGCTTCGTGCTTCATATTTCATTCGTATCCTATGCAAATCGCATCCGCTCAACGTCGCAATCCGATTCACCTGCATCGCGAAATTATTCTCGTTGAGCACACCGATGAGGAAATCGATCGCCAGCGAGAACAACAATTTGTTTGGTGTAATTGATTACCGAAACACACTTCAGCTTCGGGCAAGTTCCGGCCGCGTTGCATTCGTAGTCCGTTCGGCCCGTTGCAATTTGCATACGATTAATGCAGAATTTCGGCCTGCGGAAAATGTCTAATCGATGAAGAACGCGTTTTGGTCAGGAAATTGCGTCGATTGGAAGAAAGTCTGAGAACTACAGCAAGAAATCGTGGAACGCGAATATCGCTAATGCTTCCATCGTAAATCCTATCTGAAGCGAAATTGCGCGGTGCTCAAGCCGCGCAGGAATATGAACCATCTCTTCCGCGTCTTCCGCAAATGCACGCGAATATTAATCAACACCGTTTAAATTAGCACAGCGCACAGCGCACCCTTAATCGCACGAGAATTTATAGTTCTATCATTTTTTCGTCGAATTATATAATATTACATTCAGAAAAATTGAAAAGTTTTGGCCCCCTGAGTGAAAATTCACCGTTTACTTCGCATAGCTGTAAATCTTACATCTTGTACGGATACTATTTCTTGATTTAAAAGACAATTTAAAAGGAAAGACTGTCTGAAGTAGATGTGCTATGTACTTGAAGAGAACTCGTTACGCTGCAATTACGTAGGAAATAAAAGGAAATGGCCATAAAAAGTGTAGAGGAAAGCTACAAATTTAAACTTTAAAGCACAAAAAATTGAATCGGTAGCTGGAACTAATGCAAATGCGAGAGACATCTGACAAATTGTACAAAGAACAATCTCTATATGGACTTTATATAGATAGAAAAAGACATGATTCTTTATAAAATGATTCTTTAAAAATAAAAGCCCACTCTCGTGGAAATCATTTCATCGTTTTCGATATTTTCCAATAAGATTTTTCATTTTAATTCTGATTTTATAAAATCCCAAACAGCATTCACCCGAATTTACCATTATCCTCTCTACTTCTTCATTTTCAGCAGAAAAGTATCGACATTGTGGATACTCTTCGTTTTACTACCCTCAACAGTTTAGATCTCGTTGTCGGCGTTCTAGTTTCTTGCTATGCATCATTAATGAATGACTGTATTTGCAACGCCGTGACCGTCCACGACACGGATCTTATAAATCACTAAGGAATCGCTGGACACACGATTCGCTTAACGAGACTCATCCGTCTAATTGATAAACAGTCGAGGTTTATTGAGTATCGAGACAACAAATGAATTATTGCACAGAATTACGTACCGTTCTACATTCCTGTCTTATCAAAGAGAATAATTCACCGGACCAATATAAAATATCAGTAGACAGCCGATCTTTATGCAAAATGAAAATATTCTACCTGGATTGCAACAAACTAGAGTGAAACACAAAATTATTTTTTTCTTAATATTTTTTAAAATTTTTCTAATATTTTCTATTATAAATGCATATAAAATCCGCTGTCTAAATATCAGCACTGCCATTTCGTTGCACGTAACAATTTTACTTATCAGAACGAATGCCACAGTTTATGAAAGAAATATTTAGAAGACAGCAGAAAGGGAAATATTCCACGGGATAAAACTAAAACAATCAACGTGGTTCATTAAATATGAATTACCGAAAACAGTGCTTCACTGACGACGCAATATTTAAAAAAAAAACTTACTTCAGTCCTGTGAAGACGATACCATAAATAACGCGGAGAGTGATTTAATTAAAACAGTAACAGCTGCAGAATCTGTTGGTCTATCTATTTTTTTACCCTGTTTGGGATTCTGCAGCAGAAGGTTAAATATTTCACTGCTGACTGCAATGAAACGAATGATTTAATAATATGGAAGGCAATCTCCGAAATATTCTCTCTATGCGTATAATTGGATAATAATAAAATTGTTCTATCGAATAGCATTTTATAATCGAATAAAGAATGAACCCTTGAGTGTTATGCTGCTTAGAAATATATTTTATCCTAACAAATACCTCGACGTTAAGCTACATCCACGAAAGTTAAACTTGCATTACAAAGATTTATTTAATTTTTCTAAAATAATATGACCAAAATAATGATAACAAAATATATATACTATAGAGGGAGATAATCATGTCGCCTTGCCCATGACGACAGATAACTCCTTCTGCATCATGTCAGACTTCTTTTCCGCCATGCTTAGCACAGTTTGCACTTGTTGGACTTCGATGGAGGACAAGGTCGCCTCAATCTCCGGCAAAATGGCGTCTGTCAGGCTCAAGGAAACCAGCTCGTCGATATCAGGGTTGTCGCGATCGGACAGGACGCGTTTCAACTTCTTAATATATTTCTTCAAACCTACTTGCATAGCTATACCAGCGTTAGTATCTCTGCTCGGCAGTTCCAAATTTCCATTTCGATTCTTACTCGACCGATTGCCGTCGTTGTCTTCGGAGTGAACAGTTTTCAAAGCTTTCCTCTCGATCGATGGCGATTTCGTAGACCCAATTGGCATCGATCTGACGCTGTCTTGCACCCGTGCGCCATTCCTCGAGCCATCTTGTCGCGGAGCTCTCGACTTCGTCGTTAATCTCTTGCTAACAAGTAAATGATTTCTGACAGTCGTTGCAGCTAATTGTCTCGTTCCGGGGCCAACTTTCTTCAGATTGAGATCGTCCGACGGTTTCCCAGCGTTCTCATTCCCGTCGTTGCGTCTAATCAGATCAAGAGTGTGTCTCCCCCGGCACAAATTCGATTTCGATCGCGCGTTTCCCCTCGGTTGGTCTCCTTGAAAATTCCTGTCAGCCTCTTCGAACGTTTCTCCAGGCTCGTTCGTCCACTCTTTCTTCTCTTGATCATTGCCGCTGGAGTTCACAGCCGCCGCATTCCCGTTCAATTGTTCTTCGGCGCGCAACGATTCCGACGGAAGCCCAGCCTTCGGATTCGCCGTTTTCCTCGACACGGGGCCAATAGTTTTTGATCTCTGATTTTTATCGTGGCAACGTTTCCCGTATTTCTGGTTCTGTCCAGGCGACGATTTCGGCCGACCCAAATTATCGGCTCCACCGTGCTCAATCCGTGCTCCATTCGGCCCGGCTGACCTAAACCTAGTTTCCGAAGGCTCCCGGACAACAAAGAAACCCATTGACTGGGGTTCTTGAACTCTAGCCACCGATTCGGAGGAATTTTTCGCATCATTCATTGAAAACGTCGTGTTCGTGTGCGCCTCTTCGATTTCGCTTCGAATCGGCTCCAGCTTCCTCAGCACATCTTTCGATTCTTTAATTGTTCCAATTAAAGAAGTTTGTTTCTGAGCATTTCTGTGAGAAATGGGAGAGCTACTTCTAGGTTGAGTGTATCTGTTTGGCTCAGTGTGGCTGCTAGATTGATTCCTGATCAAGTGTCTCGGCTGTTTCAGGGCTGTTTGATCTTTTCTGGGAGATAGTTTATTGAAGTCCCTTCTGTTGAATTGCGAACAGTGGTTACCAGCTAGCCGAGGCTGCGCTTGACGGTCCGACATAGTCCGTGTCGATGCTATCGAGGAGTCACGGGAGTGACCGGAATGATCGTCGGGATGCTTGCTGGATTCGCTACGGACGCTCTCGGAATCGATGGAACTGATCGTCGTGCAGTTGATCGATTCCCTTTCGATACCGTCGATCGAGGAGAAGGTGTCCTGTCTGTTGTTCTGTCTTGGCGACTCCGAAAATGTGTCCCGCTTCATGCTGATCGAGTCCGTGCTCGAAGTTGCCCGCGGTAATCTCGTGACGCCTCTTCTGCCTGCGAACCGATACGTCGAATTCTTCGCCGACGAGGGAATTGCTGAACCGGATGCCTTCGGATTTGATGACCTCGAACCTCTTTTCGTGACGTAGTCTGACGGTACGTAGAAAATGTTGTTTTCATAGCTGATTTTGCGATTGACTTTTGTATACATATCTGAATATTATATATTGTTAAAGATATCTTTGCAAACCAAAAATTACCTCGGTTTTTTCTAAGACACTATATGTATATGCATTTTAGACTTTAGTTTACTTCAATCAAATTGCATGAATAGTACAAATTATTAAAGATACCTTCTCGAACCAAAAATTACTTCGACTTTTTCTAAGACACTACATATGCATTTTATACCTCGTCTATTCTTCGAGACGACTAGTTTACTTCAATCAAATTGCATATTCAAACTAAGCTCAACAGTCAAACTGTTAGATTCATTAGTAAATTCGACGGTAACAATAATATCAAGTTTGAACGCGAACTTCAGATAATACTATCTCCAGAAGATCGGCGAACGCTCGGAAGTTAAATATAAACAAAATTTGAATACAGAACTTGCAATAACGAAACTTTTAATAGCGCGAGCGATGGTCGTAGAATGTAAATGATATACATAAACCAGAATATGTATTTTAAATAAAGTGTTTATTGTAAGTAAGCGCTTTAGTTCCTTTCTTGAAGCTTATACTGTGACCTTGAAATGACTTTGACTTCAAAAATTTTAGTTTCTGTTGATGAAATTAAAATGTATGAAGTCAAGGTCATTCCGAGCAGTATAAGTTTTAACCTTCAACTACTCATACTCCACTTTCTGCATAACTGGTTACATGGAACTTTATACCACTCTAACATAAATAAATTTTTATTCAATAAAAATAACTACTTTAATGCAAAATAAATATTTGCTAGTGTAGTCGACGTTTATGCTTGAAACACTCAATTTGATGTTTTGAGATGTATGCACTATATGTGGGTAATTAAAAGTTAAGAAAGGAACTGAAGTGCTTATTATACATAGGTACCTAACGATCCCTCGCGTTGCCTCCTTTTCGTACCGCCATCATCGTTCGAAGCGACCTTCGATGACGTCCGAGGAACAAGCTCAGGATTCGCGTTCGCATTACTAGTTTCCGTCTCCTTCTCCGCGGTCTCCGTCTTCCTCGGTCCCTTCACCAAAAAATGATCGAGCGGATGTGGATGCCCTGCCTCCTTCTTGCAAATCCCCTTGGTAGCTTCATAGTGTCCCTCAACGAAATCAAAGATACTGTGATGATACCGGTCATCCAAACGAATCGCCACAGTGGAGTCGTTATTATTCAGATGAATCGTGTTCAGCACAACATCGCCAGGTGGTTGATAATCATCGTACTGTCTCCTGAGTGCGGCTTCTATCAGCTTGTGACGGTATATATCATAATCACAGGAAGATATATCGAAGATAGGTAGCTGCGAGTTGGTGGCAACGACGGAGGACGAGTTCTTGCAGAGGATGTCTTTTCCGTTCGCTTCGGACGTTGTTTTGGGTATGTTGTCTGCTAAGGTGTTTGGAATGATAGGATTTCTGCGGTTCCTGACGTCGCCGCTGGCTTGCAACAGGGGCGTAGAAATCGTCCTACGGACCGACTCCAGATGCAGATCCGAGTTCGAGCTAGATGCAGAATCAGCGAACACTGATGCAGGGTAGTGCATCACCACCGGGTGACTCCTCACGGTTCCATGCTTCTTTCGGCGAGCTGTCGGGCTCCTGGGGCTTGAATGCTGTTACAGTAGCGCACATTTGTACATAAGTGGAGGGATCACTTTAACCGAAGGAAGGAGGATCAGTGTGAGTATCAGCACGTATCGAGTTTCAATCGGCCCGCTACAAGCTCAGCCCGTAGTGACATTCCCACGGTTAAATTTACATCGGTTTAGGAGGAGCGAGATAGACGTAGAACAGGGATGGGCATTTTTGCTTCGATTGAGACAAGATCGTTCCCACCATAGCGCCCACTGTCTCCCACCAGCATCCGCAGTTAAGAAGGACGCGCTTCTTCGTGGTGGGGGAGGCACGTGTTTGAGGACCCCCTAAGAGAACTTTGGACATTTTCCATTTGACAACTTTTCGTGTGTGTACGTTTTTATTAATCTGGGATGCATTTATACCCCGATACAAAGGGATAGCTCCGACTGCAAAGGGTCAAAAGAGTTGAAGAATATCAATATATAACTTTCGGTTTATCGAAGTTCTTGAAAAACGAAATATTTCTACGGGGTTTCTGTTGTTTACAATTCATATAGAAAATGTTTGTTCGTAACTGTTTCAATTGAAACCTTTCTGTATGATGAATTTAAACAGTTAGTTTCGACCCGGAGTGGAACGAGTCCGCCTGCCGCGATAACATTCGGTATTCCAACAGTGTGTACAAATAGCGTTACTCGACGGTGCCGCGAGCGAGCAGACAACGACGCCGGAATTTTTTATTTAGCAATGTTGCACCCCTCCTGTATACCGGATACAGCTATGATATTTTATTCGACGGACGACGAGACGAGACGCGACGCGACAGTTGATTGGACGAAATCGTCCGTCGACCGGTCGACGGGATGTTTGTACACCGGGACACTCGCGAACTGACTTCATTTCTAAATTGAATTCCCTGGCATGTTCGGGACTTGACGGCGCGGAATTGAGACGCACTCCCTCTTTTGAGGGCTTCACTCCCTTATGAGGTCGACAAAGCCGAGAACAGCGAACCTTCTGGGATAATAGACTCCACGAAGACTCGCTGTGCAGTTTTTTGCGTTGCTGATTGCACTGAAGAACTATTGTGTTTTATTTTAAAATAGGGCTAGAAATAAACAGCTGTCTTTCATTTTTACAAAAACTCCTATTGTATCTTCTCATAAAAAGTCTAAATTAGAAGAATTGGAAAATATAACTTGACTGAACTTGAACTAATTCCACGAAGACTCTCTACAGTTTTTGGCTTTGCTGATTGCACTGAAGGACTATAGCGTTTTATTTTAAGATAGAGCTAGAAATAAACAGCTGTGTCTTTCGTTTTTACGAAAATCTCCCTTGTATTTTTTATATAAAAAAGAATCTAAATTAAAAGAATAGAAAGGAATAAAGCAGAGCGATTGAAAACAAATCTACCTGGTATTGACACAGAAGTGAAAAGATTAGAAACGGTAAAAGTAAATTCCTTGAAAATTCTGCAAATTTGTACAGCTCGAAAATAATGTTGTTTACGGCAGATATCAAGCCAAATGAATTTATTTGCCCAACAAAAACAGGCGGCCTGAATTTTCTTAAGTAAAGTGCGATTTACGGTCGGGCTCGCTCGGTTTCCGGGGTTTGAGACTCCGCCGAGTATTAACGTGTGGGGAAGGACCTACTAAAAACTGTTGAACTTGAAGGATTAAAGGCGCAGCCAGCAGCACGGCCAGAGTCAACGCGAAAATGCTTTCGACGACGAATGGCGGGATCGATTGAAAGGTTAGAACAAGCTTTCCGGGTTCCACGACGCTCAACATGACGTTGACTTTCTCTCGAATCTGCTCTTATTCCGGGAGAGGACGACTTCCTTGAACCTTCCCGCGCGCTTCATGTTCGAACCCCAGTCACCGGAGAAAAAGTCGCGGCGCCGATCGATGTCATTGCAACTTGCACACTTTTCACAGAAACGTCCTCCATCATTGAAAGTTCAACGATGACCCGGATTTCGCTCCTTTCATTTGCACACGCTTCCGACCGGAAATCAACAAAAGCGTTCGAGCGAGTTTTCATCGAAACAGAATTCGCCGAATATCAATCGATTAACGAACAACCGTGATTACTACGTTATTGTGATTAACGGAATACCTTGATGAAAGAGAAATCTGTTCAGTATTTAACTGCACTGAATTTTTAATAATCGGATGCCTCACAGCCGCGCTAATACTGTTCTCGAATAATTAACTTGTTTGAGTAAGTGAAAAGCAGACGCTCTTCACAATTTCATGAAAACCACCGCTAAATCCATTCGTACAGTGTCAATTCTCTTTCGTATATTTTTGAACCCACTTTTTTCAAATCAGCATAGGTCCTTATATTAAAAGCTTTTAGTACAAATAGCTAATAATTTGAAAATGAATAAGTGAAACAGAAAAGTTGTGGACACATTTGTTCTCGAAATCATTTTCTACCGACAATTTTTATTTTGCATAAAAATCTGGTCTAATTGTGATTACAAAAAGAAATGGCTATTTAATGAAAATGAAAGGCTCGGAGAAATTTAATGATATACAATATGAATTCTATTAATTGTACGAATAAACATTAACTTTGTGCAGCTTTAAATATTTCATTTAATTTGTTTTTGATATGTCCACTACCTCAATCTGGTTCATTTGGATCTGTATTGAGTTCTGTGCTATCCAACAATTTCGTACAGTCTGAATTCGTACGATTCAATTTGTTTAAAGTCGAAATGTCGCGTCGACATTTTCCTAAAACAGGTTTCCGAATATTAGCAGGAGAGTGAATATTTCTAGTTAGTAAATGTTAGACGCATTTGCAGAACGTTTGGTGCATGTACTTTGTGTGTCGAGTTGAATGTAGTCATTACGCCTTTTCCAATAAATTAATAATACTGCGCGATATTAACCCCCGCGTCTACTCCTGTAATGGTATTCGCGAGTAAATAGCGGAAGTAAATGCGCTTGCAGAAATTACTTTGAATCGGCTGCAATTCAAATATCCATTTTATAAATGGAAATGTAGTTCGACAGTGTGCCCGTTGATTTCTATAAAATTCAGATATTTTGGACTCCTTAAAATACAAGTTAAACGAAATTCGATGTTTCTTTAGAAAAAGATACCATTCATTATTCAATTCATCATTAATGAATGTTCGTAAATTCAAAACAAATATCCTTGGTAATATTTGCTGTTAATGTTACGCGCATCAACAGCGTGTTTAATATATATGTAAAAATTTGTGTAAATATATTTTTTTGGAGATGTAACTAGTTCTTTTTTAAACAATAATGAGTAAAATTTTGATTGAATTTGCTATCATTCAATCATTATGTTTCTAATTAAAGCACAATAAAGTTGTTCATCACGATACCACCGTTTTCCAGGTTAATTACATTTAATTTTCAATCGATTACTTCGTGTTAGCGTAATAAAATTAATTATCGCAACTGGTTTCGTAATTACAATAACATATATATTAGAATATTGTAAAATAGTACCGAAACGCACGATGTAAATGCCCCATTTTGAAAATAGTGTAGTAAATGATTAAATTAACAAGATAAAAATATTATTCTCAAGAAGATGAAATTATCTCTTCGTAATTATACTTTCTCAAAAAAAGTAATTTCATGAATAGAAAGTTTTTATTCGTAAGGATTTTAACTCGCACCTAATTTAATCATTTGGTTTACAATATTGAGTTACCGAATCGGTACGAATTTATTGATATAATATTTCCATTTGTTTAAGAATAACGTATGGATAATAGCTCGGCTTTACAGTATTTTTTGAATCTGTTATTTCAATCTCCGATTCATTCGCTCGGAAATTATTTTCCAACATCTGCACGGGTTTGATAATTATCGTTTTTTCATATTTACATTCGCTTTTTACATTTTTCATCACACCTTTAAAAAATATGACGTATTTATTTATTATTTATTATTATTATTTATTTGTATTGCCGATATACATTTCAATATTCTGCACGACTTTTCATGTTCACGTCGAAGTACCTTTTCAGTACAAGTTTATATATTGCTATCTATGTCCTTATGCAGAATCTTTAAAATAAATTGTACGATCTTTCCAAACAAAATAAAATTGAAGATAACATTATTCATTATTGCTGAATAAATTATTTCTAATTACTTTGTCAACTTTTGTCGATAAGGGGACAACTTTCATTTTCTTAACATATTCATTAGCATATACAGTGACTCCCATGAGTATTCGTACGCTCTTTAAAACAGAATAATTTTTTTATAGTTGTACCAAATGACTTGATGTTTTGTAAGCAATCAGAATCATTGGTTTACTAGATGATGTGCAAAAAAGGTTTTCCAAAAATTACAATTTACAAGGTTGCATGTAAAAATAAAAAGCATATTGTAAAATTTTCTTATTTGGGCCCTTAATGAAAATTTAAAATATACGTTTTGTAGATCTATGTTAGTTATACACATGCTAAAAATTTCATCAAAATCGATTGACATGCACACGAACTACAAGCGGTTAAAAATTGTCAAAATCGTAGTTTTTCACTTTCATTAATCAGTTTCTGCTTAAAATCCACGGAATCGTACATCATTCGATGCGTGCCGTTTTTTCCTGCGTTAACCGATTTCGATGAAATTTTCAGCATGAGAGCCCAAATAAAAAAGTTTTAAAAAATGCTTTTTTTATTTTTGCATGCAACCTTGTAAATTGTAATTTTTTGAAAATCTTTTTTGCACATCATTTAGTAAACCAATGCTTTTAATTGCTTACAAAACATCAAGTCATATGGTACAATTATAAAAAAGTTATTCTGTTTTAAATGGCGTACGAATACTCATGGGAATAAAATTTGTATATAAAGTCTTTTTTTACTAGAAAAGAAGTTTCCGTAGTTTTTCGTATGGTAGCTCGCACAATTGTTAGGGCAGTCGAAAAGTGAGAAGGACCGACGTATTGCATTCTAGTGTGCTGCAGCTGTTCTGAAGGCGGCATGCATCGACGTTAATCTCGCAATTTCATTAAAAGACGTCCGTATGAACGAACGAGACCGTCAACGTTGCGTAAACTGCAACGAAATAGTCCCGTAACGAGGTTAAGGATTATCCAGCCGGTGTCGCCTGTTTCGGGTTTACTCCCCCTTCGTTTCGCATACGAGAATTTTCGTTACTTACCGACAGGCGCGACGACATTCCACCTTTCCCACAAGGAAAATTAAATTTTGCCCACTTTGGCTACCTCCTACAAGCAACAAGCCACCGTGTATCAGACACAATTTTCCATTTTTCAATCACATTTCTACTTGCTTATTCCTACTTTAGGATCTTTATGCAAAAATTTTCTTCGTCACTTACAAGAACCATACAAAAATTTCCTCCTAACTTTAACAATTGTAATAAATTGAAAATAACATATGGACTTCCTTAAATCGTCGTAATGTTTTTACTGTTTTAAGTTACATCCACCCATTTTTGTCATAAATGCATAAAATCCACAGTCTATTACTAGCCCGCGAATTGTCATTTTAGCCGATGTTTTAGACGGTGAGAATTGCACACAAATGCATTTCAATTGCATGGAGACGGCAGTAACACTTCGAGATTTTTTATTTTGCAATTATTCGAATTGTAAAGACGCTTCTATATGAGAAATAATACAATAGAATATTTTCATTTAAGTGTACATACAAAGTCTAAAGAAATTAAATCTTTTTAAGCGAAACTTCACCAGAGGAAACCAGAAATTTTTACTTTTTTAGATACGATCCTGTAGATTTTCCATCGATTCCAGCAGGAAAGGGCGCCGCCATGTTAGATGGCAGCACAGGAAGTCTATCTTTGAGATGTACACTTTGTTTTGATATGTTTGGTATATATGCAAGTCTTAAAATGAATAATCTCTTAGCCCTTTGTTGCCTTTATTAGACTCGTTCGTGGATAGTTTAAGCAATTTAAACATTTCAAGTTGCCGATGTCATTCAAATAACGGAAATTAAATAATGGATGAAATTAAGGTAGCCGGGTACCGCTAGGGAAATTTCCATCTCTGGGCGAGCGACCTGATTTCTCAAATCTTCCATCAGATCACCATTCACCAAGTTCTCCATAATTTTCAGATTGCGGTAACACATAAACTTATCGCATATTTCTCAAGGAACTCTATAAATCCAGTGAATCAAATGAAAGAGTTGAATTATTATACACATGTCCGAAAATATTCAACCAAAATTGTGAACGTGATTGTTGAACGAATTATTCGGGCGTATATTAAATATGAATAATATATATGAATAAGTATATCATTGTGTAGTATTGAGCGAATTGATTTGTTGTATTTTAACGAGCCACACTCGTGATAAATATTTTAAACAAGGTCTAACAAATATGAATGTTACGCCTTTCTTTTTAGCTGAAATAAAATTTCATTCGTTTGTAATCAATATTTAATAATAAAATGTAATAAAATAAATGTAGCTATATGAAAAATATAAATTTTCTTTTCTCTTCACGACGTTTTTCGGGATAAGGACGTTTTAATCACTGTAACGGAAATGATACGGTAAGGGGTTAAAAACACAGTTAGAGGCATACAAATTTTGTTGGATTCTGGTATGGCAGCTTTTAATGGCACTTCGGAGGTAAAAACATGAAAAGATCAAAAGCTGCGGAGTGTTAAATTGAAATAAAAACAGCCACGTCTAGTACGTTTATATCTTTTTTCAGTTTAATGGAAGGCTGTTGATTTCGTATGTACTACCAATGCGCTCAATTGACTGTTACATGGAACGTGGCGCGTCATTCGTGTCAAAATGATCATCCGTGAAACGAGAAAAGTACTCGCGAATCAGTCTTATACAAATAACATTATTTTCGTATATATAAATAATATATATTCCGTATATATAATAATAATGTAAATAATATATATAATGAGACATTTTCGGTAGTCTCTGCTGCTTTAACTTTTTAATTAAACAGCGAAACAGAAAAATTCTGAAGAAATTGACCAGAGTTGCAGAACAAAAACTAAAAGTTTTATTTACAAATTGTTTGTGGGCCTTTCTTCGGCACAAAATGCACATCTTTGAACGTTAATTTAAAAACGCTATGAACTTTCGTTCCATCTCAACACCAATGTATTACTTAACAATTCTAGGAAACGCAAATAATAGTTTGGGAATCGTCTTATAAATCTAGTAAATTTGATAAAAATGCGATGTAACTCGCGATTTCGTTTTGATGTTGTTAATATAAAACATACAGGTTGGCTTTGTGACTTGCGATCACGAAAATCATGAATCACTGTGAAAAATCCTTGTGATTCAATAGTAGTAGTTCACGCCATCCCTGATTACACAGTAAATATGAAAAATAATTATAACGCTTGGTAATTATTCGCGAATGGATAAAAAGCCGGCGTTTTGGTATCGGTATCCGTTGCAACGAAGGAATCGGGAAATCCGATTTGCTGCAGTTTCGGCGGGCCGCAGGCTACTTGCGAAATTGTTGAACGAGTAACGTGCTCTCAGGCCACCGGCAATTTCAGCAAAACCTCCGCGAGTTAATTGAACGATGCGACGCGCGTTAATTCGTAATTACACACAGTTCAAATTACAGGGTGGGGACAGCGCGCGGGACACTGTAGCATCGTGTCGGCGAAACCGGGAGAACGATGGATCCTGGAAACGGATAAGGATCCCTCCGTTTTCACGGTGAACGTCGATTTGCATACCTCTCATTTTTACGGAATTTAATTTCTTATTCAATCCGCCTGGGCTGCACTTGATCGTCTGATTGTATATTCATACGTCGCTACCTGAATCATGCCTTAGGCGTCGCGGCATGAGCGCGGCGTGGCGTCGCGTCGCGTCGGCAACGGGAAACGAGATGTTGCCTGTCGCTCCGAGGTAAATCCGACACGACACCGCTCTGAAAAATTATAGGCCCGAGGAGATTTTGTTTACAGGCTGCACGCGGTGTAATAAATAAAATCCTTTTGATGGGAAACCGATAACCTAATCGACGCGCCATTAGTCGCGGCTCATGTCAGAACTAAACCTCACGTAGCGCTGAAACATTTCACATCGGTTGTGAAATTAATTTTGTATGCTTGTCGCGCTGCTACTGTTAATTGATGACAACCTTTTACTATAAATAGACAGTATAACTCAATCATGATCGAATTATCTTTTCTATACTGCTCAGGGATTGAAAACAGTTACGAAGAAATAATGTTGTAATTGTTATGAGGATATTATAGATTTTCAGAATTTATATGTTTGTCGCTGCTACTGTTAATTGACAACAACTTTCCATAAATAGACAGTGTAACTCAATCATGATCGAATTATCTTTTCTATACTGCTCAAAGATTGAAAACAGTTACGAAGAAATAATGTTGTAATCGTTACGAGAATATTTTAGATTTTCAGATGAAAATCACGGATTTCTCTGCAAATGGCTGAAATTTCTTGAAAAAGTGGAATTTTGTGACCAAAGCATAGCTGTGGTACCTAGCGCGATTTTTTCATTAAAAAGAATATTGCGTTTTTCTGATCGAGATAAAAATTGGCAGATATCCGAGATGCAGCTTTCAAAAACCAGTCTCGCAAAAAAACGTTGTATATTCGTCGTTTCTCGAGATTTAATAAAAATTTTAGTTATACACGTGGTGTCTAAACCGTACACTTTTGAACGACAACAACTTGCACTTGATAAAATATTACTTTTTACACATAAATTTGTCATAAATTGCTGATGCTCTAATTTTCTCTTTAATCACAAAAGCAAAACTTTCTTTGAATAGTTACACGAAACTAATCGCGATTACTCCTACACCAAAAAGAACATTCAGAATGTTTGTGACACCTTTTTAACTAAGTTCCCTTCCGAATTTTTGAAACAAGTTAATATTTAGTTTAATAGTGCCAGTCCAAGTAAAACAATTTTACCGTTGAACTAGCTGTTCGTTCAGGAAAATCAACAGCGCACCGAATAATCGCAGTCCGACATATGTTATTGAAAACAAAATAATGTCGACCGGCGTTCAGCTTTTGAACAAAACAGCTTGCAACACTTTATTTCACGTGGCCCGCGCGTTCTACATATTTAGCAGGCGACGTGAAGTGTTTTTCGGAAACCGTTCGCCGCCGTTTCAATCACGCGTAGTATTTCACCGTGGGAAACCGATGAAAATCGGATAACAACGGACAACACGCGGGCAAGTGGCTGCGAAATGAAAGAGAACAAACCAGCCATTGTGCACCGAATGTTTCGCCGATTGCACCCCTTTATATAACGCGACACGTGAAAACCACTGCCTCGGTTCAAACGCGCCTACTGCTACTTCCAAATTCTCATTTTTGTTTCGGCGCTTCCTTCAGTCTTGCAATCTTACACTTGCATTTACTCATATTTATTTAACGGTTCATTTTTTACGGGTTTTCGAAACGCAATTCTTATTATAATACCTTTACCCTTGATAAAATGGAACCAAACCTTTTTTTTTACTTTTAATAAAATAAAATATATACACTTCCTCCTGCAAAATAATACGCAATTAAAAGAAAGTAAATTCTGCAAGTTAAAAAAAAATACACATTTTTCGAGAACATTTATTGGTAAACGATAATGAAAACACACTTCAATTTTCAAATTTCAGAAAAGTTTTCTGATGTTGGTCTGACATTTTTCTCACATTTTTGGAAAAGCGTTTGTTTCACGAAAAAAGGTAATACGACATGAAAGACGCAGCCTGTCCAGATCTACAAATTTTGTCTAACATATTTTTCGATGCGATAAATAATTTAGAAGATATTCGAGGAGAACGGTTTTATCAGCATTTAACTAATTATTTTAATGTTCTCTCTGATTTTAGGAAATTAAGATTTTATTAAAAGACGATTATAGAATCTTGAGAATATTCATTAGACCGTCGATTTTATGCAGAGGTTTTACCACGAAAAATTAAACATATTATGCAAGATACGAAATAATAAATGTGATAAGTTTCATTCCAGGTGTTCCAGTAATTCTAGCGAAAAAGATATTCTGAAACCAGCTACTTTTCATCTGTCTAATAGCCAAAGACTCTTTAAAGCGTTGATCTCTCATCCTCGTTCCTCTATCGACCGCTGACTAGAGGAATACGCTGAAAGCTGTAGTACCTGCAGCGAGTTTCTTGAGAATAGACGGATAACGGGAGTCCTTCAGTTCTTGGGGGGATTTTTAGCTTCCTCCCTTAATCTGAGTTTTCTTTTTTAAATGATAAGGAAGTGCGCGAATAAATGAGAATTTAATCGGACGTTATATTCCGGGACGAATATAGGGCGTGCAGATTTTTATTCCGGTTCTATTCTCTATTAGATTTCATTTATCACATCGTACAATATATTTATTCAATATTTAGTCTTCTAAATAACACAATTTATCTTAAATACTTTTTTGAAATGAAGGAAGTAGGGATTAACTTTTTATATCTTGGAGATACTTTGAAGTATCATTTTCATTAAAATAGTACCATGAGTAAAGTATACTTAATTTTTACAAATTCAATCTAACTTGGACAGTCTTGGTGTTTTTCGAATAAAAGTAGAGTATAAAAAATGTTGCTCGTCTCTTGAATTAATTCCTTGCCCTACAATATCGTGTCAGACTCGTGATGAAGATTATGAACACAGTCTAATAAATATGTATGTTATTAATTTCCTTTAAACCGAGATGAAATTCTATTTTGGTTTCATTAATGTATAGATATAAATTTTCTCCTCTTTTAGGAAATTACGAACTACGAAGAAAGTTTAAGACTGCGGATTTTATGCGTTTATGACAAAAATGGGTGGATGCAATTTAAAACAGTAAAAACATTAAGACAATTTAAGAACATCTATATGTTATTGAAAGGAATTTTTGAATGTTTTCTGTGCCTTGCAATTAACGAAGAAAATTTTGATATTGCACGAAGATCCGCAGTCTACTATAATTAGTAATACCCTAACGGATAATACCCATAGTTTCTTAAGTGCTGCGCCACTTCGGTCACTCGTTTAAGTACACGCGTATGAAGTACCCATAATACAATTATTGAAACTCTGCTGGGTCCACGTTTGCGTGATATTGGATCAAACAAACATGCGGCCGTATAAATATTGGTCTTTGGAAATTTTATCAAATCGACCGAACCAGATAAAACAGTTCTAAAAACCCAGCAAAACAACGTACAACTAAAAAAATTGAACAGAGAATATAATGAAACGCAATGGACCGTGTAAATATTCCCAATACTACACGCTGTTATCTCGAATAAGTTGAGACGGTTTTTATTTTGTACAGGTTTCATGGCGGAACCGTTTTACTTGCAAACGTGTCCCTGAGGGGAGATGCAGGTCACAAAGTAATGGCCCCATTCGACTTTCAAATGAAGCATCGCTCATTGTGTCACGACAATTTGATAGTCCGACAGTTTTGAGACGAAGGTCCCGCGTCTTAACGAACGCGCAATCTCGAGTGGGCGACACAAAATTGTTTTAATCCCGGTCCCCACTAAATCACATCCGCTGCTCCCGGAGAAATTATTTTCTCTGTTCTTCCTTTCATTTTTTTTGGTTGAATTTCCGGAGACCCCGGCAACTATGTCCTCGCTCATCCTTTCGACCCTGCTTGCTTCGCTACTATCTTGTCCCGGTTTGTGGCAGAAAAATGCAGATGGCTCAATCGGGCTCAAGAGGCAGAAGCTCGCTCGACGTTGCAAATATGCGTTATTTTGCATAAGGATCGGTCGATCTTTAATCCTCGAGACCGCCTATCTTCTATGACGTGCTTTATATTCTGATCGTCGGACTGCGGCTGTGTATTTGGATATTTTCCACGGAATCGAGTCCGGAATCGAAAAAGGATTTCCTTCCCCGAAAAATTCCATCATACTTCCAAGGAAATCAAAGTCTCGTTGAATTCGAAACGTTCCGCCGCCATGTTTAACGCTTGGACTTTTTCGACGGACCTCGATCGATACATTTGACAATATGTTTAACAATTTTCATTTCATTTTCAAAGTGGTCATATTTACGGCGACTCCCACTAATATTCGGACATTGTTAAAAGGACGATAACTTTTTTAGTATTGGACCATACAATTTGAACATTTTTGAGAAATTAGAACAATTGGTTTGCTACACAGCGTGAAAAAATTTTTGAAAAGAAATTTTCGGAATTGCAGAGAAAATACTAAAAATTGTATTTCCCGTGGTAGTAAGAAACTGTAGTCTGGCTTTCGATCAAAGATATTTTTAAGGCCGAAAATATGGCTTTTCTTTAAAAACGTTGAAGAAATGCAAGGGATAGGATCAGTGTGTCTAATTAGCTAATGTGCGTCTTCCTATTCATCTAATTGATTGCCTCTAATTTACAGATCAAACAACTACTACGCAATCGGAAACTGATTGCGATTTCGCATGGTCGAAATTGCGTAGCTAATGATCGACCGATCATGACTATTCGACGTTGCTTATGTAGAGCTCCTCGATCAGATGTTGATTATTGGAATTAGCGGTAGCCTTACATGAGGATCATTACAATTTTCGAATATTAATTTCTGCTATCGATCATGCTATTGTGAATATCTATATTATGCAATCAGGTTGAAATTCAGGGAAAGGCATACTATTAACATTATTTTATTGAATTATTAAATTCGCGAATTATTTTACAGAAATTTGAAGAAGAGAAATGTATTTTATGGTTTTAAGAAATTTCAGAATATTAATATTTCAGGCAAAAGTCCATTGATAATTCAGACCGTCTAGCTAAGCTAAATTTTGAACGCCATTAAATGACCTTGAACTTGGAAGACGAAAGTGTTATAGTGCGTTTTGATGAAATTTCATTTGGATGAAATTTTCAGAACATGTGTAATTGACGCAGATTTACAAAAAGTATTTTTTAAATTTTCAATATCGGCCCACATAAGAAAGTCGTAGACAACAACTTTTATCATTTTCTTAGTAATTCCGAGCAAATTTTTTCAAAATTTCTTTTTCAGTTCAATGTAGTAAATTAATTGTACTAGCTTCTCAAAGAAATCCTAGTCGTATGATCTTAAATGATATCAAAAAAGTTATCGTCCTTTTAACCCTTTGTACTCCTTTGCACCCTTTCACTCCAGAAAGATGTAAATGAAACGGGTTTTTATATCCATATTTGGTTCTTCCTTTATTTATTTAATTTCTTATTTTTTAATTAAAAACAAATATAAATTACAACAAAGTTTGAGGGAGCTATATTCAACATAATTAGCAAACAAACTTGTTTAAAATAAGTAGCAGTCAAGGAACTGTCCTTTGAAGTAAATTTCAAATGAAACACTTCAAATATAGTAGGGAGTTGTTAACAATAAAATTGAAAAATAATTCGAAGTGCAAAGGGTGTTAAAAGTGTCTGAATATTACTGTGGTTCATTGTAGCTCGTCTTCGTTTCAGCGTAGACGTAACGTTAGAGTCTAACGGTGGCACCCGAAGAATATATGCAGAAGGAGAGTAGCGGTAACATGAAGTAGAAGCGTGAAGTACTTACAGTCGCCGAGAGGATACGATCTAGGTGGAGGAAGGTGTCCTTGACTTCCACGAATTGGATGAACCTCGTGATAAGCTGCTCTCGCGTCTTGGTAACTGTTCTGCCTCTGTCCCCGATAGTTTTGCATTGCGTACGCCCCGGAGAAGATCCTCGTGTATCTCAAATAGCATCCGCTCGGTATCTGCCACTGAAAATGGAATTAGGTGGCATGGTTGGCATCCTTCGGTTTCTCGTTTAATTCAACACTGGAAGAGGTCCACTTACTGCGTAAACGGTGGACGGTATTGGTTGCGGTGGTCTACCGGGACACATCAGCATCCTTCTCCTATAGTATCGCGGCTAAATCATGAAATCAGATTAAGCAGGGTTTCTGATTGGATTTCTATAGATCGCAGTCCTGGCTGGTTCGATTTGGACATTCGGATGCGGACACATAACGGGAAACGAAATAAACACTTATCTACCGTTGTCGAAAAATATCCATACGGTCAGGGACAAAAAGACAAGGTACTTTTCTTCTTCGTGTCTCGGAAGATAATGTACACTTCAGTCAATTATTTAGTTGACAAGAAAGTAGTAGTAGTAATGATATTTTGTCCCCTCAGGGTTTCAATTCCATTTAACACATATCCGTGGAACTTCTGTGAAAAGAAATGTTAGGAATGTTTTTAGAAGGTATTCTTATTTCAGCAGTGAAACACAATGATTGACACGTCTACATTGAAGCGATCAATTTTTAAATGAAATTATTAAACTACATGTAACTTGGTTTAAACGAATAACAAATAAATGAATAAACATAGTTTTTGTGTACTAATATTTCCGTGTTCTAAGCTAGTAAAACGTATCACGCAAATTCTATGTCTTGCTACGAGAAAACCACAGTGGCATTCACTTGGTCGCAAGTAAGAACTGTCGTTTGGCAAACTGAAAGCAATAGACTGTGTACTACGATAATCTCGCACGATCGACAAACACGTTCTACCGTTGCGAATGCTCCCAGTGTACTGATTCGCGTGATTTATTAATCCGATGATACGTCAATTACGTCGCTAACGATTCAGCTATTGTGCACGTAGATAATCAAGTATTTAATTAATAGGCATTCGAACAACCGGCCGAGCGTTTAATTGATTTTCCATTGATACCGATGCTGCTGCGTTAGTAAAACAATCATGTAGTTGTCAATTAATTAAATTGCAATACAGTTACTGTCACCTCTTACCAATATCGCCGTGTTATAAAATGAACGGTGGAAGCACTCGCGAACCATCGAGTACTATCAAACATTCCCACTTGCAATTTTTATTCAACAATTATTCAGAATTAAGCAAATAATTGATCCTTCATATATGAAGGATGTCACGCGCGGCTGAAGATATAGTTTTAATGTGCCCACATAATTATGAAAGTGGTCTAAGCCAAAATTAAAACAGACATGAGTTTATCAGTTACTTCACATCAGATTATTTTAAACTAAATTAATTCACTGTAATTTTTACGATATCGTTGAAAATGAATCGTTAGATAGTGCTTATTATTTCAACATTATATGGAATTCATTTAGTGTTAATATCCTTTTCCTTTAAATATCTCGTAGCAAGAAATATTTGTATATGACTTAAACCACTTTCATAATTAGACTTGCGGATCTTTATGCAAAATGAAAATGTTCTACATTAATGATTTTTTTACTCTAAAAATAACTTTTTCTACTGTTTTACATTTCCCCAACTAATTTCTTCATGAATGCATAAAGATCCGCTGCCTATTCATAACTATGGGCACATATGTATATATACCTATACAGGGTGTCCCAAAAATTGTATTTCCTTGGAAAGGGTGATTTTAATTCTAAAGTCATTTGAAATAACTTTTTCGTAAAGAGAACATTTTCCTAAAGGAAATTTCAAATAGCCTCAAGAATCTCTCCCTTCAAGGAAGTACAACATTTTTGAGACACCCTGTATGTGTATCCTCACTGCTATAATGTACCAGATATTAGAATTCTTGTTTAAAAAGAAAATAGGTCATCAAAGTAAACAATAGGTACGTGACTGATGAGGATTTTCCTGCGCCGAATAAATTCGAAATTCGTTCACTTGTGGCAGCTTCGCTCTGTTGCATCGATTGCATAAAAATCATTTTATAACGAAAACATAATAGTTTGGGAAACGATGCTCCATTATGATTTTTGAAAAATGTCTATCTTTTATACGCAAAACTGCAGTGTATGTTGGTTAGTTAAAAACACCAATATGTAGAACCCCCGTATAATGTTAGTCGAGCTTTTCTAATATTCAGAAACTGAAATCCAATATCTCGAATTTGTTCTGAACATACTCTTTCATTTAGATACGAATATATAAATGTCGAGTTGAATATTAAAAATCTCGAAAAGGCCGAAATTAACAGTGAAAGTAATATCGACGTGCACTCCATTTTCTTTTTATCGTATGAAATCGTATATCGAGCTTGTAAAGATTGCATCTCGACAAGGAAAACACTTTCGAACTGTAGAAATACGTGAAATACAAATGCAGAATTTGCGGCGTACCGAGTTTCCGTGTTTCCTGCGTCTTTGCATTCCGGAACAGGTATTTCCGTTACAAGAAGGTATCGGTTTTCGCAAAGTCAAAGCCCGGTTATAAAGTTGTCTGTCGCGACAGTCCGCCACGGAATCTTCACTCGTAAATTGCATAATATAGTAAAAGCGAGCGGAGAGTGTTTCGAAATTTTTCAAGGAGGGAAACTCGGGAAACGGGGCAACATCATCTCCGAGGCTTTTAGAATTTTTCTCTTCTTGCCGCGCTGGCCGCGGAAAGATAGAAGAGTGCAAAGATCTCTCGACGTGGTGGGGATTTCCGGATCATATAAAGTGCGCTTGTATTCGTCACTGTCGAATTATGCGATGGCAAGGAATTTAAACGTGCCATTTTCGAAAGCTCAGCCCTATCTACTTCGTCTCCACGCGAATAATTTTCCCATCAAATTTATGTGCTGCATCAAGCCTGGGTAATACACCACACCGTAAACGGGATTCTGTGTGTTTTAATGGCTTCTCACTGTGATCTTCTCCACATAAATAAAACCATGGAAATATGAAAAAAAGAACGCGTAGCAACATATTTATAATAACTTACTAGGTTTCGTAGACTGTACTTGTTCTTGTACGGAACACAAGACAAGTACACACCCTCGTTACCCTAATTTTTTCAGACATTTATATTCTAGCTGCCGGTATCGAGAAGCGTACACAATTTCATTTTGAATAAAAAAACTTTCGGAAATGGAAAACCCATTCTGTTAAGTGTTTAAACTATGCTCGAAAGTTTCATCAAAATCGTTTTAATTAAAGCGGTAATTAGATTTCAGTCGAAAATATTAATACAAAGCGGAAGTCAAATTAATACGATAGAGAGTTATGCGAGGAGTATGATTGATTTAATGAAGGCTTTTCAACTCTTTGAAATCGCGATTTTTCAAAAATACGTTCACGTGAATATACTAAATGACCAATTACTAAATTTATATAGAAGCTACTGTTGAAACTAAGGATTGTATAAATAATAAATAATATGAACAAACGCATATGCAAGTATTTGAATTAAATCCGACTGATTATAAACTCATTAAATTCCAATTTCGTACGGTCTCGTGGCAGTTCTATTGGTTTGATATCGAAAACTTGATTTTCAGTTGTAATTTCGATTCACTTTGCAATTTTAAGACCCATTATTTTATCTTACTCGTTTCTTGTATGCTTTCACTCCAGACACCATGGAAGACGATGGATAAAGAAAGACCGAACAGAGTAAGAACTGCTTGCTGCAAAAATTGCATCAACGTCCGCTAACGCCACTTTGAAACGTTTCTCTTGAGGTCCGAAGCGGGAAATGCGTCCCTTTCAAACGGACAAATAAACGTCCACCGTTTTAGTTATAACCGTGGCAAAGAGAAACCCGCAAAATCGTTAAGTAGTTCGTGGAACGGTGAATTTAGTGATAATTGAAACTCTATTGAGATAACGACGTGTAGAACATAACGTCGAATCTCCGCCGGTGGTTTGGGAAATGGAGGATGGCGGTCGGGGATGGTACCGTGAAATGAGCAAAACAAAGTTATGCTTCTGGATGGAAGAGGAACCAGCCAGGATTTCATCCTTTTACAAAGGTTATCCGGTTTTGCGCGCAAAACCCAGGCCAGCGATTCCCTTTCAGCTCACCTCGGAATCTCGATGATACTCGGATTCTGAAAATGTACGAGAGGCCAGATAAGTTCGATTAATCGTTTTCTATCGTCGCTCGATCGACGTTATCGAGACGACGCCCTGCCGGGTCGTATGACAGCATAATTCTTTTTTTATCCGCGTGATTTATCGCGGATTGTTTTATTGATGAATTACACGTCCCACGAATTCATTAAACAGAAATTGTTGTCGCACCGAAACGAATTTTCAAACAAACGTTGGAGAGTCGGTCGCGCGCGATCTCTCTTCACACGCGCTGTCCTTTTCTACGTTCAGCTCGGTCTTTGAAGCTCAAAAAAATAGTGTCTGTCAACGAACTGTGCAAACGAACCTCCCCGAGGCTCTTGCAACTATAGAGGATTTACTGTATTTCGAATGATCGCGGCCAGTCGATCAGCAGCTCTTCGAATGGGATTATCAATTTTCTTTGCAGGTGCATAAACTACATATTCGGTGGACGTCGTTTCTCGATATCATCGATCATTCGCCGAGGCCCTCGTTCGCATTACATAAATTTACCTCGCACATGTATCGAGAAATGGCATTCTGCTCGATTTCCGGCTGCATCGGAAGCGATGTAGCGCACGTTGTGAATGCCTGGGTACATCAGTTGTCCAGGTTCCTGCGCGGAATACACGCGGATTAACTTTCAACAGATGCGGAGGAACTGAATCCTCCTTTTGAAATTGAAATACGAACGTTCCGCGGCGCGATAACACGGCGACGCGACGGGGCCGAACGGGATTATTATCTAAAGTGCGAGAACGGCGCGGAGCGGCGCGCGATGAGTTCCATTTCCATCGTGCGACCAGCTTATCGGTCGATAACTTATCGTTCCTGACCACCCACAATTTCTCTCCACTTGAATTCGAAATCAACCGGCCCAGCCCCCGACCGACTCCTCCATTCAGTTACGTACGTCAATTAAATTCCGCCCTTTTTCCGATTCCTTTTTCGCCCACCCACCCTTTCCTTCATTATGATTTCAGAAGTTTACACCCGAACGCTATGATTACGGTCCGATTCGTCTCGGAATTATTTTAATCAGTCTAAGCAGGAACCTTTCGACGCTGTGGACGGATTAATTAATACAGGTCTCGAATCAAATTTTGTGTCAAAATCAAAGAACTTTCGTTAGAAATGAGATGGATCGACGATTTTTTTCTAAATTGACGCTGAAATATTGCAGAATATGGGGAAATTGCCAATTATTGTAATTACCCTACTTTTATTTACAGTCTATAGAAAGTCATAAGGTATTACCACCTCGATTTTACGTAATTATTATTATTCGCAATGAAGAATGTTTCAATGGAGATAAAATGATAACAGATCAAGGAATAGTATCCGTACACGATGGAAGTCACATTTCAAAGTTCACGCGTACAATATCGAGGCATTATTGTAATTACCCAACTTACTTACAGCCTGTCCATCGTGATGAAAGCACGGGCCTTTGAAGCCGTCTCTGAAACGAAAGATCAAAAATATTCGGCTCCGTAAAGGATTGGAACCAAACCCCGTGGAATCGTCGCCGAAAACGCGCCTTTAAGTCGTATCGAGGTGGAAGTACGAAAAGAATGAAGAAAAGAGAGCGTAATCCTCTCGTGCCGCCTTTTCTTCTCCGTTTCTTTTCACCGTCAGCGTCGCGTCGCGTCGGCCAGTCACCGATTTCGTGCTCGAGACACGGTAGGGTAATTAATGAAGGGGCCGTTGGCCAGAGATAACCGCGAGATTGCTAAGTTCGATCGTTAGTGTGGAAGTTTTAATAAACCTCTCGCCAAGGAGGGAAAAAAGAAGAGGGAACGAGAGAAGCGAGGAGATGGAAAAGAAACCGTCGTTTTAAGAGGCACGGCGCATAGTGAGCTGGATACCCGTTTTTTGTGGCCAAAATTGATTTCCAACAAAACTTGATCACTATTCACTTTTTCAGACATTTCGGAAAAATTTCTTCCACAGAAAATGGATGTTGTCTCGGTTACTTAACGCTAAACCACCCACCGTCGGTGAAATGATTTGTTTCTGGTTCTATAGTTCACAATTATTGAAATTATAATAATGCTCTCACGCTGGAAATGATTATTAGACAGCCGATCTTTATGCAAAATAAAATTATTCTAGGTCGAAAGAAATGTTTAATTTTCGAGTTAAAATAGCTCCGAGTGCAGAGGGTTAAATTACACCTACTCATTTTTGTTATAAATGCATGAAATCCGCTGTCTAATGATTATATATTTTCTCGTCTCCGAGCATATATTATAACAAAAATCATAGAAAATCTATATAAATTCTCTGATGTCATTTTTATAAGGTAGCGCATGCCAGAAATTTTTAAGTTAGCTCACTAGGTTTAGTGTTAATGTAGAACATCATTTTCTTAAGAAATTTTTTCTAACAGATACGCGTTTCGTAATTATGAATTTTTTTCCGCTTTTTGGCCAAAGCGCACCACTGTGCGGCGGTTCGTGGCACAGGTTATGCATTCGAATGTGTGTTGGGGAGGGGAAGAGGGGAAGGGGGTAGCGGAAGAGCGGAGGGGAGGGGTTTAGACAGTGAAATAAAGGTTCGGTCGCGGAAACGTCATCTTCCCGAGATCAAACGGCCGAAATTTCGCCGGGGAGGGGGTGAAAGCGGAGACGCGAAGGCACCCCGACGAGGATTACACTCGAACTCGATGTCTGCTCACCCTCGTTTTGTAGACCCGCTCGACGGCGACGTTGTCGGCGAACGTTGGCTCCTGCCAGAATATTAAGCGATTTCGTTCGCCGGGGCTTAGTCGCACTTCAAAGGACGTCGGGCACGTCGAAACTTTCGGGTTCTCGGTGTCTGGAAATGATAATATAATCAGCTGTCAGTATGGCAAACAAATGGCACCGTTTTCGCGGCACGGGGTCACCCAGGGGATTTACGGATTTCGGCAGGTCCGGACCTGGTTTCGGACTAGCTCGACAACTCTGTTTCCTGGTATCCTGTTTCATTTCGCTTCCGCGTGCAGAACAATCCTATATGTACACTGTCGTTCAAAAGTACAAACTTTTTTGAGAACCCACAACAGACATTTATTTTATTGAATGATTTTGCACCGACAAAGGTACGAGTCGCCTAAGGGGATAGACTCTCGTTTCCAGGATTGCAAAGATGGAGGCCTAGATTGCAATCTAGGCCGCAGTCGCCCTCAAATTTCCTATTTTCACGTTTACGAGACGTAATTTGTATTATTTGGCAGCATGTACCTGTCGCAGTATTATGAAAATAGAAAATTATTAAACTTGTTTCGCTTGCAATTCAATTTAAGGGGGTAGACTCGTCTTTAGGATTGCAAGGGTGCGAGATGTACCTTCTCATTTCTCGATAATCGGGGTTTTTCAGTAGCCAAAGGCGCTAGATAAAAGATCAATCTAGACCGCAGTCGCCCCCAAATCATAATAATAATGATTCGTAGTAATACATTGTCATTTACCAAATATATTCTATTAACTAATAAGATCCCACGTATATTACAATAAAAATCGCAGAATTTAGCAATGAAAAATGTGTCCAGTATATTTTTGACTGGCAGTATACAGTGTGCAACGTAACACGCGGTACACATGTGTAACGACCACGATCTCTCGCATCCCGCACGATGAAAGTCAAATTAATTTTATGCCCGTTGCTATTGAATACCGTAACGAATGGCACACGCTCTTCGAGCTTGTGAATTTTCATTGTTAAATTTTTTGTTTATGTTTTACAAGGAGGGTACACAGTATTTAATACAGCGTTTTAACTACGAACGCTGTTAACCATAGAAATGACGGTAGCAAAACCGTTGGCGAGAAATTGTGAACAGCGGAAAGATCAATATTGAATTGTAATGAATGCCCGATTTCATGGATTTGTTTCGCAGTTTCGAAGCGATGGCGTGACCTGGAAAAAGTGAAATGATATCGAAAAAAAAATTGGAAAAATATAAATAAAATCGTATTGTAATCTGAAAAAGAATGGAGCTGTGGTTTCGATTAAATGCGCGTCTTATGCAACAAGGATTATTGTTAGCCGAGAAGTTTGTCCATTATTCAGGATTGCTCATTTGTTGTTAGTACGGGATGTGAAATACGTAAATTTTCAACATGTCAGTGCATATTTCGAAATTAATCTTCATACAGCTTTACTCCCTTTTGGTTTGCATGCAATCCTTAACGAGAGCTTTAATTTATTTGATATGTACAAAAGACAAATTTTGCATTTATTTCTAAAACTTGCATTAACCCCTACAGAATCTCTTACTAACATTCATTAGCATTTTTTAATTTACTATTACAATTACTATTTACTATTACTATTGCTATTAATATTCATCTCATCTCACTTTAATTTATTTGCTATTTACAAAAGACAAATTTTGTATTTATTTCTAAAACTTGCATTTACCCTTACAGAATCTCCTACTAACATTCATTAACATTGTTTAATTTACTATTACTATTATTGTTAGTTCAAGAATTTTCTAATGGCTCCAACCAGTTGCTCTGAATACGAGTTAAATTTATGAAAAAATATTATTACTCTCCTGTAGAATAATTTTACTAGAACTTTTTAGTGAAACAATTTTAACCAAATTTTATGGAGAGTATTCATGAAGATAATCATTTCCATAGAGAATGAGGCAGAACAAGTAATATACATAGAGTAAGAAATAGCCAAGCAATGCAGTGCCAGAAGGGAAAATATAATTGAATAGGTACTCCGGGGCTTCTAATATAAATATAAGCACCTAAAATGTCTAAGTAAAAATAAATCGAAAAAAGGAATAAATTTTTTTCGTTCGAGACTTTGTTTTCGAGAAAATCGAGAACTCCGCCGTATTCGCCTGCTTTAGTAATACGCAGGCAGTAGAATTGGTTGGCCATGATCAGACACACCAGACAGTTCCTATAATAGCACGCGTATTTGCTGCATTTTATAACTCGATTTTCTCGAAAACGAAGTTTCAGATTAGAAAATATTATCCTATATCTTTTCCTCATTTTTTCATCAGGAATCGCCTCGTGCTCGCTTGTAAATGTAATTGTTTAAAGTTTGAGCTGCAAGGCCCTTAAACTAAACATTTTTCTAATTCAAATTTTTTTGAATATCTTCTAAATTATTTACCGCATCGAAAAATATGTTAGACAAAACCTGTAGATCTGGACAGCACACGGTTAACCGGCATCAAGCTGATTGTCGGCAAAAAGCAGCCGTGTCGGTTCTCACGGCTCGTAGAACAAATTGTGCTCGTTCTCAATCAATTTTCCAGCCGGTTCCAATTGCAATTATAGATAGCCGGTGACATGTCGCCTATTCAGGGGTCTCGGTGCTTACGAGTTTATGATCCCTAATTAAACTGGACGCGGGATCGTCCGACGTGCGGCGAATCGCGTTACGAAATGTCTCGCTAAGGTGGCGTGACATAATTAAAAGTTTCGGGAATCTGATTTAATAGTCCGACGATATCCTTCACGGCTCCGCTTACGTCAGAGAAGTTAGCTCTCTCGGACGCCGCGTCGCTGGACACCGGACGAGCATTTATCAGAATGAATTAAATTGAAATAGTTCCTTAATCGTGGTTCTTTTTAATTAAATACTTGGCGCCCGTGGTATCGCGGAACTTTTCTTTGCGTGGTTCGTGACGCGAATTTCCAACCAGTCTACATATTTTCGAATTTGATTCCCGTCAAAGTTAAGAGAATTAGGTTAATGGATCTGCTATACCGACTAGGTATGCACACGACCCTTAGTTTTTTACACAGTTTTTAAAAGATAGATACGTATGTACACACAGTGGAGCCAAAAAGTATTTGAACACTAAATTGCACAGCCAATGTTCGATGTTGAAACTAATGGTACAACAATCAATTCAGTCTCATTTTGAACCTTTTTATTGTCATATTACAATTACATACAAATTTTGTTTACTTATTATCAGGTTGACCCCTTGCCGTATTTTAACAAGTCAGACTCGTGATGAAGGTTTTTAACAGTCTAACAAATATGGACGTTATGTGTTTCTTTTTAGATGAAATAAAATTTGATTCGTTTGCCATCAATTTTTATAATAACCTCGTACTCGAATAAAGAAATCCATTGAATAATTTCTAATGGAAGCATCTTTATAATTTCTAATAATTAACACTAAACATACCACCACCGGTCAGAATGACCGGTTCCAGATTTTTTATTTTACAATCATTGAAATAATAAAAATGAAATAAAACTCTTTACTAGAGCACGTGTTACAATAGGAGCCGCACAAAGTCTAAATAAAATCAGTCTTGTCATTTTGATAAGGGAACGTTACTTTTAAGGCTCGGTAGGTTCAGTGTTAAAAAATAAAGAATGTGAAAGCGGTGATTTGACCGGTCGTGGTACGATTAGTGTTAACGATAACAACATTTGAGATCGCCGACGACTACTGGAGCAATTATACTCTATCGCGGAAAATGAGTTGGGGTTGGGTTTCCAGGATCGTGATTTCCCGGCGACAATTTTTCCGGGACACGTTCGGCCGATAAACAACCAGTGCGCGCTGCTCATGGTGCCCGGCTTAATCGTCGTAATTAGTTCACTAAGAAACTCCTGCGCGACAGTTAAATCGGCCTTTCGAGCAATTAAGAATTACCAGCAGGCAGTCGTCCGGCCTGGTTGGGCCAACCAACGGAGAGGCCTGTTTCGTGTAATTGCATATCGACTGGTCCGATCCATCCAGCGTTGCACCTGTACCACGTCCGACCGCCTCTGTCCACCGGAAGGAACTTGCTTAAAGGGAGTTTCGCGAACTGCTGGAATGAGTAATTAAGCGGAACCCGGCTAAGTGCACTTTGCTGGTGGGACTAAAGTTCTTCGCAGTATCGAGGACCGTTACCAATGCAACCGGGCACGGTTTCGTTGACTGTCCTCTGACTCCCTCTCTCTCTCTTACTCCCTCGAAAAAGTTTCCTTTTATTACGGTGATCGATCGTTAGGCTGCCCCCGTCGTTTGCACATCCTCGTCCCACCACCCGGCTCGCGGTATAGCGTCTTTCACATTTCATCGTGCCATTTCTCTCCGGCCGAGGGTGAATCGCGGTTTCGTAACTCGACCGATTGTTCGCTAATGTTCTTCGATCGAGCCCTCCCCTTCAATTGGCGAACGCTTTTGTTTGTCTTTGGCTAAATGCTACTGCTGTTAAACCTGCATCATGCAGCTCTCTGCGGAACCCCCACGGTTTGTCTTTCCACGGTGTATTTCTTCTTCGGAGATTGCCGAGCTGATCGGACCGCCCACAGTGGTGCCAAGGCGGGAAAAGATCGGTTTTATAAATTTTTGATAGTGAGTGCATAATGTGCAAAAGTTCGATTTGAAAAAATATTTTACGGAAATACGCGTAGGGTGTCACGTCCGGTGGTTTAGCCATTAATAATAATTAATAAATCAATCATGTATGACATATATTTTCCGAATTTCCTCCAATACCTGCTCTACTAATGTTGCACGGGAAATACAATATCAAATAATATAATCATTAATTAATATTGAATTACTATATATTATACCACATGGCGAGCGATAGAATTAAGGAAAATCTATAAGATATATTTCGCAGTTGTCTCGTCTTAAAGCTAGAACCTGTGGTTTCATTTTAACTTGAATCCAAGTGATTCAGTAAAGCCTAACAATTAAGGAAATCTATTACAAACGGGAAAAAGATCATCAATCAGGTGCTTAGCCGAATGTTAATCGTTTTAGCTTACACGTATCCCGACTCGTACACCAGTCAAACCAAATGGCGGATGTTCCAGAGCCTAAGGACGACATACTTCCCGGAAATCCACGACTTTGACGGCCACTTCTCATTCATCATATTGACATAATACTCTCGCTCGCTTACGCAATGCTGCCCTATTCCCGTTCGTATCTCGTAGCGTGTTACAAGGGATCTCCGCGAATTCTCTAACCATGTTAGAGCGAAACCGTGTTACATAAGCAGTGCACGGGGTTGTCCGTAGATTATGGGTTCGATCTGTTTTCTCGAATGCTCGTTTCGCCGGACCTTAAAGTGTTACGCGTTTGCTATAGCGAACGGTTGTAACGCGGTCGGATCGCTACTATACTGTCGATGTTGTCGCGGTCGAAAGAAACGGATAAATCTCGACTTTACGGGCTGTTTGTAGTGGAGTCAAGAGTTGCCGAGGACTCGGGGCAAATACCAGAAAGCTGACATTAATAATAGAGACGTTATACACCGAACAATCGCGGCCCGTACGTTCTGTTGCGCCGGTCACCGGGGAAAAATGCAAAAACAAAAGGGCCACGTGAGAAGGTCCTGTTCCCGCGATGATATGTGACTGTGCACGCTCGCGATTCTTTCCGCAGAAATGCCTCCCGGGCTACGGAGCTATTATCTCGCGGTTAAACACCGCGATCGTAAATCACGTATAACCGAGATCAAATAATACCGCTAAATAACGTTTCTATTCGAGAGCTCGCCGAGCAACCATTCATTCTCTTCTACTTTATACGGTATTGTTCCAACTAGTTCTGGAATGCGTACTGCACTGTCAAAACATTACTGACCTACAAAACACCACTGCCTTTGAGAGCTTCGCTGTGTACATTGTGCTTAATTCTATTGTAGCCCATTGATATCCTAGAGCGAATGTATGGGCAGATCGGTAACGAAAATAATAAGGATGGGATTGGATTGCGATTGTGCAAAAATTATTACGGTTAAAACAGGAATCTTTATTGCAACTGTCTGATGTTACTGGGTCACGACGGTTTTAATTTGGTACAGGTTGTATTCGAATTATTCATAAACCACGTTTAACACTGACCGTACCGCAACCGGTCAAACGATCGTTTTCACATTGTTTATTTTTTTAATTATTGAAATTATGGAGATGCTTCCATTGGAAATTATTCGATATTCGAGCACGTATTATTACACAAATTGTGAAAGATCGAAATAAATTCAGTCTTGTAGTTTTTATAAAACAATATATATTTGATACATTTTGTACCCGGTACGGTTGGTGCTAAAATATACAGCGAAGGTACGAGCAAAGAAAAATCCTCGGTGTTCGTTTATCGTAGATCGTGCAATTCCCGTTTCCGTGTACTTCGCACTCATTTTATTATATATTTATTTACATAAAGACCAACTTTATTTTATTTAGACAGATGAATTTGTGTTTACGTGACTAAAAACATATAAATAATCTTATAGGTAAGTACATTTTAAATTGGATAATGCATTTACAATCAATAAGTAATTTTGTTAAACCTGTAGCTTTAAGCGACTTGGTAAAAGTAACTTGTAGATGTCCTTAAAATTTGTAAATTCAGCACTTATTTATTTGGAAATACTTGATTGATGTGACTGTTGATTATGTGTGTTTCTTTTAGCAGTAAACGGTCATTGAGTTACTTAATTCAGTATCAGTCTCGTAATGTGTAATGTTTGGTTTCTTTGAAATTGGTGACGCAGGACATTTCAAAAGACTTAACTATCTCATAAACATTCGAATAAGTAAAAATACCGAGTACATAATAAACAGACACGTCAACCAGGTACATGCTTATCGTCATTTGCACGCATGCCCGTCTAATTTGCATACTAGATCGCTCGCGTTCTTCTATTTCGAGGAAAGTGGAATACATATTACGATTTCAGTCTCAAGTGTCCATTTAACATTTTTTCTTTAGTTGACAATCATTCGTCTGCTGATTGCTACTTGACGTGAATTTACTGAACCGAATAAGTATAATTTATACTTCGAGAACGTAAATCCGACACTTTAATCAAAGTCACATATAGAATGTCTTATTATTTAATTAGAAATATTTCATTTAATATTAAATATTGTGATCTGACTTTAATCGAGATATAAACTCATAATGCCTTCTTATAAATATTTTGTTTGTGCTTTTTATTGTTTATTTTTAAAGCGACCACTCTTTTCTCACTTTTAGCTATTTGCCATGTTCTCTTTATTACATTTTTAATGCAACTTCATTTCATCTTTCTGTTCCACCTTGCATTTACATCCATTCATATATTTTTTAATTCTACTGTGCTCCCTTAAAAGTACTTCCTTTACTTCCTTTCTTTTATACGCTTCTACCGTATCTTCAGTATTGTTAATTACTTTCCTTGGGTAACAAAGGACTGCTCATGAATGTTCATTAATTACTATTATTAAAAAGTTCGACTGTGTAGCCAATGGTTCAATAGAATTAATTCTGAAAGGTACAACAACTTACGAACTTCTTCGTAAGCTTTTTTAAGGAAACAGTAACGAGTGCTGTTAAACAATCCTCAAATATCACTTTGGGAGCCACAAATAACTGGCTAAACTATATTGACGCAATCTTCGTGGGCGCTCCACGCTTTTATCTGTAGTCACTAATGTCATGAGTTTATTAAAATTTATATTAAATTTTTCTATCTATTCCGACACTAATTTTATAACAGAAGAAATTTTGAACTAATTGCTTAGAACCTTGGGGAAAATATTATTAATCATTTAACTGGATTCGGTATTTTATGGAGAGCCAGGAAGAAAATTATTTTCTCCTTTTCAGTGCATTTTAATATAAGCGTGGTTTTTAAAAAGTTTTTTACATATATATTTTTTACCAAATGAACTGCTAGATCGGTCGCCCGGACCACTGTGCAGCGCATCGAATTCGCGTGTGATCGTGCCATTGCTATCGGTTCCCACAAGCATGTACAATCGCAACATTGTGTTGGAAAGTGTTCTCGGGAGAACCGCCACGGTTTTCGCTGGCATGGCGGTGTCACATAAATACACGGCACTTTACCCCCTAACGCTATTTCACCCCCGACTCTGCGAGCAACGCTATCGAACTAACGATTGAAAAAAGTTTCGCGCGCCATAGGAACATTATTTCATCGATCCCCCATTCCCCACCCTATACATTTTATTTTCCCATTGGCCGGATAGCGCCTCTCTTCGAGACTTCACCAAGCGGTAGTCGATAGTATTGATTCGTCCCACCAATTGTCTTAGGGAACCTCGGATTTTTTTTTAACGCTGATTCAATTGCGCGACGTGCATCGCTCGTGAATTTCCATCGTAACACATTTGTCGCTCGAATATCGAAAGTCGTTGACGAATAAAATCCCGGCCGACTTTGTTAAAGAGATTTCTGATTTATCGATGAGAATTATCGATGCTTCCCGTTGCCTCGTGATTTTTCAAGAGCCGCGATGTTGTGACACGATTCAGTAATTTGTCTAGTTGCAAATCACTGTGCGCGGACTCTAATTGTCTTCGGCGACTGACGTAGACTGTGCAAGTTGATTTAAATTCCATTCAATTTTCCTGTCCCTTATCGATACTCCCGAAAAATTCAAAATCGAATGGAAGGATGGGTCATTCGATAGGGCATCAAGAAAAAAACATGATCTGTAAAATTTCAACTATATCTCGATCGGGAGAATGTAGTTATGGGGTAAAATGGAAAAATTAGGTTTTGGCCTATTTTTCCTAATTAACGCTAAACCTACCGAGCCTTCAAAATAACTGGGGAGATGTATATATAATGACTTATATAAATGACAAGTTCGATTTTATTTAGACTTTATACGGTTCATCTTTATACACTCATTTCTTATGAAATAATTTTTATTATTTCAATAATTGTGAAATAAAAAGTCTGGAAAGGGTCATTTTGACCGGTAATGGTAGGTTTAGTGTTAGCCTTCGCAAGGTAATGTGGGGTCTCAGAGACCCCAACTTCAGATTTTTTAAAAGAATTTTTATACGAATAAAATTAAATCTGTTTGTTTATTTTTTATCCTGCGTTATATTCTTTATCCCAAATTTATTAAAAACGAGGCTATTTATGAAATTCATTTGTCGGGGTCTGAGAGGCCCCACCTTACTATTTATGTGTTATTAGACCTTCACTTAAAAAAAGTGAAGATCGATGCTTTTTGTATTGGAGGTTACATTGCGGGTTTTGGTCGTTTGAAAAGTGCAAATGTGGGATCTGTTGCTAAAAACGTAATCGCAATAAAAATAAAAATGTTCAGGTCGACCGACGAAGCTGTCTCCTCGAAATAACCGAAAAATACATCACGAACGCTTCCAATTCTACTAAATCATTGATTGAAATAAAAAAATGGAATGTCAATTGTGTGCGAATGCATCGTAAAGCAAAACTGACAAAAAGGTGTACATCATTTCGAGAATCGATTAAAATCGTTTTGGGCAAATGAAAATCTAATCATTAATTAAATCAAGGCACATGGTACACTAGTTTTTAATAAACAATGCTCCACTTTTATAATAGTCTGCATGCATGCCGGAATCCTGTAGAGAATTCTCGAGGAATTTCAATCAAATAATCGTTAGTATGCAAATATGCAAGAACTAAAAATTGGAATTGTTGAAGCTCTGCACGGAATTAATGAAATTGTAATGATAAATCGTTTATTTATTGCGCTGCAAGCACACAAAGTAGTTATCAATGAAATTGTGGTGGGGAAAATGTAATAAATTACTAATAATTTTGCTTCTGTACATCACAATAAAAATTGAAACAATTTTTGTAACAATTAGTTTACATATAGGAGACAGCTGATTTTATGCATTTATGGCGAAAATATTGTCATATTATTTTCAACCTATTAAACATATTAGGAAAGAAAATAAATTTCTATTTCCAGTTTTTGTTGCAATTTGGATAGAAAATTTTTATTTTGCATAAAGATCCGCTGTCTTCTTATGAGTCTCTGATTGAAGTAGAAGCGACAGTAGAACAATCGTTAAACAAATTAACTGTTACGTTTCAATCGGCGTCATTGATCCTTACGTAATGAAACTACATTTTTCCCAACTCGGGTGGATACGAACACGATATAAATTCCTACAATCGAAAAATAACATAGTCTGCGCATGAAAGCCCGGAATGCAAAGTGTAATATTACACTGAAACGCGTGTCGGTATTACCATTTAACATTACAGATATAACGGTAATAACGCAGAACTGGAATCGATTCGTTTAATGCGAATTTTACGTGACGCAAAGAATCCGCAGATTCGAATCGAAACGACAATGTTATTTGCCGATTGCTCATACGTGAAATGGAGTTTAAATTGCGGTACACGTGGTATCTTACTATTGCATTACACTGGTAAACGGCAATTTCAAAATTTCCCAGTACACCGATTCCGCACTAGACCCGTGCCACTATTTGCCAATCATCAGATTTCTAAACGTAGTTGCAATTTGCATTAATGTCATTGAAATTATCTATCTGTGTAACTTTCGTATAATATAGCATAGATAATTTTTTTTCGTGTAATTGATACTACAATATAATACAATGACAGTAGGCAAAGGATACGTAAAAAATTGAAAATTCATATTAAAGAAACATCTTCTTTTTTATTTGTCGCAGGAAAAAAATTGGAAATCTATGTTAAAGAAATATGATTGTAGAAATCCTTTTTTATTTTATTTGCTGCAGGAACAAAATTGAAAATACATGTTAAAGAAATATGATTGTAGAAATTTTTTTTATTTTGTTTGTTGCAGGAAAAAATTGAAAATACATGTTACAGAAATACGAGTGTAGAAATCATTTTTCTTATTTGCTGCAAGAAACAAATTGAAAATCTGTGTTAAAGGAATATGAGTGTAGAAATTTTCTTTTTTATTTGTTGCAAAGAAAAAATTGAAAATATATGTTAAAAAAGTATGAGCGTAGGAATCTTTTTTTAAATTTGTTGCAGAAAGAAATTGGGAATACATGTTAAAGAAATATGAATAAAATAGCATCGACGTCAGTACTCAAAAGTAGCTTTATCAAATTTCCAACTGAAATATTTCGAAAGTGAAGAAGCTCGACTTTTGCAAGGTACATTATTTTGACTTGCAACCACGGACATGAAGAAGATGAAAAATTCATAAGCTTAAATATGCACAAGTATGGATGCAACGTGAAGAATGAATATCAAGCGTAATCACTGAATAAATAAAATCCAGTGGTTAGAAATGATATAACCATATTAAAACACAGATTTTCGAGATGTTGGTCAGGATAAAAGTTTATCAATTTTCTTTATTTAAACACTGCAAACTGTTTGACTTCTTTCTGTTTGTGTTTGAAGGTGTAGTCACAAATACTTCAAATACTTTTTGGATTCACTGCAGGTGCGTCAAAGTAACGCAGCATTCAGCGAAAGGGTATGAAAAACCGGTATCTATCATTGGCAGGATCGTGATCGGAGATTGTATCAATTATTCTAATCACTCACCTCGTATTCGTATCACAATCCGACACGTGCTAGTATAGTTCGACACGGGTGACCACGCCGTGAAGGTGACAACCGTTGTGCCAGCTGGCAAATCTGCCTGCAATTGTTTGCCCCATGATGGAGAAGCGTCTACGTATCTACACAGAAGAAGGTCAAAAATTTTTAGGAAAAAAGAGTTGGAAAGTTTGAATGAGTAAATAAACTGTAAATAAAATCAAAATTCAATGTAATATAGCTGTCTTTCGAAGTACATTTTAAATAAAACACTTGAAGTGATTTGGTGTTGGGAACAAAAATGAAAAAAAACATTCACAGAGGAAATGGATAAAATAAAATTACAAATGATTGCTTGTGATGGCAACGAATTAATTTGCACATTTAGTAATTCGTAAAAAGATTATTTACGTATCTATACAGAAAAACATCAAAAATTTTTAGGAAGAAGGAATTGGAAATAAACAAACTGTGAATAAAATAGTATTATTAATATCAATGTAATATCTCGTGAAGGATAGCTGTCTAAATAAAATACTAAAAATAATTTGGTGATGGGAACAAAAATAAAAAAACATTCACAGAGCAGAGGGTTAAAATAAGATTGCAACTTATTGCTTATGATGGCGAATTAATTTGTACGTAGTAATTCGTAAAAAAATTATTTGGAATCAATAGCCATGTAGGAGTCTTTTGAAGTAGAGTTGAAATAGAACGCTTAACCCTCTGTGTTTGGGGTGCATTCGCAGACTAATAAAAGCTAGTATGTTTCAGATTTCTAAAGTATGTTTATCTTTTAAGAATCAATAAAATGTGACAAATAATTATGCAGAAAAATTGTATCTTTACATTTTGCTTGAAAAATGTATGGGCTCCAATCACACCCCTGTACACGGTTAACATGAGAATAGCAGTGCGCAGAGAAAAGGCGATGGTGGTATTGGGAAAAAAAGAGAATTGAAACGGATCTCAAGCGGAAAGGGTTAACGGTCACGGTAAGATCGAGTCGACGTTGTCGAAGATCTCGAGATAGAATCCATGAGCAGATCGATAAACCATTAACATGCGAGGCGCTGCCATCTTTAGAGTCCCCCGGTGATTGACATCTCTAACGCGTCGTGACGCAGATGATTTCCGTTTCGAGTTCGTACTGTACGAAAGCACAGAGGAACGGCCCGGCGCACAGGCCGAATAAATAGACTCGGGTGCACAAATACCGGAGCAAAGACGCGTATACGCTTTCCCTCTCTCTCTCTCTGGCGCTCGCTCACTCGGTAGGAACCCCCTAAGCTCGTTTGGAATTCTCATTGTGCACAGCGGCAGACCTTGCTGGCAGTACTGGTTGCGACGGAAGATAAACCATTCCATTGTGGGAACATATTGCGGGAGTGGGCACCACGAAAAGAAATTAATTTCGCCGTATTAGCGTCGCGCAGCATTTCACCCCGACTTAATCAATTTCGGCGCGAGCAGGCGATGAAATCATTATCCTCAGAATACCGTCGTCGTCACGGGCGAATGGGCATTCTGGCCGGAAGAAATTCCACCGGTTGTTGCACGAAATAGGATACAGTAGGAGCTCCACTATGTCAATTAATTGTCAGACAAACATGTTTACGTAAGAAAGGTTCCGTAGACTGACAAGCATCTAGCATTTGAATTATGTACGACGTTCAGGATTCTCGTGCACAGTAAGAATCGACTGATATTTCATAATTTTTTAAGTGAGAACTTCTTTAGACGCAGTGAATGAGTTTGATCAGTCACGCTTCGAGGTGAAACGCTATTCGGGTAAACTCGAGGGAGCCGAGTTTAGCCGAGCGAACGAGAAAAAAACAGGTGTCCAATTGCTATAGAAGTGTAATGGTTTTTTGTAGAAATGGACTAGCTGTAGAAGTTTCTTATTTTATAGGTACAAAGATATATAAAAGCGGAAATAAAAATTTCTCTGTGACGTTAACTTGCATAAGAAATTCTGTTAAAATCCAAAGTCTGTTTCCGGTTTTGCCCCGTCTATCTTACAATGATATTTACGAGATAAGAAGACAAAAATGACGTTACGACGTGTCGGAAAGGACCATAGCAGGAAGATAAAAAGACACAGGTGACAATGTACAAATTGGGAAACGAGATAAAGGATGGAGGTTATTGGATAAGTGAGGATCGAAATGTCTGCTTGGTTTGCGATTGTGAAGGTACCGAATAAAGAAATGGATAGTGGTAGCATCAGAATAAAGAGGATACAAAAAGGTTGTATCTATATCAAGATAAAACCTCGAATAGGAACAATGGAGAGTGTAAAAATATCTGTAAAAAATCTACGTAACAAAAAAACAACGATCATCTTAGAATTTGAAAAATATGACCTCGGCATCAACAATCGGTGTAGAAATCATCTTTTTTATTTGTTGCAGGAAACGAATTAAAAAAAGAAATATTTCTATAGTGTTTTAGTGTTCTAAATGAATTTAACTAAAAAACAATCTCTTGCACTTCAAGACAATCCGTTTACATCCCTAAAGGGTCTAGTCCCATATGTCTAATAGTTATTCTGACAAAAATTCTTAGGAATCACTTGTTTTCACTGCAGTTACGTTTTGCCCTTATAAAGGGCTAAACAATTGTTTCCAGAACCGTTTTCAAGCCATTCTATCACCCATTGCGAATACAGTCTAAATGATGTAACCGACTTTGTAGTTTCCGACTACAAATGACCCCCGTGGCGCGCCGTTATCAAGTCATGCGCCAGTCATTGCTGACCCCCGCAGCAGTCAACCTGTTAACAAGGTTCGATCCAGGTGTTCCCTGCGCGGTATCTTCAGCTCTGTATTGCTCCCTTCACTGTATACTCAAATATCAATGGAACATTTCCGCGTTATAGTCTCTAATCGTAATACAGTCAAGCATTTTCGAGAAGTGAATAATCCAAAATAAACCGAATTCAATTGAATCCGCTGGAACGCCAGTTCCAATAATATTACACTTTGAATAATTTAATTAATTTATATAGATAAAATATTTGAATATAAATAAACTACTGTTTTACGAACGGACTTCGGGGATAAAAATGGGAAATAGTATTTCGACAAACACCTCCACCAGTTCATGTTGGATTTAGGATTTAGGCTGCACTTATTGCACTTCAGTAATGCAATTAACTAATCTGTAAAAATAAAATATTCTAAAATAAATGAACGACCCATTGTTTCAGGAACAAACTTCGGGGATGACTTGACACACGTTCACCATAAAAATGGGAAACAGTATTTCGATAAATACCTCCACCAGTTCATGTTGGATTTAGGCTGCGGGAATGAAACGCGTATGGTGTTTTGCCTGGCGGGTAGCTCGACGTCCATGTCTCGAGGGCACCTGACGAACGGTCGTGGCATGTCTAAAGCAACAAAGCCTATTATTAAACATGCGGTTTTCCGTGGAACGTCCTGCGGAATTATAGTACTCGAATTAATACGGGACGGGACATAACGTAATCTCGACGAGACGTATCCTTATATCACGCTGATATTATCACGTTCCACGGAACTGTCTCGATGCTTGTAATCAAATTATCGACTACTCGCTAAATTGCTGTAGGGCTCAATTACTTTGGCGTTCCCTTTCGCCTCTATGCAACTGCTGCACCCCCCTTGCACATCCCGTACACGACCGCCATCTTAGTTCAAATGTAATTGTTTACTACACTGTACAGCTGTTTGTCGATATTATATGTTTTCGCTTTTCTACTTTTTCACAATTAATATTACTGGAACCTCTTTGTCTCTAATTATTTCTTCGAAGAGAAAGACAACTGATGTTTATTGTTTGTACACATTTACAGTACCTGGCCAAAAAATTAGGATCGCTCACAATTTTCAACCTTTTCAGTCGTAGCCGATTCCACGTCACCGACTCTCAGCGCATCAATTGGCCAGCTGTGGTTTACACGCGCTGTTTACACAAAAAGTAGTAGAAATACACGATCTAAGAAACAGCACGGACCCGAGGGTTTTTCTTAGATCAAGACAATACTGTTTTATCTTTGCTATCAATAATATCTTAAAAGGGTCAGATTAACCCTTTACACTCCGAATTATTTTTCAATTTTCTTGCCAACAACTCCCTACTGTGATAAGTGTTTTACTTAAAATTTACTTCAAAGGACAGTTCCTTGACTGCTACATATTTCAAACAATTTTGTTTACTAATTATATTGAATATAGCTCTCTCAAACGTTGTTGTAATTTATATTTGTGGAATTTGTATATTCCCACAGAAGAACCAAATACATATAAAAATCCGTTTTATTTACATTTTCCTTTCTCTGATGTCGAGTCACACTCGACACAGGAGTGCAAAGGGTTAAAATATTAATTCAGAGTGTGTTTTCATTCAAATGTCATCCGCCTTCCGGAAAATATTGATTGTTTAGGTAAGACTGTCTGATACTATTTGGTTCTGTGAATAACATCGTTTCCAACTATTTCCGACTATTGAACTACGCGTTAGATAAAACGTACGCAAAGAGCGTGATTGAAAGAAAAAATTCTTTTTCTTGTTCGTTAAAGCAACGGACGAGTATTGTGGGGAAGGAAGAAAAATAGGTTGTCGGCGGTAAAAAGGTCGAACGGCTGAAGACAGTAGGGGGGAGACCGAGAAATGAAATGTAAAAAACGAAAACGTATCCCTGCAAGCTCGTTAAGGCATGGCGTTAACGTACGGCGTCGTTAGCAACCGGCCTTCACGCCGGAACTTCCTATTATTAAAAGCTGTTTAGAGCGGCCGCGTGACTAATTAAATACGCCAGAGGATTTTCGTAGGTAAATAATTGCCCGCGGCGCCGATCTTTCTTCCCAATCAGTTGCAAAAACCTCTTGCCCGCCGACTGCTCAATTCCTGCACAATTTGTGCTCGACTGGAAAATTGAAACTAAGAGTTGCACCCTCTCTCGGAATCACAATCTTATTTTTCTAGCGAGGAATATCCACTATGCACCGCGGAAATGGACTTCAAATTTTGTACAACATTCTATTATACAGTCGGGTATGCCGGAACGAACTAATTGCTTTTTAGTATACATTAAAATACACATACGAAATCTATGCATAAATAAATGCAAAATACCACCATTAATATGAATATTGATTATTGAATATTTAAATATCTCTTAGGAAGATCCTTCAATCACGAGTAAAGCGCGGATCTTTATGCAAAATACGAATTTTCCGCATCCATTGCGAAAAATAAAAGCCAAATAAAAAGGTCTTCCATTCTTTAATAATGTTCATAAGCTCCGGCTAATAAATTCATGTACTTACAATTCTTTTTAATCTTTCTACTGCTTTAGAACGCATAAAATCAGCGGTCTATTCATGAGGGATCATATCAATTTGAAAGGAATGAAAATAGTAAGTTTCGCTTCGAATGGTGAATAAATTTTTGCAGGAACGTTAAAGAATGGTTGAATAAATAAAAATAGTAAATTTGGCTAAGAATGTTGAATAAATTTTTGCAGGAACGTTAAAGAATGGTTGAATACATGAAAATAGTAAATTTCGCTTCGAATGTCGAGTAAATTTCTGCAGGTACGTTAAAGAATGGTTGAATAAAATTCTATCAGATTTCAGCGATAAAAAGATTAAAGAGCGAGCTTACCCGAATGGTAACGAGAATCGATCGCGATCGATTCCTGAATGCAAGCGGGTTCCTTGCCGTTCCATCGGTTGCCAGCCATGCAATATCTCGTGTGAGGTCCTTCCAGCCTGAATCCCCTTCGGCATCGTATATGACATCTGGCTCCAACAGGATAATCCATTGCCCCAGAAGAATGACCGGGACATCTGATCTGGAATAAGATGAGTCTCAGAAATACAATGCATCCCCGAGACCAAAAACTTTCATGCCTTTCTCCGGCGAGAAAAAGGGACTTCGCAAAATCCCGAATAAAATTACATCTCTGCGACTGACGCCATAATAAATTATACTATTAATACTTTATCTACTGGAAGCCCACTCATAAATTCTCTCTATAATTTATCAGGTTAACTCAAAGAAATTGATTAAATTATTGCTTTGGCTGTTGAAAAATCTACATATTAATTTCACTATGAAATATTCATATTTATTTCACTAGTAATGAAATTGTGGCCAGGTACGTATTTTTATAGAATATCATTAAATTTATTTATTATAATTTTTCTAAAGTTATAATTTTCTAAATACATAATTTTTCTAAAGAATTGAAAATGAGCCACTTGAATCGTCGGCAGTTCTAAGATTAAAAAGAAAGAATATAGATGTTTAAATTAATCAGATATTCGTTTTACCATCTGCAAACATTATGGATCGGTCTCTGTCTAAAACTCGTTTCAATATAATGAAAACCGATGTGATACAGTTTCACCAATTAAAATTTTTAATAACTCCGATCGAAGGAAGATACTTCAATTCGTTCATTTTTTACGTATCCCACTCGTGTATAAAATCTGTTGATAAATGTTCCCACGTTTAAGTGGGATGGCATGTTTGGAGATTCTCGATCAAAAGTACTTTTGGAATATGTTTTTAAATTTCTTCTATTTTGTTAACTGGATGGGGAAGGAACGACCAACTTCTTTAACCCTCCTACGGCGAAGTTTTGGGTCTGTTTTGACCCAGGATATCAAAATCGTCATTTGCTTGCTCAGTTACATCAGAGACAACAGAAATATCAACACTTGACATTATAAAGCTAATTATCGAGGTTGAAAAAACTATTTTATAATAGCCCAATCCTTTCAGAATGAAACAAAAGAAAATGTAACTCAATCGGGGAAACCTTTCCTGAGATAAAAATTCGTAAGTGAGGAACCAAAATTGCAAACTTCGAAGGCCTGTAAGTTCTCAACAAATTTCAAACCGGCAAAATTAATTTCATATGGACTACAGTATATTTAATTTCGAACGAAATCGACGATGGTGACGTCAGAAAGTGGTCGATTCGAAATGGAATGACCCATTGTTAAAATTCTTCGCAACCGCGTGGCGATTAAAATCCGTGCGCGAGTGTCGGGGTCGGCACAGAGGCCGGTGCATTTAAGTATATCTCGTGTAATAAATTGTTACGCACTTCAGCGTGGAGTGGTGGTTCCATGGCACGACATCTCAATTCCGGTGAAACGCAAGTTTTCTCGTCGGAAGCCAACACCAAGTCTCCGCTGCACGTACAGTAGTAACTTCCGGCGGTGTTAACGCATTCACCGTTGCATTCCCCGTTACGGTTCAAGCACTCGTTTATATCCTGGCACTGGCTTCTGTTTCTGCGGGACAAAAGCCACGAATTTGTATAAGCAACTTTCCGCATCAATGTCGTCGAACGTTTCATTTAAGGCCCGCTTACTGCCCGTCTTAATTAGAGAAAATAAGCAGAAAACGCCGCGGAGCCGCGCGATCAAATTAATGTGCCCGAAATGTACAGTGACTCGGATTAATATTCGGACGCTCTAAAAAAGACAACAACTTTTTTAATATTCTACACGATCTGAACTTTTTTTGGAAGCTACAGCAATTAGTTTACTACAGAATGCGAAAAAATTTTTTCTCAAAAATGGCAATTGAAAGGAATTGTAAGAAAAACACAACTGCATTTTACAACTTTTTTATGTGTGGGTCTATATTGAAAATTTTAAAAATACGTTTTGTAGATCTCTGTCAATTATATGCACTGTAAAAGTTTCATCGAAATCGGTTGATGCGGGAAAAAACGACAGGCATTGAAAGATGTAAGAATTCTTAGATTTATTGCAGTTAGAGGACGGAAATCGTGAAAATCTGCAATTTTTACCATCTTTAAACGTTTGTAGCTCATTGGAACGTCGACCGATTTTAACGAATTTTTCAGAAATTATTTAATTTTTTTTTTATTAATTGACAGAGATCTACAAAACGTATTTTTTAAATTTTCAATATACGCCCACTAATAAAAAAGTTGTAAAATGCAACTTTTAGTATTTTTTCTACAATTCCTTTCAATTGCAATTTTTGAAAAAAATTTTTTCACATCCTGTAATAAACTAATTGCCTCTAGCTTCCCAAAAAGAGCGTCGGAATATTAATCCGAGTCACTGTATGAAAATCTCGAGCTACATGAATATTTTTTATCAAGGCGAATTACAACTCCGCCGGAGAATGTTCTGTATTTTCCACTTGGAAACACTTGAATGGGTGTCTGGAAGAAGGGTCTGTGTCATGTTTTTTGAATTTATATATTATTTTGCTTTCGCATTCAATAAAACAAACCGTTAAGAACGTCTTTCAGTTTTCAGCCTTTTTCTGGAAGAAGGGCCTGTGTCATTTTTAGCTGATTTTTATTATTGTATAATATTAATATTAATATATTATAATACAGTAGGACCTCGATTAACCGGCTTGATCGGGAGAAAATCAGCCCGGATAAATTATGGCCCGATGGATAATCGAGACCCGAGGGACATAATTAAAATGTATATTACATTCCAAAATAAATTTTTTATTTTTGAAAATTTATTTTCCTTCATAATATAATCATATTCAAACGCATATTTATTTATACTACTGTATAGTATATTAATATTTAATATATTATAATTATATTATAATTGTATTTATAAATACAATTCACGTTTGAGTTCAAAATTGCGCTTTTATAAAATTTAACAAACCAGACCCTTCTTCCTGATACACATAAGTGTATTTTCATGGACATAATATAATACTCATTTCAATACATATAAGTACCTTTGATTCAACGTGAAGCCATTACGACAGGCACACATGTAAGAACCCTTTGTATTGATGCAATCCTGCTCGCATCTGCCGCTGTCCCACTCGCATTCATTTATATCTAATTACATAGAAGATATTAAGATTATTCCACTTCTGAAAGTATTAGCTATCACAATTTTTAATACCGCGCGTGTTTTGTCGAATTTTAATGTATCAATTTTTAAAAGCTTAAATCGTATAACGTTGTGTTTAATCATTTTTTAATATAATAAGTTTAATTATTACTTAACTTTAATTGTTTTTAAATATTAGAATGAATACAATCTTTCTCATAAAACAATTGGAATAGCTAAGCTGAGATTACATTTCTGCCTTGTGTCTCCTCAGTTTATCTGTACCCTTGCTTTTTCATCGTTTTGGTTTGGAAACGGGATTCTATTCCACAAAGCCAGTACCTACTGACGTAGCTTCGGGGAAGGAACGTTATGAAACAGTTCCTTATTCAATTTATCAGTCTTGAAAAATGAAGAAGGAATTCATGTATTCTTGTTGAAGCAAATAGTGGAAATGTAATACTTTATAAAAATATCAAGAGAAACTTTCATAGTAAATAAGATAGTGGAATTATATAGTCATCATTAGACTTTATGCGGATCTTTATGCAAAATAAAGAAGTGCCTGCATCGATTCCAAGACACAGAAGCTAAATAAAAATTTCTTTCTTCTTTTAATTATTTTATTCAACTAGAACTAACGCGTTGATGTTCTTCAATTTTCTAAATGTGTCCACTGCTTTAAATTGTACGTACTAATTTTTGTTATAAATGCATAAAATCCGCAGTCTGACCTTCATATAAAATATTTGAAATCTAATTCCTGCAAAAATGGTGATTTACTCTTTACATATCATTTATGCCAAGTAAAATTGCATTAAAATATAAAAGGTCTCTCAAAACGTAGAATCCAATGTATTTGCAAAATTATAAAGACGAACTTCAAAATGAAGTTCAAATTGAAAATATTCTGCATACGTGTAACATATTGCCAGCACTAATGACTAAACTGCGAATGTTTACGCAATTTTCAAGTTTTGTAAACAAATTTTAAGAAAATGATACCAAATAAAATTCTGTTTTCATTAGTAATAGCATTTGTAGATCCCAAATAAATAAAAATCGTACTAAATTCTGTTGAATTTAATACTCCAGCATTGTTTGCAAAATTTGGATAAGCCATAAATGCATAAAGATCCGCAGTCTAGTAATGACAATGTGTTTGCAAATAATGATGATAAAGATTTCTTATTTAACCGTGGGATAGTATACGATGCCCCGTATCCTCTACATTTCCCTGAAGTCACGTTGGGCAAGTATGCCTCGAGCTCGACGATGCTCATAAACGTGTCAATATATGAACATGTGTTATACGCTTCAATACATATACTTGCCTATGCAATCACCGACATTGAATTTAAATCCTACCGCACAAGTGCATGGACACGAAATCCCGATTGACGATGCATCTATTTTCTACTGGATCAGTTTTGTACGTGCTTATCAACGCGCGATTAGATCGTTCAATTTTATATATTCATAATAAACTGAAATATATAAGGTAAAATATTTTAATATTTTATATCTATAATAATTCTGAATCTATAATAATTCATCGATTCGTTCCAAATTCCACGAAAAATATGAATTTAGTTAAATGATTAGTGTAAATTCAATCGAATGGAAACGTAAACAAATCTGAATTTAGGGAAATCATTTTTCACGAACCTACACAATTATCCCCGTCCAATCGATATCCGGCTTCGCAATCGCATCGGTAGCTGCCATAAGTGTTGATGCACTTAGTCTCCTGGCAAGGGTTACTCGCGCATTCATTAACATCTGAAAATATATGCAACTTATCGCACATTGTCCAATCTTTTATTTTTAAAAATCGCTAGAGTCTCTAGGCTAGAGACGAGAACAGAGATTGAGGGTTATCTAGAATCAGGTTCAGCTTTCGTGCGATTAGTTCTGCAAAGCGAGATCTAGCAATATCGCATAATAGAATCGCATCCTTGTGGTTCACTAAAGTTAATTGGATTGTCCTCAAATAGTTGTGCAGTATCTGTACTTTGCTGTAATATTATTATTCTTGCAATCTAGCGTTAGCCATAGTTGTCCTATCTTCATTATAAAGTGACGTTCATGCAGTTTCCGATGTGCCATTTCATACAGATTAACCCAATAATTTACTTGTTGTTTAATTTAATTGTTGTTCCAGAAATACCATACTTATATTAATCGTTTACTTTTTTAAATTTCTTAGATCAAGACTTTACTGTATATTGTAATAGTATTATAATAGCACATACTAACATATTTTTCAAGACTACTCACCCATGCACGCCGAATTCAGCATCTCGAAGCCGTCCCTGCACCTGCACTCGAATGATCCCACAGTGTTCACGCACTCCTGCTCGCAACCGTGTTGTCCATTGCATTCGTCAATATCCTTGCACTTCTTACGATCACTATCATCATACTGGAACCCCAGTCTACAGCTACACACCGTCAAATTGTTCTCAACTTTACAAACTTGCTCGCAACCTCCATTATTGTCCGCACAAGGATCCACAATACGGCAAGATTCATTAACCAATCGATACGGAACAGGACAGTCACATCGAAAAGAGCCTTGCTCGTTGACACAAAGATGGGAACATCCTCCATTATTGTCCTCGCACTCGTCAACATCAACGCAAGTCTTCTTATCCTCCTTCAACCGATATCCAACCGGGCATTCGCAACTATGACCACCGTCAACGTTAACGCAAACATCAGAGCACCCTCCGTTTTCCATTTCGCACTCGTCGACGTCCCTGCAAGTCTTAACATCGTTGTCCAAGCGGAATCCGTTGGCGCAACGACAGGCAAAGCTGCCCTCTGAATTGACGCAGATGTCCGAGCAACCGCCATTCTCTGTCAGACACTCGTCCACGTCCTCGCACGTTTTTTTATCTTCGCCTAAACGCAATCCCGTGGGGCAATTACACTTGACGCCTCCGGCGATATTAACGCAGCCGTGCGAACAGTTCCCGTTGTCCAGTTTGCACTCGTCAACGTCGACGCAGCTTCGGGAATCGTTCGCCAGCACGTGGCCGTTGGGACACAGACACGTGAACGATCCTAACGTGTTAGAACACCGGTGGGTACACTCGGCAACGCCGGTTTCGCACTCGTCGACGTCGACGCAGATCCTTTCGTCCTCCGACAGCTCGTACCCTGAAGGACATGAGCAGAAATGGCCGCCGATCGTGTTCGTACAGCTGTGCGAGCAGTCGCCGTTCCTCTCGAGACACTCGTCGATGTCCAGGCAAGTGGACTTGTCCGAATGCAGATAGTGTCCCTCGTAACAAGTGCAGACATAGCTACCCAGGAGGTTCAAGCAATCGTGGCTGCAGTTGTGCCGGGTGCTCAGACACTCGTCTAAATCGATGCAGCTCTTCTTGTCGTCCGGCAGAAGAATATAGCCTGGCGGACACTCGCAATAGTACGAGCCGTTCGTGTTCTTGCAGATGTGCGAGCAGCCGAGGTCCACGTCGTTCTCGAACTCCTCGCATTCGTTCACATCCTCGCAAGTCTTCTGATCTTGCCCTAACCTGAACCCTAACGGACAGGAGCAATGGTTGCTCTTCGCGGTCTCTTCGTAGTGGCAATGATGCGAACAGTTCCCGTTGTTTTGCTTACAAGCGTCGACCAGTTTGCAGGTCTTATTGTTGTTCGTAAGGTCGTATCCCGAAGGACAACTGCAACGGAACGATCCTACAAGATTCTGACAGGTGTGCGAGCATCCACCGTTCTCATCCTCGCATTCGTCCACATCGTCGCAGTACGCCGGCTCCAGAGAGTTCACCTTGAAACCCTCGTTGCAAGCACACTCGAACCCGCCGGGAATGTTCACGCAATTGTGCGTGCAGTTGTCCATTACAGTCGCGCATTCGTCGACGTCGACGCAGGTGGCGTTATCTCGAGCCGATAGCTGAAATCCTGAAGGACACTCGCAGCTGATAGCGCCGCCGCTGAAGGCGCAAATGTCCGAGCAGCCGCCATTGTCTGCGAGACACTTGTTCTCGTAGATGCAAGCCAACTTATCATTGGACATAATCATGCCCGCCGGACAGGAACAAAATGTCTCGCCGTTCTGGTAATTGCAGTCGTGCGAGCACCCGCCATTGTCCGCGAGACACTTGCTCCTCTCCAGACAGGTAGTGCCGTTTTCGGATAGGATCATTTCCTGCGGACAGGTGCAAGATAATTTGCCGGCGTCGTAGTTACAGAAATGGGAGCAGCCGCCGTTCTCGACGTAACACTTGTTCTCCTCGACGCAAGTGACGTTGTCCTCTTCGAGCAGCATACCCGGCGGGCAAAAGCAGCTTGCGGTGCCGTTCTCGTAATGGCACAAATGAGAGCACCCGCCGTTGTCGATCAGACAGTTGTCGATCTCCACGCAGGTCTTCCCGTCGTCCTCCAATAATTTGTAATTATCAGGACAGGCGCACTCGACGCTGCCCTCTATGTTCGCGCAGAGATGAGAGCAGCCGCCGTTGTCCTCGATACACTCGTTCACGTCTTCGCAGGTCTTCCGATCATCGGCCAATCGATAACCCAACGGACATTCGCAGTGGAAGCTGCCGTCGGTGTTGACACAGGAATGAGAGCAGCCGTTGTTTACCCCGTTGCTCGCTTCCTCGCACTCGTCCTTGTCTTCGCAGGTTTTCTTGTCCGAGGACAAGACATATCCTGACGGGCAGTCGCACCTGACGCCTTCCGGCCCGCTAACACACTCGTGGGAGCAATCGTGCTTTCCCGCGCAAAAATCAATTTCCTCGCACGTCCGACCGTCGGAGATTAATTCCATGCCGCCGGGGCACTCGCATTTGTAACCGCCGGGAACGTTCACGCAACCGTGGCTGCAGTTGTGCGGCTCGTCGCAGAAACTTCTCTCCACGCAGACTCTATTGTCGCGTCCAAGGACTAGATTCTCCGGACAGGAACACCCATAACCGCCGTCGAAGTTCTCGCAGCCGTGGGAACAACCATGATCCTGCTCGCATTCGTTAACATCGGAACAAGTCTTCTTGTCATCCGCCAGCTTATAACCGTCTGAACAATCGCAATGGAAGCTACCTTCGGTGTTCACGCAAATATCCGAGCAGTACCCGTTGTCCCTGTTGCACTCGTCGATGTCCTCGCAGGATTCCTCATCGTCCTTTAACCGAAAGCCAGAAAGACACTCGCAATGGTAGGACCCATTCGTGTTCACGCAAACGTGGCTGCAAGAATGGAGTCCTTCGGCGCATTTGTCCACGTACTCGCATGTCATGTCGTCTTCTCCCAGCACCAATCCTTCAGGACACCCGCAGCGAATCTCGTCCTCGTCCTGCTCGTAAGCATGCGAGCAATTCAGCCCGCTGATCGATCTACAGTTCCTCGAGTCTTCCAGCTTCCACCCTGGCGGACAACTACAATTATACCCGCCGACAGTGTTCGCACACTCGTGAGAGCAGCCGTGTTCGGCATCCCGACACTCGTCTATGTCCTGGCACGTCCGTTCCTCTTTGGAAAACACGTGCCCCGGTGGACAAGAGCAGCTATAGCTGCCTTCGGTGTTCACGCAGCCGTGCAGACAGTCGTGGGCCTCCTCCGCGCATTCATCGATGTCCGTGCAAGTTCGATTGTCCTCTGCCAGCCGGTATCCTGTCCGGCAATCGCAGGAGTACGATCCTTCGTTGTTCTTGCATTCGAACTGGCAGTTGCTTGTACTTTCCACGCATTCGTCGATGTCCTGGCAAGTTGCGCCGTCGAGACCTAGCCTGTACCCTAGAGGACACTCGCAGTGATATCTTGAATCTCTCACTACGCATAAGTGCGAACAGTTCGCGTTCGAACAGAGATCAACGGTGCAGGAAATTGCATCGTCGGTCAGCGTCCAACCTGGAGGACAGGAGCAACGGTAGGAGCCGTATTCGTTGATGCATATATGCGAGCATTCATGATCCCCTAATAAGCACTCGTCGACGTCCTGACACTGGCCATCTTCATCCTGGCGAAGTCCTGCGGGGCACAAAGCGTCGTGGCAAGTCAAACTGTCTGGCAACAACTTCAAACCCACCGGACAAGCGCACTTGTAGCTTCCTACAGTGTTCACGCACTCGTGCGAGCAATCGTGCTCGTCTTCGACGCACTCGTCGAAGTCTTCGCAGGTCTTGCCGTCCTCTAGCAGAACATAACCATCCGGACAATTGCATTTGTACGTGTCGTGTGTCCTCTCGCAGATGTGCGAACAATTAGCGAAGTTACAGTAGTCGATCGCAGTGCACAGCCGTTTATCATCCGATAAGGACATTCCTACGGGACACGCGCATTCGTACGATCCTGGGAGGTTCATGCACTCGTGCGAGCATTGATGAGTTCCTTCTAAACACTCGTTAACGTCCACGCAAACTCTAGAGTCGTTTCCTAGCACGAAACCGCTAGGACAGCCGCACGTGTAGCTCCCCTCTCGGTTGACGCACTCGTGTGAACACTTGTGCCCGTTGACGCACTCGTTCACGTCGTTGCACGTGTAGCCGTCGCCCGAGTGCTCGTACCCATCGAGACACGAACAGTTGTAACCGCCGGGAGTGTTTGAGCAAACATGAGAGCACTTGTGCTCGTCGGTCAAGCACTCGTCCACGTCGGAGCAGGTCTTTCCGTCGTTGTTCAACGCGAATCCCTGTCGGCAGGAGCACGTGTAGCTGCCGTGAACGTTCTGGCACTGATGTTCGCAGTCGTGAACGTTTCTTGCACACTCGTCGATATCCGTGCAATTGAGTTTGTCGTGTTCGTGGGCCTCGAGACCCGTAGGACAGGCACACTCGAAGCTCCCAGGCAAATTGACACAGGAATGGGAGCACAAATCTAGAGCGCACTCGTCCACATCCGAACAGGTGACTCCGTCCTCCCGCAGCTGATATCCCAAAGGACAAATGCATCTCGGCCCCGTCTTTGATTCCTGACACCCGTGAGAGCAAGGCGTTATCAGTGTCTCGCATGTTCGCAATTCAACGCAGCCGATGTTATCCCCTTTCAAACTATATCCCCGGGGACAGCTGCACCGGTACGAGCCTTCCGTGTTGTTGCAGCCGTGCGAGCACGGCGGAGGCGTTTTCTTACACTCATCAACGTCGTTGCAGGATACCCCGTCCTCGTGAAGCTCGAATCCGGGCTGACACGCACAATAATAACCGCCGGGCTCGTTTATACACTCCTGCTGGCAGCCATGCGGCTCGCCCTCGTCACCCTCCACGCACTCGTCGATATCTGCAACCGTGTAACAGTAACAACCCCCGATGAAAAGATAACATACCACGGAAATTTCGTGTTTCCCTTAATTTCTAATCAATTTATAGATAGACTTATCCGTATTGAAATACGCAAGCAGATTTGAACTCCTTCTCGTCGAGGCAGTTTTTCCGTATTGAACCGATGAAACCATTTTTTGAAAAAATCTTCTTTGCACTCCTTTGTCGAGTGTGACTCGACATTAGAGTTCTTCCTTTATTTATTTAATTGTATTATTTTTTAGATGAGAACAAATGTAAATTACAACAAAGTTTGAAAGCTATATTTAATGTAATTAGTAAGCAAAATTGTTTAAAATAATTAGCAGTCAAGGAACTGTCCTTTGAAGTAAATTTTAAAACACTTAAAATAGTAGGGAATTTTTGGGAACAAAATTGAAAAATAATTCGGAATGCAAATGGTTAAGGAAACCATAGGTTAGCTTGTACATCAATTAATACTTTAATTGTATTACATTTTCACTCAATTTAGCGGCAATAAAAGCTAGCTGTATATACTAGATTTTATTCTCCATCAGTCCAGGAACTTTTTGAATGCATTGCGTGTAGGTATAAAAAAACATCTTCATACCAATGCAGTCGCCATTTGGATCCTTCTTGTAGCCCTCCTCGCATCTCCCGAATTCTGGAATTTCGGTGACGCCTTCCTCGTCGTAGTCGTCATCTTCGTCGTCGTCTTCAGCGTCATAGTCTTCGTTTTGGAGGACTTTCGTCAACCTCTGAGGCTTGCTGACGCATTTATACGAGCCGATGGTATTTTCGCACACGGTGTTATTCGTGCAAACCTTCGACGCGTTTTCGCACTCATTCACGTCTAGCGAGAAAACAGATCGGAAGAACCGGTTAATGGTGTCTGGAAGTGTAAACAGTTGTGCAACAACTGTTATTTAACTTTATATTGAACATCGCTGAGAAGCGAATAGAACGCTTTCAATTTATTTTATTTTCGGTATTCACTTCTTATTTAATAGAAAAATCGAAAAACTATTGTTACAATATTGTGCGTGGTTAATCTTCAATCCCCTAAAATAAAACATGCGGCGTACGCATGCAATTGAAAGAATGTTAATGAGTATGATAAGAAATTTTGGGAAATGTTTATTTTCTCATTTGATAAAAAATGATTGTTACGTCCAGAGCAATAAGCTTGCAATTCATTTTATTTTCGGTATTGAAAAATCGGAAAATTATTGTAACGTTCCAAACTCATTTACTCTGCAATAAACTGTATTTTTCATGCAGAATATTTGCAATTTACAACATTGTGTTACTAAACTGAAACACGCGACGAAGGCATGCAATTAAAAGAATGTTAATGAATAAGATAAGAAATTTTGGGGAATGTGATACTGTCCTACATTATAAATTTGAAACTTAATTCGCTCCCAGGATATGAAAGGAAGGGCAACTAATGTTTTATAATTATTGTAACTCAAGATTAAAGAATGAAATGGGCTTTTATCATGTTTAGTCACCTGGAAACTTTCCAAGGAACATTTTCTGCTGGAGAAAAAGCAACCTGATATATGCATCTAGTTAAAAGATATTATCAAGTATATCATGATAACCATATCCATTCTCATTTTCTGCATTCATGTAATGACAACGCAAGATATGAAATATTCTATAGAATATTTCCAGTCTCATCATACGGAAAGATAGCGTCTGGCAAAATGAATTTTCGTAATTTCGTTCCTAAACTTAAGTTATCATAGTTGCAGAAATAAGTTTCTCGCACCCTTGATTGCTTCAAGTGCTGTAATGTTTCCTCTTAATTTCACGTGCAATTACGGGCGAAAAGATAGCAGATAAAGAAGTTTACACACAGCTAGCAACGGTAAAAGTAAAATTATATTTCGGAACTATTTATATAAATTGCATTTTACTATTTTACAGTTTTTTTGACAATCAACCAGCAATGTACATTTCTTATGAATAGTTAATTTTAGTACGCTGTGCTGTAGCTAATTTTAATTATTTTTTAATGTAGAAATAAGTTTCATGTTAATACTTTCTCAATTTGTATACAAAATTTACAAAGAAGACACCTATCGCGGTAGAAACCCTTAAGTGCACTTTAGCAGCACTTGTTCTTACCTTGGCAAGTTTTCCAATCGTCTTTCAGATAGAAGCCGTCAGGACAGAGGCAGAATACGCTCCCAGGTGTATTCAAGCATACGTGAGAACATCCACCGTTGTTCACAGCACATTCGTCAATATCCTCGCAGGTGTGATTATCCGCCGCCAATTTGTGACCGGGAATGTCGGAGCAGCTACACTCGTAGCTCCCTTCAAGATTGATACAAGTGCCTTGGCACGGGCCGTGCCCATTATTTAGGAGGCACTCGTTAACGTCTGAACGGAAACAACCAAGTAACCTTGTAAATTGCTTTCGAAATTGAACGAGGGAAGCTCGCGAATCGTTGGATTCATTCTTCGTTTAAGCTCTTCGAATACTATCGAGAATTGATTACGCGTACACGCGTTAAATTCAACTGTTGAGGATACCTATTGTTCGATACTAATTTCTCCTCGAGCCGCTTATACGCGACGTAGAACGGAACATCGTTTCAATCTCTAAATAACATTCTTTCTCTGCTCGCTGGATAGTCTTTAATTAATACAATCTTATCGTATAATTAATTCGATTGATATTGATATTATTTGAAATTATTCTGACAGATTCGTATGCCACAGAAATTGAAAAATAACGCAGCTCTAAATTAAGTTGCTTCTTAAGAAGCACAAATACATTCTTGCTCTGATTAAGCACAAATAAATTCTTACTCTGATTAAAGGTATAAGTGTATCGTTTTGTTTTATTTTCTATTAATATTATCTTTCATTCTTTTTCAGTCTTTGCTTATTGATTAATTCTTTTCATAAATCTACTGATTGCGTCTAATCTCATAGTAGGATTGCCGAATCGATCGTTCATTCGCGATGCGTTTAGGTTAATTCGTAAATTAGCACCCTCGAGCCATTTACGAATAGCTGTGCCAGTGACATGCGTAACATAGGTGTAGTTACAATAATCACACTGATTATAATCGAAGTTATAATAGTCATTTCGAATGCTAGGCTCGCGTATTACAATCATTTTGTGTACATATTGATTATCTGATTACTGAAATATTATTCGTGCTTCTATGAAATGTTAACATCGATTGATCTTTTAAACTGTGCATTTAGTATTTTGTATTATTGTTAGTTCGTAGATTGAGAATACTCTGAAAGAGCGTTATATTTGCACTTTTACACTCCGCCTCACTTTTTGATGTTAGAATCCATAAATGCGCGAACAGCCTTGGTCTGGTTATAATGAATCCAAATTGGAATCAAGCGGAAGTTTGTTTACTCGATTAATGGTTCCGTCACCGTTCGAAATAATATGAAAACCTCATTGAACTTTATTAAATTACTTGCCCTACTGGCTTTTAGCAATCGCGTACGCTATAAATAAAGTCCTCGGTCCAGTTAGAGCAAAATTTTGTGTTTCACAGTTATTGAAATTATAAAGATTTATATTACAATGAGAATCGTGCAAAATCGCAAATAAATTAAATCTTATCATTTTTTTACAACATGTGCCTGTTACTTTTATAGCTTGCTACGTTTAGTGTTAATTTAGAGACATGTATATAAAGTAAGAGTCTAGCGCTACGAAACAATTGAAAAGTGCAAGGAAACCTTGTTATTTCCGATTAAAGTGTAATGCGATCCGTTCAAATGAAATGCCTGCTTCCCCCTACATCTCTGAAATGCACGTTCCATTAATCAAGCATTGATTCAACTGTTAGGTACAATCGGCGTTTCCATGAAATCAATAAGCATCCATCCTACAATAAGGTGCACTCTCGCTAATTCGAATCTTGAAGGAATCAGACTGTCTCATTGGCGCATAGCAGCATTCTCGTGAAAGCGGTATTTAAAAGTTCTTTTAACAGATAAAGAACTAAATTCTACGAAGGCTATATTTCTCTCATACGTTGCTAAAAAGTAATTGTGTTTTACTCAGATAGTTTATATATTTGTGTAATACACAATGTGTTTGATTTCTATTCAAAAGTTTAACTTTAACAAACAATCGACGCACCGTTAACGATTATTTTGCGAAACCGTTCCCAATCAGAACGAAATTGACTGACGAGAAAGAAAATAACAATTCCAATTACTAAATGAATAACCCGATGGGTTATGATGTAAACTACGACGATATGATGAACTACGACGTAGTTTACGTTTCGCTAACGAGATATTTTATTGAGTTTAGTGCCGATAGGAATTCCGTATAAATATTCCGAATTTGATGGGGTTCGTATTTGTTCGTTAAATTGCTACATTCGAGAAATGTTTTTATGCGATGCAATTTCCACTGTTTACTTTAAGTTAACCGCACCGTACCATGAACACGGCCAGATTCGCAGACCACATCAGGCAATTCGGTAACCGTGGATTATTTGCAACCCTTGCTTCGGTTAGGTTAAATCGCAGATGTTGCTACAGACCTGTCCCGGTTTGGCCAGTCGCCCGTAAAGAAGTTAATTTGCCGACGCTCTAGTGCAGAAATTTCTTAAAATCTGATTAACGCGTTCCGAGTTAACGATCAATTAGAGACAGTATCTACCGGGTGATTCGTTTGTCCGAACTGCCTGAAATTATTGGACGAAAGTTGAAAGGGTAAAAAGAAATACTACACGATCTAAGAGACAACACGGACCCGGGGGTTTTCCTTAGATCAAGACTGTACTGTACTTGTCAATTTCTGAAATTAAGAAGCAGATACAATAAAAATATTTCGGACAGATAATACTTGATCTTAAAACATTTTTATGTAGAATATTTTTGATTGAAGTTATTCCAGAACATGTTTTTCTTTAATAAAATGAATTCGCTCGGTTCGGTACAGTAGTAAATGTCGCGTGATCGGGCTTTATTTTGAAGAAGGTAAAAACTTCTGACATAAATGATATTGCGGGGTCCTCGAATAAAACATATGAATTCTTATACCTCGAAGCAGAGAATATCGTACGGATAAAAAGAACATTGGCTCGACGTTCTACTTTCAAATATAAAAAGTCTTGCGTCCTCTTCGAAATTTTGAAAGAAGAATATACCCTAAATTCGTGTGGTTGAACTGCAACGAATTATTGTAGATTGTCTACTATAATAATTAGTAGATTGAGGATACTTTATGTAAAATAAAAATTGCAATGTTATTTCTTCCCTTAATAATTATAATAGATGAGAACATCTAATACATCTTCAAGTTTTTAAATTTTCCTACAATTTTGAATTTCATGTACTCAATTTTTCTTATCTAATATTTAGGCTAGTATTGTATTTACTCACCGTGACATGATTTGTTGCCAACTCCCAATTGGAAACCAGAGTGGCAATCACAACGAAAAGTCCCCAGCTCGTTGTGGCAAATTTGTGCACAACCAGCTGTCCCTTCGGCACATTCGTCGATATCTGCAAAAACATTAACAATATTGTGAAAATAGAGTACTCTGAAATGGTGTATTATACAAATAGGAACAAATATTTCCCTATTTATGTTATCGCCATTCTATATAAGTGGAAAGTATCTATCAATGTCGATTACAAGTTAGCTATAGCACTGACGCGGCAGGACAGGCGAGCGATGGCCGCAAGACAGCGTGCACATGGTGTCGACAGATATTTTCTCACCCTGTTCAAATTCAAATCCGTGCTGACACTTTTCATGGATAATTTCTTCGAGGCAAGTACCTTACGAATCCGATAATATGCAGCAAATTCATGTCAGGTGAACAACTTTCATGAAAGTGCTAAAATAATGTGTCGACAACACATTGGCACGTTTTTATACAAACCTACACAACATTGAAAAATCCATGTTGAAAACGTTATTCTTTTTGAAGCTAGATTCAATTTTCTATTATTTTTATTTTAGTATCATATTATTTTTTATGTAACTATTTCTGTACAAACAGAATTTTTCTACTTTTACTCTTTTTGAGGCTAGATTCAATTTTCTACTATTTTCAGTATCATACAATCTTTTAATTTTTCTACAGTTTGAAATTTCGCCTATTCATTTTTGTTGCAAATCCATAGTATCGAACAGTATCGAATCTGCGGCGTTCGTAACGTAAATTACGTGATATTACACGATAATTACGTGATAATATTTACGTCACCGTTCGTCGGTACTTTTGCTAGGTAACACTTGGCGAAACCACGGGGGAATATAAATTATGGGTTGCAGATTAGTGTCGCGACATAGATTCCGATACGGAATCGAGAAAGCTTGTTCCCTGGCCGAGGGCGACGGCGCGGCGGTTGCACTTGAAACACACTTCGATAGCCGCTTGCATTGCGGTCGTTTTCACGGAGATGCCGATTAGCATACAATGCTAAACGACACCTACACTATACGTCTACCTGTGCCACGGACATTTCGAATGACACGTTACTAGCTGTTAAGTTGACTAATCGATCCCGAAGCGGAATGTGATTTAGGCATACGAAACAGGCTGAACGTAAGCTTCGATCTACAGGCTGCATCAGCTAACGTTGCCAGCTCAATAGCGGCGTTCTTCTTGACAACCACAGATATATCTTTGACTTCATGCATTCGACGTTTTACATTGTTATATCCTTGAGCTTCCAAATAGTGCTAAAATCTTCACGAATTGCTACATCGGCGGACAGTTCGCAAAAATCGCGATAACGGGATGCCGAAACGCGCAACAGTGTGGCGGAGGGAGCGCGTCGTAAATTACCTTAAACAGATTTAAATGGTTTCCGCCACGTGTGAAACACAAACTCTCATCTTACATAACTGCACTCGAGCTCGGAATTCACGGGAGAAGAAAAATATTACGACCCTCGAAATCTCCGTTCGGGAGCCGCGCTCGTTTTTCTTACGGGGGCTGAAGCTCGCGCGCGCGCGTACGCCCCCTCCGATTTTAGATCTCATGCTATTCAGATTTCAACGAAGTCGTGTGGGGAAGAAATACGGGTGCAAATCCGTACGAAACATACATTCCCAGGTCAGAAAATTGTAAGCCTGCCTAGCGTGACCTTTATCCGCTCACGGGATAAGCATAAACCCCGCGGTATCTCAATTTCAGATCGGCCAACGTTCTACAAATCCGACACGATTTAATGCAAACATTGCACATCACGGAACGGTAAAGAAACGGAAACTCATTCCCCGATTCTCCATAACTGGCGATTTTCGCGTTACGCAACATATAAAACACTTCGAGACTTTCCGGCGAACTGCACCGGCGCCCAATGGGACGAATATACGAAAACTCGCGATATTGACTATTTGAAGTTTGTTATACAATGGCCGGAATTAATATTCGGACGCTCTAAAAAAGACGATAACTTTTTAAATATTGTACTATACGATTTGAACATTTTTCGGAAGCTAGAGCAATTCCACTGCGGCGACGTTCCACTGTGCGGCGACGTTTTAATACAATCGTGCCAGAGACTAAAATACTCAATGTGTAGCTGCAGATTTATAGTCAAATAATCGGGGCAACGTGGAAAAAGGTAACAATGGTATAAAAGAACGTCGATGGCATTGTTCTGGCATGGACTGGCTCGAAACATCGGTTACAGCGTGTATGTGTTACCTACAACCGCTTATGTTCGCACGCTTAATTGTAACAGGAAATATCGAAATTGCTACTTTTGTACCGAATTGATTAATGCACACTGTGTGAAGGCTCCTGTAACGAGGAGGAATTGTAAAGGTTGAAAATGGCAGTAGCAATGAAAAATTCAACGATTCATATGGTAGTAGCAATTCGTTTAGTTCGAACTTCGGTTGGAAAATATTGAAACTCGTGTGTTATTACTGGTTTAATTGACGGTATGCAATAAGTTTTCAGCTGTCCTCAAAAAGTAATCGGACTACACGATCTAAGAAATAGTACGGACGCGAGCATTTATCTTAATACAGTGACTCATATGACTAATATTCAGACACTCTTAAAAAGACGATAACTTTTTAAATATTATACTATACGATCTGAACTTTTTTTGGAAGCTAGAGCAATTAGTTTGCTACAGGATGTGAAATAAAAATTTTCAAAAATTGCAATTGATCGGAATTGTAGAAAAAATACTAAAAGTTGCATTTTACAACCTTTTTATGTGGGCCTAAATTGAAAATTTGAAAAATTTTTGTAGATCTGTGTCAATCAAACATATTCTGAAAATTTCGTCAAAATCGGTCGACGTTGCAATGAGCTACAAACGTTTAAAGATGGTTTAATCACTGTATAAATTTCTGGCTATTTAAACTACAATTTCATATTTAATGGCATCGGTTTTTACTCTTTAAATTTATTAAAAAATTTTGAATCCTTAGTTTCACCAAAATCAAGATATAGCATTGAGCAAAACGCTCCTCTTGGATTATTAACTCTAAATCTACCGAGCACTGAAAACGATTAAAATGTTTTAGCTTACAAAAATGTCAAGGCTCTATTTATTTAAAGCAACTTCATAATTTCAATAATTGTAAAATGAATAATATAAAACCGGTCATTTGACCGAAAATGTGAGCTTTAGTGTTAACCATAAGAATATTAAACCGCTGTTCTCGCTCATCAGCTGATTCCCAAACCGCTCGAATAACAACCCCGTTGATCCGCCGACATTTAGCCGGAGGTTGTTTTAAACATCTTTACTACATGATTATACTTGCCTAACAATCTCCGTAGAATTAAACTAACATTTCTACTGGTATCATTAATGTTTTCGCAGCATAAATTAGCAGGTAACTGTTCATCAGCTGTAACGTAATCCGAAATGATGAACAGTCGCGGCATGAACCAGTCGCAGATCCGAGATATATGCGGATATGTCAAATATGTCCGAGCATATAAGCATTCGGATGTACTCGTCCCCCTTCATCCAATTTGTTTATATTAATTTCGTATTTATTAAATACGCCATCGGTGGCGCAAGTTTGACACTCGGTGACAGAAGACCTGGAGTTCGGAACAGATTCAATATGTATTCATGAAGCTAAGCCAATTCCAATACAAAAGCTTCACTTCATGGGATTCGCTTACTACTCACAACACATGATAATACATATCGTACTGTGACTGCTTATGATTTCGAGAACTTAGATCATAATGGATTCCATGACGGAGAGATACCAAGCCTGGTTCAAGTTCAGAATGCGAGTTTCCATATGTCGGTTAAACGCGAAATCTGATTTACATTTACCGGGATCTGGCTGCTCAAGGAAGAACATTATTGTCATAAATAGACTGCGGATATTTATGCAGAATAAAAAATGGTTGCATCGATTGCAAGACTCAGGAGCCAAATAGAAATTTGATTCTTCTTTTAAGTATCTAATTAAGCTGAAATTTATACACTGTGCCCCTAAATCTTCTTAATTCGTCCACTGCTTTAAATTGTACATTGTTTAAATAGACTGCGAAGAATACGCAATCGATGCGGAAAATGTTCATTTTCCTTAAGATCCACAATCTAGTCGTACATTTGAATTGATTTAAAAGTGATTACCTATGCAGGAATGTCCTTTGACATGATATCCGTCAAAGCACGTACACTTCACACCAGTCTCAGTGTTTTCGCATATGTGCTCGCAACCTCCCCGGTCCTGGCTGCAACGTTTCACGTTATTGAGTGTCGACTCTGCAACAAAACCGTGTGATTCTTTTCACTTGACGAATTGCTACCCAACAGAATTTATCTCCGCGAGGGGGAGATTAAAACTGATTTGAACTCGATCCTAACACTGCAGCAATCAACCAAAGTCAATTGATGGTACCTGCTACCAACATTAATTCTAAAAAAAAGCGAACTATACGACGTAATATATTTGGGGAGCGTTGCGCTCGCCATTACGTTGTGCACAGGTTACTCATTGGAGTACGGATTTTGTGCGTTTACGAGGAAAAAGAATTTGTAGAACACAAAACAGTAGGTTTAAAGGATTGAAAGGATTAAAAGTATATATTGATATTATTAATATATATCCATTTATTAAAATCATCGAAGAAAAGAAACAATAAGTATGAAACGTGATGATACTAGTTCCACGATGTTCTTTTTAAACAGCAGGTAAAGGATTAAAATATTAAAAGAATTTAGGTATAGGTACTATAATGTAACATTTTATATATTATTGTACTGTGTATATATTTATATTATTAATATATTATTATCGATTTATTAAAATCATGGAATAAAGAAACAATGAGTATGAATTGTGACGATACTCGTTCTACGATGTTCTTTTTAAATAGTAGATAAAAGGATTAAAAGAATTTGGGTAACAATGTATATATTATTTATATTATCGATTTATTAAAATGATCGAAAAAAAGAAACGATAAGTATGAAACGTGACGATGCTCGTTCTACGGTGTTCTTTTTGAACATGGAATTAATTTGACGTTTTCTAGGCAAACTGCGAGATTGCACTCGGTGCACGCGTACGTGTAGCAGAGTGTGTTGGGAATAGAAAATTTTATTTGTACTTTTTAAGATAATATTTCTATGAATGTAGTGGTTCCATCCAGCGGTGCTTACCTCCTTCCTTTATGCAACGCGGAAGAATGCCCAACCAAGTGCCATCGCTGCAGAAAAGCCGATCCGCCATTGAGTCCTTGAAAATGAAGTCCTCTGTGCACTCGTACACTGCGACAAGGTATCGATTGTACGGAGGCAGTACATTTTTCCTCCTGCGAAAATACATAGGAAACTACACGATCGCGAAGAAACTAACACGCTAAGAAAATTTCATCTGCCCTCCACATGTTACATTCGTTGGTTTAACAGAGTGCATCAAATTCGTTCTATGCAAATATAATGTTCTCCCTTTTAAACGAAATTATTAATATCAAAGTAACTCTGATCGAAAAAATCAGAAGGCAAACAGACCAATATTCATTAATCAGTAGATCTTTATGGAAAATAAAAATTGTTTGCTTCAACTACAAGCAAGAGAAGCCAAGTAGACATTTTTTCTTCTTTACTTAATGATTTTAATAAACTGACACTAACATATTGATATTCTTAAATATATTTAATCTCTCTACTGCTTTAAATTGTTCTTACTCATTTTTGCCATAAATGCGTAAAATAAATAAAAATGTTCAACGGCAACAATTACTTGAATAAAAAGGTCTTTTCTATCTGAATAATTGTAGCAGGTTGGAGATAAAATAACAGTGCGCTAAAATCTTCGAATATTTTTGCTATTTCATATTTCAACTCATTTTTATTATAAATTCATTAAATCTCCAGTTTGATCACTAGACTGCGGATCTTCATGCAAAATAAAAGTTACTTACCCGAATTGCAACAAACTGGAGTGAAGTAGAAATTTATTTTGTTTCCAATTATATGTTTAGGTTGAAGATAATATAACAGTATGTTTGAATTTTACCAATATATTTGCTATTTTAAATTACTCTTACTCATTTTCGTCATAAATGTATAAAATCCGCACTCTACTAATCACTCACGACGAAAATTGCCCAACGATCTCTATTTGCTCAGTGTTTTTAATAAACCTGACGAATATTAAACGAATTCACGAAATTTTCGTCAACTCGCGGATATAAAATATCCAATAACGTTTCTCTGCTTTCATTCGGAAGAGACAGAGTACATACCTGGCGTATTTGGCAGGATATGCGTGCTCAATCTGAGGGGCTTTCACAAATCCCTTCTTGCGAGCTTTCATGAAGCAGCTTAGGTCCAACCTTGACATTATTGTTTCATTTAAGGCGACGATCGCCGAGGCTGCAGGCGATTCATATAATGATTTCTCGGCGATTTGCTTCCGCTTCTTCTCTTTTGCTTTTCTGCGTTTCTTCAGCTCGCCGATTCTCTTGCGTGCACTCAGACGATTTTTCGCCATCTTTTCCGGCGACGGTGTCGATGAAATTGGATCATCGCCCTGATACAGATCCTTGCGAGTGTGTTGAAATCTATTATCTGAAAATCAAAAAAGTAACGAAAATTACATCGACGTATATCTTTTTCAGAATACCTAAAATTTTCGGAAATGACCGATTTTTACAGAAGCACGTAGTTTCCGAAAATTTAGTTAATTGGTGTTCCGAATCAGGAGCTGTATATAAGAGCCACTCAAAGAATATTAATATTCACTCAATAATTTTTCAGTTGCTCATATTAATATTAATATTAGCTTATATCATTTATTTATTTCTCCCGGTGAAACATGACATAATACCTAGAAGAATTCGGACATGAAATAATGTACAATATCAAAATTATCCCGCTCAAGGAATATTACAATAATGTTCACTCAATAATTTGTTCAGTTGCTTGTTTGAAGTAATCGTGATAGTATTAAATAATTTAGTACAGATTAACACTTTATCTACCGGAAGCCTATTAATAGGATTTTCAATAATTGTGCTGTACCAAAAAAAAGCATAGAATTTTTCTTTTACATTGCAATCTTAAATGAAACTATTAGATGACGTTATTGAGGGTGACTAGTTAGTTCACAATGAAAATTGCTGTTGCTATTGAAGGTTCCATTAAAAAGTGTTTAGCCGTGTACCGTAAATTTTTCAAAATTATGCAATAATCACCGGTCGGTAATGTGTTAAGTAATTGCGAACACGGTTCATCATTTATTTCCTTTTCCCGGTAAAACATGACACAAATACCCAGACGAATTCGATGGTATTTCATTTCGGACATAAAATAATATGTGTCAAAATTATCTCAGCTACGCCATATCACCATTAATCATGCCGCTACGTCTGAACATTAATCTTGATGAGATTCGCTATTAGTAACGAGCCCCATCACTTAAATTCAACGTGCCCGCGGAATCCCAGACGTACGACGCACGGATGTACATGCACACACATCGCCACGGTAATATTGTTTGTCGCGAGGCTAAGATTACCGAAACCACAATGCATCGACGCAGCCGCGAGTCTTTTACTTACTATAAAACATTGCGGTGATGAGTATAGACTGCGGATTTTCAAGTAGACAAAAAATTCAAGAATGTCAGTAGGACGAGTTTCCCTAGAACTTCAGTTTTTCTTGAATAAATGGAAAAATATAATACCTCATATTTTTCATGCCACGTCATTTACAAATTCGCAATATTAGAAACCACAATACAGTGAAAAATAATCAACATTTAACATAATCAATAGAAAACGGGAACTATACGATTTAAGAAAAACGAATACCCCCTCCACCGCGGGGTCGATTCTACGTCATCGATTCTTGGAGCACCAGTTGCCCGGGCCTGGTTTAATTACATTTATTATACGTTGTAAGTAGACTCCGGATGTTTATGCAAAATAAGAAGTTTTAAATATAAATTTAGATTCTTCATTAATAATTTTACTGAGGTGAAAATAATATATTAATACACTGAAAGTCTTTCATTATTTTCACTGTTTTAAATTGCATCCCGAGTCTAATTATAAGTGTATAATAGAAGACAGAAATGATATTCTATGTACAAGTACAATGTTCTAAGCTTGTTACTGCAAAATTTACTGTTCGCAAAAATAAATCTCTTCATCATAAAGTAATGTAAATAGTATTTATCGCTGATAAGGTACAGAAAAAGTATTCTGAAGTATCTATTACCAATTAAACGATTAATTAACGCAACTATTTCTTTCCTTTCGTTTCTTCGGGAAACGAACATTGATTTTCTTCGCCGCTCCAGTGGCGTTCGTTTATGCTGTTTAGCAGAGAAGTGTCAAGCGACAGGATCACGCATATTCCGTTGCATGTCGGAAAATGCAACACGACCCTTTTTCGCGTCATGTCGCAAAGTGCCAACTCTGCGCGATCATGCAGCTTTTTCTGCTTGTAGCACTAGTCTCAATCCCTTCTGGAAGGTAATATTTAGCAGGGCCGAAGAATACGAGAACTAAAGTTTCAGTTTACTCTAGTTTCTCGAAATAAAGATGTTAATTAATGAAGCAGCCCCGTAGAATTCGGGAGGCGACGTCGAATCTCATGCAGCCACGTCGTCGCGGCAATTAAAAGATTAATTAATTATTCATCCCCGCAACCGTAAATCTTTATTCCGATACAAATTACTCGAGATTATTTCGAGTAAATCAGAGCTGTACGGAGATCCAATTTTTCGATTAAAAGCATCGAGGTATTAACGCCAGTAAAAATCTCAGTAAACTCCATTACTATTAATATTTGATAACTTGATTTCGCTTTGCACATTCGCATATTTTATAACTGGCTAATATCTACAGTGTTAGGATTTACATTTGTCAATGTAAAACGAACGAAAATGTGCGAAATAATTGGCTAGACGAAAAAAAGAGCAATGAGCAAGTAGTATAATCAACGATTCTGCATACCTAAAGAAACAGAAGATATACGTTGGATACTTTTATAGAAACGTTAACGAAAAATATGTTCATACAAACTGAACGTAAACATTCAAAGAAGTTAATGTAAAACTCAATATAATTATCGTGTTTGCAATATTATTTAAGTACCCAGAAGTCAATATTTGAGGTATGCTGCAATTTTACTGACCCGTATTAAATTTCATCCTCGAGACTAATAGAGCACTATATAACCATTAATATTCTGACTGTCTAGTCATTTGTCAAGATTTTAAGGACTACCCATGGCCATGGCAGTCAGATTGAATTCAATGGTAATCGATACCGAAATCAATCCAATCGTCGTTCGCGCTATAAGCGTCTCGGACTGATCGAATTTGTAATCGCATGATTTTGCAAGTTCCCTTGCGAAGATAATCCCGCCATTCTTGTGCCCGGACTACGAAAGCTTCGTTTTCATCGGCAACGATTAATCATGGCGGATCATGTCGGTCGAGATGACTCACGAGTTTCTAGATCGGAGACATTTTTCTCGTTGCGATTACGAGAACACACAGAGTATCACTGGTTAAACGAATATCAACGTACCTACAATGTTCTTAAAAACATTTTCCTGTGATTTTGCAGATTTTTCAAAATAATCATAAAATGCATAAATATAGTTATGGAGGATAGAGAATTCATTTTAGATGGCACGGGACATGTTTAAAATGCAATTTAAATGATTTCGGAAAATTCTACTTTTCTTTTTGTCGTTGTCTAATGAATTTCGAAGTTGACGTTGAACCTCATAATAATATATACATATATGCATATTGGATTGGAACGAAAGTTCGTGGCGTTTGTAAATTAAAACTGAAAGCTAAAATTTTCAGATATTTATTCACAGATTTATTCAATAACATATTTTCCATTCTGTTCTATTACTTTTCGCCATTTTCGAGGTAACTTCTCGTGTTATTGAATAAATACCTTAATTTTATCTTCGATTCTTAATTTGAAAACGCTATGAACTTTCTTTCCAACCCAATAGATATATAATAATTAGACTGCGGATCTTTATGCATTTAAGAAGAAATTGGTTGTGTGAAATATAAAAATGTAAAAGATTTTAAAAATTCAAGAATGTTATAATGTTGCTTTTAATGTAACAAAATCGTTAAGGGATGAAATCAATGTTTATGTTATTCCTGCTTCCCACAATCAATGTAAAACATTTTTATTTTGCATAAAGATCCGCAGTCTAATAATATTATAATGAAGACACAAAAAATTTATCTTACAATTCTGTCCAGTATATTGTTATTAATGTAGTTTTTAAATTCTAAGTAACGCGAAATATTATAATAATATTTCTATAGTACGTAATGATATGATACGTAGAAGTGGTACGTGCAGATTTTTACTAATTGCAAGTTGCTGTTTAATTGCAACTATTAGTGAAGCTAAATGCATAAAATTAGCGAAGCTTTGCATAAAACATTACTGCAAAGCTAATTTCAGGGAAATTTTATGCACGAATGGCAGCGTTAGAATAATTACAGTTATTCGTTTCATGACTTAAAAATAAAAGGTATACAATAGTAACGAGTTTTTCCGGTACGCCATGCATTTTTACTTCTGTAAAAAATGTAACGCAAAAACAAACGAAGATTTGTGGCTATTCCACGGATAGAACGTCATAAGCGAATTGAGTGACAGAACTGATTTTTGACGTTCAGCTTGTGTGAGTTTTATGAAAATAATCACATCAATTTCTGTTTCGTTAAAAATAATATTTTAAATTTTCATTATGAGCACAGATGGAAAAGTTAAAAATCGTCACCTTCATATATGTATATTTTGGTTAAAAAAATACAACAATATAAAGATATGATAATAATCAGGTTATAATAGTTAGGTTCACTCGGAGAATTATTTCCAGAGCATTGACGTTTTCTGGAATGGTACCTCACATTTCTATTTTCATAATGTCATTCTTTAAATAAGGGCGATCGCATTATGCCATTCGTGTAACCTGATTTATTATCATAGCAATGGTAAAAATATTTGACAGTGACTCACTCTGGAACGCTTCACCAAAATCTAAGACGACAGTACAACAAAGTATGCTCGGTAATTAACTTCCTTATATGTGTAATCGCTTGATCAGGAGACTGGATCCCGACCACATATAATGCAATCACATTTCCTGTCTTGGGTGGGGCACACAAGGGCCAGTGCATCTGGTCTGCATGCATCTACACTGTTATTTCACAACTCTCTTGCGGTTGCCGCAAACATTTTTCGCCGGGACTTTTTATATTGCGGTGAACGTTGATGAACGTTGATGAACAATCGACGGCAACGAGCATTAAAGATTTAATAATCCCATTATACAGAGAAAGATAGATATTTGATATCCCGACATTTCAGAACTGCGAGCTTTAACAGGTACATTTGCATATACAAAATTCTCAGCACGTTCTCCATGTAAAGAGCGACCCGCGTGTACAGCCGCGTTCTAAACAGCATTTTCATATTTCACCGAACCCCTGTGGAAGTGGTTATACCATTTATCAAGAACGTCCCGTGCCGACAACACCAACACAAAACCAACCTGACCGCGATCTGTAATTACGTGTGCGAGAAGCAAACGAAACGGAAAGTGAGTCTCGTCTCGAATTTATCCTGCGCCTAAACTGGCTGCGCGGAATAAGCGTTTTCAGCTGAGAGAGAGATAAAGAAAGAAAGGAAGGAGAACGGTATTTCGCAGCTGAGGGAATGCGAATAAAAATTCCCGTAATCGCAACCCGGGCTGCATTTCTTCTCCTCGCTTCCAGCGGAAATTAATATCTCCGTTCTGAATACTAACCGATTTCGTTTTCCGTTCATCGTTCAGGCTACAAGACTTCCTCTTCTTCTTCTTCTTATTCTTCTTCTTCATCCACCCCCTTTACCATCCCCTGTCCCCTGTCCCTCGGCGTGATATTGCTTTTGCTTTTATTTCGTTCCCCACGAACTTGCGTCGTACTCTAGAACTTCGTCCCTCTCGTTTGACCCTGGTTACACTGGCTGGATAATGTTGCCGGCTCTTTATCGAGCGTCATAAATTTTCTAACGTCAGACTTGATGGCTGTTTGATCCCCGACCCGTCCAACGAGCAACATAAAACTACAAACTCGCGGGGATTTTATAGTTGTAATTAATGGGCTACTCGATGATGGATCCCGGAATAGACGCTCGGTGCTTTTTGTTTACTGTGCCCGTTACTTTTACGGTGTATCTGATATCGTCATTCTAACGACCGCGAGTGTCTATCAATAATCTTAACATTAACGCTGCTGCCGTGTTCGTTTTGGTAATACTCCTCGGCAGTTGTGATGGTCTGTTAACCGTTTATGTAAATTCTATACGCAACATTTTTTACGACGCACAGTGGTCCAGTCGGGTTAAGAGATCATTTAAGACCTTTTTTACTTAAGACTATAAATTAATATATTAGCGTGCAAAGACATTCGGAGAAATTTTCTGATATTTTTAGAGAAACATTAACAAGTTGTTGAAAGAAATGCAGTAAATGGGTACTCGGGTATCCGGTTATAAACAACAGTTCATAAAACAGTAAAAGATTCGAAAAATCTAAACATATTGTTTTGATGTTTTCAATGTAAAAGACCTCTTTAAGGGATGAAGTGCAAATTTATTTAACTGCTGCTACCCACAATCGTCGCAAAATATTTCAAATATTTATTGTTTTTAATGTAAAAAATCTATTTTTAAGGGACGAAGTGAATTTTCATTTATCTCCTGCTGTCTACAAAATATCTTTATTTTGCATAAAAATCCGCAGTGTAGTAATGATTGGCGACACAAGAGTTTATGTAGCTACATTCGGATGGAGCAGCCTGTATAGCAAATATCTATTTAAATACTCGAATGCTTAATGGAAAGGTGTTCATCTTCTCGGTGGAAATGACTAAATTGTAATTGAACATTCCGGTCCACGATTCCAGTAATGGACGGTTACCATCTGCAGTTTGGAATTCCGTTGATGACGGTGCACCGGATCAGCGCGCTCTTTGTCGCTTGTCCTTTTCGCCCGAAGAAACCCTTGAATTTGATGGAGTCATCGGTTCGAGATATTGTAGGGGGTCGAAAGGCAGCCGGGGGCTGCTGTAGTTTCAATTAGACTCTAACACGAAGAACCGGAGAACGACGAAAATTGCGGGACTTTCTCGATTGCCTAGCCGCGCGCGCCGCGCCGCTTCACGCCGGTTTGCTACCCGTAATATCGATTCGCAATCTCGTGGCTGGTACACGCGGGACACCGTGGCAGCTTCGACGCGGAGATTTAATGACCTCACCGTCAAAACTGAGAATTAAAATAGCCGCGAGCCCAGAATCCGTACCGGTACAGCGATTGCCTGTTAATTTTGCTTGGATCACTGGATTAATTGGGACTCTGCATGTCGAATCACATCGCGTCCTTGTCCCCCGACAAATGCTTTCGAAAGAGAACTAAAAATTTCATGGATTCACCGACAGGTCAACGAAATTTTTCCAACGACATTTTCAGCCTTGGCGAAAAGTAGCCAGTTTATATGTATGGAAAGTTCCCATCAGGATCAATTTTCCCGGCTTTCCATGCTTACCTCGTCGTTGTGTAACGCCAGCCGTAAGATATCGAATCGGCGATGATTCTCGGCGAGAATCAAGCAAATTACGCCTCGTAAACGAAAAAATAGGACAATTGAGGGAGATAGCGCCCTAAATCGATCTTTTATTTAGCGTTTTTGACTACTGAAAAACCCCATTTTTGTATTATCGAGAAATGAGAAAGCGAATCCCGCACCCTTGCAATCCTGGAAACGAGTCTACCGCCTTAAGTATCGATGCTTTTTACCGATCTCATTCGAGATTCGCGCGAACGCAAGACCTTGTTTGTTGACTCGAGTTTGCCAAAGGGCATCCACGGCGAACGATAACGTCCTCGGAGTGAACCTGAAAGTGTCGCGACACTTTAGATAGGCCGCATAACGATTGACGTAACGCGTCGAGCACTCCGATCGCATCCCAGGACGAGCATTTTCGGATCCGAGCGCGTATCGGCGGCCGTAAATTAAATAAGTGATACTTTTATGGAAATATGAGACGCGAATGGCCTGACTCGTGAAACGGTTGGAATGGCGGTTCTTCGCGGAACCAGCGAATCGCAGATAAAATCTCGGGAAATATACATACCTGTCTAAAAGCCCCGCGATTTATTTATCCGATAACCCGTAATCACCTCAGCAGCTTGTTACAATAAGTTATTTAATATCAATGGACGTGATTGTGCTTCGCCGACCGATTACCGGTGGGTCGATATTAACGCAACTTAATTGAGATTAATTATAATAATAGCGGCGATGATAACTCTATTCCGTTTATAACAAAAGCAATTAACGTTACAGTATGAAAACTTGTTATAGATTATATTGATTCGCGTGGATGTCAGTTTCGAATCGACTAAATTCTCTCAAAATTTGATGAAGCTGTCCAAATTAATTCTGTGCAGGCTGTTATTTGAAATTATCGAATATAGAATCATGTCAGCCGGTTAGGTTTAATAATTTATTAACGTCAAAAGCGCCAAACTTCTTTAGAATATACAGAAAAATTATCTGAATGTAAGAAAAAAGATTTAGATAATTACAGAAGGAGAAATACCTAACTTTAACAATGGCGGTGAACGTGTTACGGAAATAGGTGTTGCATAGTTTGTCAGAGGGATGGCGGATAAATGTGTTAGACATTTCTACGGATTGATAGTGACGCAGCGGCCTTGAAACCAGAAATTGTTCCAGACGCCGTCGATATTTTGATCAATTCGACGACGAACCCTGAAATAGCTCAGGGCCGACGAGAACTCGGGAACGTTCCTGGAGTGGTTTGGAAATTTGTCGAGTGGTGGTTAAGGAACGTGCCCTCCCGTACGCGTCGCCCCTTGTTCCATTTAGCGTGCTTCAGGGGCACGAAATTCAGCGGTATAGCATACCTCGAATTCGTCACGACCGAAGTAAACTCTAAGATTGTCCATAAAGTCCAGAAATTATATATAGGACAGTATCGTTCCCTGATAATTAGCTTTCTAATTTAACGTTAGCATCCGTTACGAATTCTTTTATTTCAACCCTCCATTCCGTTTTGTACATAGGAAAATATATGTACAGTGACTCCCACTAATATTCGAACACTCTTAAAAAGATAACTTTTTCGATATTGCGCTATACGATTTAAACTTTTCTGGGAAGCTAGAGCAATTAGTTTGCTATGTGAAAAAGATTTTTTCAAAAATTGCAATTGATCGGAATTGTAGAAGAAATACTAGAAGTTGCATTTTACAACTTTTTTATGTAGGCTTATATTGAAAATTTAAAAAATACGTTTTGTGGATCTGTGTCAATGAAACATATTCTAAAAATTTCGTCAAAATCGGTCGACGTTGCAATGAGCTACAAACGTTTAAAGATGGTAAAAATTGCAAATTTGTGTCGTTTTTTCCCACATCAACCGATTTCGATGAAACTTTCACAGTGCATATAATTGACACAGTAATGTACAAAACGTATTTTTAAAATTTTCAATATAGGTTGTTATAAAAACCATAAAAAGCCACATAAAAGAGTTGTAAAATGCAACTTTTAGTATTTTCTCTGCAATTCCGACAACTTGCAATTTTTTTGAAAAATTTTAGTAACGTTGCGCAGCAAACCAATTGTTCTAACTTCCCAAAAAGTTTCAAATCGTATGGTGCAATATTAAAAATGTTGTCGTCTTTTTAAAATTGTCCGAATATTAGTGGGAGTTACTGTACATACTTCTCTAACTTCAGCAAAAAAGGAACTGCGGCTCCTTACTTATTTTCTACCTCTTTACGTTTCATGGTTATACAAATATTTCCGTAATGTATCGGATCGGGAGTTCGAGGAGTTGCAAAATTTGTGGCAGAAAGAAAGTTTTACGTTAGTTTCGGTAGGAGTAATTTTTCATAACTTCCGACGGTCAGTACACCTTGACGTGGCCAAAGAAAGTGGAAGTTCTCGAAGTAAAGTGAAACTGAAGTTAAAAGTCTCGCAAAATGATGAATCTTTTATTTCGTCGTGGAAAGTGATGGATTATCCCAACGCGATCTATCGTATGAAAAAATTGAATTGTTTAGTCTAAAAGTAAAAGTATGTTCACGATTTATAACGATTTAAAATTGCTTGTAAATTATCGACTGTATGAAAAAATATTTCAAACAGAAATAGGTGTCGTTTATATTACATTACAAGCGAGAATTGCTACCAACTATATCTAGCCGTAGAGGATTCACATTTTTAAAGCTTCATCCCGTTGAATACAAAATGTTTTCGGTAGCTCGTACCTTTAGAATTCTATTTGGAACGCGTTATTACTGCAATAGGAAAACCTCCCTTCACTCCACGCAAGGGATTTATGGTCATGTCCGATAACAATAGTCACACTGTTAACCGAGTTTCCAACAACTGACCGTTAAAGTGCGCTCTCAACGCGTGTTTTCCGAAAGTTCGAATTTTAATTCTAATAAAATCCAGACGGTCCATTCGGGCTCACAATAGCACAGACAATGACAGGCTTCAAATTTCATTTCAAAATTGTGCTCCAACACCTGCAATATCCACCTCCGAAATTGTTATTTTTCTATCGGATTATAGTTCCCAGTGGTTATCGCGATATACTGAATGTTCAACGTATAATGTATACCAGATTGTTTCACGCGAAGTGAATATTTTGTATAGAATCGAAATTTGTATTATATAGTTACGAGAACAAGCACTGTACAGTGAAACATAATACTTGAGTAACAAGTAGTCTGTGGATCTTCATGCAGAATAAAAAGTTTCTAACTCAAGTGCAAGATGCAGAAGTTAAATTAAAAAGTGTTTCTTCGTTTAATCATTTTGGTACTGACCATCTGATAAATTATCTGATAAAATTAAAACACGATTGAGATGTACAGTAGTGTGTAAATACACACGTTTTATCTACGTCCTTAATATTTTCTGTTTTCAATGTTTTTCCCGGATTTCTCGAGAACCCGACTATCCTGAATGTACATTTGCCGACCCCAGAAATTTACAAACTCCTGCACTCTCACTCTTTATTGCTTTACCACTTTCTTTGAGCTTTCCCGCGCTCGTTCCTGTTCTCTTCCTCTACGTCAGTTACCCCATTTTATTCTATTCCCTCCCGACGTCTTTTCTTTCCTTTCCCAAGAGCAGCGTTTTCATCCTAGAGCAATTTCTAATTTAATTCCACTTCGCTGCGCGCCGACATATTTTTCAACAATAGAGACAGATAAATCGCGAAGTATTATTGAAGATTTCCACTGTTCCATCGGATTAAACAATTTCGTTTAGCACGGTACGCGCAACATCGTTATCGGCGTTAAACGACGATAATAACAGAATTTACCGCAACGCTTTACGAAGTTAAATTGCAGTTTTTTCGCTCGGGACCGAAAACGTTTGAACGGGACAAGTGGGAAACATGGGTACTGTGAACAAAAGCTTTTTTCGAACTGGTAAATACACTTCCCGACGTGAAATATTTGATATTTGCGCCAACATGAGTACATATAGTAGAAGCGCACTGGATATGCAGGAATAAAGTACCGAGGGGATTTTTTACTGTAACAGGTCGAAAAAAATTCATTTCCATTTCGCATAGATAAAATCTGCTTGTACATTTTATAATCGTGTTTAAGAAAATAACAAGAATAATAAAAGATATTGGTCGTTCAAGTCATCAGAGAATAATCTTCACCGTATAGCCGGACAATTTATAAAGCTGACAATTTGCAAACCTAGAGCGTGTAACCTGGTTTTATCCTAGCGCCATTTCTACGAGAGCGGTTTCAATGAGAATATCACTTTCCCCTCGGCAACGTGGCGATTAGCGTCGCTTGGCATCAGTCCAAGCGACATCCGTCGCTAATTCATCCCTTAGCTTTTCACGGGGAAGTCTGGACTCAGATTCCTCGCCATTGGTCCTGCTTTCGCGGGACGTTGCTGGTGGACGTATTTTCCAGGGGGCGTCCACGGCGAATGTCTCCGGAATTGGGACATCGAATTTTCAGCGGTCCAAATGGCGCAAATAAGAGACGACGCCGCGAAAGAATCTCGTCCGGGTGACTGGTTACCCTATAGGAGGACTTCTGAAGCCACGATCGTTTGCTGGTCTGTTTCCTTCCTACCTCTCACTGCCATTCTTCCATTCCCGTTCGGGGTCAAGGGTGCGACGAGACGGGGGATTTGCAATTTGTACACTGGAAGACGTCGCGTCGACGTGTGCGGGCTCATGCGTGCCATCGGCAAATGGACGGGATTATGGCTGCGACACGTCCGCTCAGATGAAATTGTGTCCATTTCGGGAACGAGATAGGTATTCTTTGTTTCGCCGGACCGACGATTCGCTCATAATTCGTGGGATCCAATGCGTCAAAGTTTTATGATCATCCCTCCGCATCTATAAATTATGGCCGTCTCGCGTAGAGCTTGAGACGATCGCCGCCATCGTCGCGCATACGTGAACGAGTAGTATGCGGAGTAGTTTGGTAACCCTTTGGCACTCGGAGCAATTTCAACTCGAAAATTAAACGTCTCTTCAGACCTAGAATATTTCCATTCCCTATAATTTTTCAAATTTTATGGACACGAAATTGGTGTAATATCTCATACAATACCTAAATGTTTAGAAATTGATTAGATACCAACACATTTATGTATTTAGTACAGCAATTTTTAGTGGTGCCTCCTTCAAATTTCAGAGATTTTATCTACGCCAGGTGAGAGAAAGAAGTACATTTCAAGAAATAGAATTCAAAAATTTTTAAGATTTTATACTTCTAAAAAGTACAATTTAGAAAATCGATTTTTTTGACCCATTTAGAGAAAACTCAAGGTCACTTTTGAAACCTCGGAAGAAAGGAGATATAAAATATCAAATTCAAATCATTAACATTTTCTTTGATACAACCAATAAATATCACACTCATCGATTTTTTGACCCGTTTACAGAAAACTCAAGGTCACCTTGATATCTCGGAAGAAAGGAGATATAAAATATCAAATTCAAATCATCATTAACATTTTCTTTGATACAACCAATAAATATCACCCTTACATTGGTGGATCATTGCGAACTCTTTGGAACAACAATTTTATAGTCTCTTGGATTGAGAAACCTCTGCGTACAGGCTTAGAAAATTCATTGGCAGAACCGTGCTCGAGCAGAGAGTATAGCAGAACGCATTTAGGGAAATCAACGTCCTTCAGGATCCTGGCGAATGAAGCATTCTGTGTTCGGAGGAAACCCCGAAAGCGAGTGCTCCGTCATAAATCCTCGCCCCTCTTTCCCTTCCTATCTTTCCGTCATCCGGAATCCCGATGTTCTGGGTTCTCTCGTGTCATCGCCCATATAAATCCCGTTGAGTTGGCGAAACGGAAGTTACGGGCTCTGGGTCATCGAGCCTCTGATGCCGGCATGGCCAAAGTTCGCTATTGCAAACCTCGTCAATAATTGGATTGGATACGAGGTGAGTAACTGTAGAACGACTGAACGTTTCGTTACCCAGATAATCGACTAATTGGTACTCTATGCTGCTTGGGTTTCACGAGAATGTTATCGTTTGAGACATAGAACCGTAAACAGATCGTTGTTTCACATTATAATGATTTAACGACTGACGTAAACAAATATATAGGCGATTTATTTATTAATTTAACCTTCACCCTGTGTACTGCTATTCTAAAATGTAAAGTTAAAGCTATTCTAACATGCAAGAAAAAATTTGCCAACAAGAAAGTATTTGTGAAATTTGATTGTTTTATAAAAGATAAGTATACGATACTTAAAAAATTTGAAACCTATCGCAGATAGCAGATTTAGCCTAGAAAATTTTTGGTAATTTTCCATTCGTCAACTTTTTATTTCCATTTTTGTCAGACACAAGCAGAGAAGCTTAAATGAGTATCTAATCTCTGAAAGTCCAAATGTCAAGATTTAATCACTTCATGTCCCATTAGAAACAGAATTAAATATGAAACTGTTTATTATTACGTACTCGCACAACACACGCGCGTTATCTTCATGTAAGATAGCCACGTCAAAATTGTGACCTAATTCCGGAGAATAAATATATTTGATCGCAACGGACAGCTGATTTTTTTTCTCTTTTTTCTAGACCGGTGTTGTTTCGCGTGTCATCCGTATATCACTTTAATCTTGTCAGAAGCAGAAATTGGCATGTTCTGTTTGTAGTAGAGCAAAATAATCAAGATTTGTAGCGTACTATCGAAAGGTCACGTCACAATCGAATTCGAAAACTTCGGTTCGGTAGCTACGCGTGAAAACGCGAGAGAAAACGACAAAATTGCTTGCCGAATTTTGTCAGCGAATTCGAGTGCCGCGCAAAAAGTCACTAAAAATACCGCTACACACCTTCTGCATATACTACTTTATTTAAATATTCCATGGTCAATAAATTTCGAAAAATATCAAGTTCAACGAAATGATGACTTCAACCAAAGTACAGTTCATCGATTTATTTAATGTTGTTGGCATAATAACAATTTCAATATTTACATTTTTTACGTAAAATTTAATCTAGATAAGAATGTTCTCGGTACTGATGACGAAGATGGAGTGAAATAATAATGTGTGTTTTAATATTATTTATAAAGAGTCTAACATATAAATATTATTTGCTTCCACAAGCTTGCAGTCGTTTCCACATTTTAACTACCGGTACATTGCTTTCTATTTAGCATAAATGTAACGGGAAGTGTCTCCATGTGCTATTAAAATGCTTTCATTCCATAGCGCGAAGTCGTTGTCACATTTCAGCATACAGTAAATTACTTTATATGTATTTAGCAGGGGGAAACAAATTCTCGTATACGAAATTTCATTGTAAATTTATACAACTAACATTTAGCAAGTAATGGTAAAGACGACGTGATATGGAAACTGTCGTGATCCCAGCAGAGTCCAAATCGTTCTGCGGTATTTCTAAACACACTCGGGATTTGCGGTGTTATGTTCTTTACAGCAGTTCGCATGCGTGCGTTCAAGTTTTCCGAACTTCTAATCTTCGTACTATACAGGTGAGATTTAATAAAGCCCGGAGGTTTAAATCTGGATTAGGTACTGCAGGTAGTGATCGAGCAGGTCATTGCGTTTTCATCCGAGTGTTTCGAAAACATGTCAACGCGTCGTCCTATTCTTATAATTGCCTTCAAGTTAACATTTTTCAGTAATCTTTTGCAAAAAGCATTTTTTGTCACACCGAACTAATTGTAAGATGCAGTTTATTAACTTGAGAAGATCAACTTTTTTGGCTTAAGGTAATCGGTAGTAATCACAGATAATAGATGCAGAGCTAGTCCCTAAAATTCAGTAAATATTCGAAGAAAACGGAACTGCACCATCTAAGAAAAACGAGTACCCCCTCCAGCGCGGGACACGGGAGTGGGGAACAGCGTAAAGTAATTCGATACCGGGTTGGGTATATCGGTGTGAACCACTACTAATCCAATTATAAAACTTCCTTAATTTTCCTGATTTATTTATGGGACTTTCACTAACTTATTTGTGGCACTTTTCTGATTTCTAATACAAAGTCGCTCACGATGAACGTAGCCGTGCGAATATTTCTGCACGGTAATTTTGCTAGGTAATAAACTCGTTTAAAACATCAAAATTGTTATTTAAGTATTCAATTTGTGGCACTTAAGCTAAATGAATGTGTAAATTTTTAAATTAGAGCAGTGAACAGAGTCCTAAGCGTCGTCCATTATAAATTTATAAAAATCGTCCGTTGTCCGAGGGTTAATCATGAAAAACGTGTGCCTGTGTATGCGGATATCTTAGCTCGGCCAGGTTCCACCAAACGCAATGGGTTTAAAGGTCAAAGTGCAAGGGGTTGAATAGCGACGGGACGAAGTACCAAGCTCGACAATCAAGCATTCCCATGAGTGAAAACAATTTTGGTCGGTGAGCCTTTCCCCGGGCGAGTTTTGCGGACGACAGAAGGCGGTGGTGCCCTTCGTTCCTTAGCGGAATCTAAAGATAAGGCGGACATATTTTCTGCTCTCGTGCGAGCGTCTACGGTTTCGCGGTCGCGGCAGAGGTTCCTTCGTGGCTGGTCTTGTTGACAAACGGAAGAGGCACGCCGTTACGCCGGTACGTCGTGATATCTCGGTTCCTTTGATGGCCAACCGCCGTTCTGGGACCCGGCGAATGTATGTACGTACGTATATACATCTATGTATATGTACAGTGGTATACACGCGAGTGCACCGTGTGCGCCGCGCGCTCCTCGACCGGAGCCGAGTGCCCTGAACTCTCGACCTTCTTTAAGGAGGGTTTCGATGAGTGGCCACTTCGTACAAAGACCCGATCCGGAACTTATATCGGCGCAAGGCTGAAATAGCTTTTCGGTAATCCGGAGAGATGCCGATGACACGGAACTGTAAACTCGGTGCATCGTGTTCTGTTTAGTTATAGTTAGACACTGACAAGAGACATCATTACTTATCCGCAGTCAGCGACAAAAATCGAGGGGAAATTCAAAATTTTATTTCTTTCTAATATACTCCGGTGGACCACGAAACGATCGGAATTTTTTTTAACTAAAATAACATGGTTCTAGGAGAGCTTTAAGGTAATTATATCAAATTTTTTGAATTGATTTTTGTATTTATTGAATTTCATCACATGGAATTTAGGAAGGAGGAAAAATTTATTTCGCAGACTAAAAAATAGGAACATTCTAGATATACGATTAATATATTGAATAGATTAAAATTAATATAATGGTGCCTTTAAATTCTTCTAATGTATTTGCCACTTTAAATTACAACTACTCATTTTTATCATAATGCATATAATCCGCAGTCTACTTATGAGATTCAAGAGACTTGTAATCTGGATTGAATTGATTTGATTATTTATTGAATTTCGTTACTTCAGAAAGGAGGAAAAATTGATTTCACAGACTAAAAGATAGGAACATCGTTGATGTTTTCTTCAGATTTACTTTCCAAATGATACGATATAGATCAACAAACTAGCAATGATAATAAAACTTCTGAATGAAGAAGAGTATTCCAATAAAAAATGCCCGCAGTAAGAGATATCCAGAAGGGAAACTCACCACAAGAGAGTAACATAAGAGGCTCAAACACAAGCTGATTATGTTTTACAAAATAGTCAATCTGCGACCGCTAATCAGAAGCACAGACAGCTTATACGTTTAACCACGAACGTGTGTAAACCGCAAAATACGCTACTTCCATGTCGTCATAAAAGAAATCCACAAGCAACACTTTTGATATCTACATGTCGACTGATCATTTTCATCACTGAAACTGAAATTGCGGAATGAAAGATTTTCGATAAAATCGACTTTGAAGATTTGTCAACTTCAGTCCCGATTTTCTGACATTTTATAAAATAATTCTTGAATAGAAATCCTCGTTCCAGGGAGGTAACTTATTTTGACCGATACACAGCATCATAAATTCAAAGAGTCCCGAATATTTTTGTCCTAAATCCCGCTCCGTGAGAACAGAAATCGTTCATTCGATCACCTGACAAACAAACTTGTTCTGCGATCGCTACTTCAATGTATCGGCGTGTCAGCCACCATTACAACGAGAAGGATTTTCCTAGTTTTCGTTTCAAAGCCATTCCTCGTCAAAATAAAATCCAACATGAAAATATCGCACATAGGTTTAACTGGATTAGCGTAATATACATCGCGTAGGTCACAGAATGCAGTGATTTCATACGAAAAAATCCGACAAATAGGAGGATCACGATATTTTCTAAATGTCCGAAGAAATTCTTCCATACGACTCGCTCACTTAACAATTATTGAGATTGAAATATTATTTTAGAAAATGGCTAAAAATTTGGATGGACACTTTCTTCTTATATTTATAAAGTAATATATAAACTACCGATTTTTATACAAAATAAAAATTGTCTTCATCGATTGTAAGAAACAGAAACCAAACAAAAATATCCTCCCTACTTTAAAAGTTGAAAATAGTGTATCTACATCCTAGAATTCTTAAAATGTCTTCATTGTTTTAAATTTCACCCTTTCATTTTTTCTATAAATGCATAAAATCCGCAGTCTAGTAATGTAAAATAGTTAATTTTTGAGTAAACCTAGTGTTAATCTTGAGGTCACATCTCGGTTCGATCTAAGAGAAGGCTGAATCGATGGAAGGAACTAAACGCGTATAGATTAAAGTTTCGTTCCGACAGGATGCTACTCGGCCCATTGAAACTCATAATCCTCGCGTCTGCATAAAAGTCGGGGTATCTAGTAGGACCAGTCTCGTACGGTGAAAGAAGCAGGAACGCCACTGAATCGGTATCAAGTAAGCGAGTACAAGAGAGCACTTGTACTTTTCCAGGTCCCGGCAGGCTTTCAAACAAGCCCGCTTTTCACGGCGATTAATTAATACATCTACGAATGTGGAACCTGCTCGGCGGAACCGAGGTTCGTAGCCGCGGGAATATTGTGTGAAATTCACAAAATATTACAGTAAAGGGCGAAAATAAGAACCAAAATAATCTGCAATCCAAAAAAGGTAAGTTCCACAAGTTAAAAAACAAATACACATTTTTCGCTAATGTTTATCGATAAGAGATAACGAAACCACACACACTTCAATTTCGAAATTTCAAAAATATATATTTCAGGATTTTGGTCCGACATTTTTCTCAATTTTCTCGACGACCGTTCGTTTCACGAAAAAGAAGTAAGAGGACAAAAAATTCCAGATTTACAAGTTTTGTCTAACATATTTTTCGACACGGTAAATAATTTCGAAGATATTCGAGAAAAACGATTTGATGAGCATTAATTATTTTAATGTTTGAGGAGCTTGGAGCTCAAACATTGCACAGAAAAGTAGAAGAAATTTTGACAAAAATTTTCGACAAGAGTAAATAAGAGCCACCGTAGTGTGACACAGTGTGTCTCAAGATGTTTTTACAGGAAGTTGCCAGGAGTTGAAGAGTTTTTCGGTTATGATTCGGCGTCCCTTCAATTTCGCGGAGTGGTGTATTAACGCGAGCGGTTTCGGATGGACCCAACGAGGCCAGGTCGAATGATTTACTCGTTTGTAATCGAGGAACGATACACGCAGAATAGAATGAAAGTGGAAGAAGCAGGATTACTAGAAGCACTCGATATGGGTGGGTGGTTTGAAAAACGGGTTCGGGCGTGGAAGCGTTCGCGACGAAAAGAAGACGAGAATAAAGAAGGTGGTGGGCTGCGATGACGAATGGCTTTTTCGTAGCGCGACATCTCCCAGGGGCCATGGACCTGAAAACCACCCCTTTCCTCCCCGAACCCGTTCGGAATCGAAAGCAACGGGATTTTGCTTTGATTTATTGCCGCGGTCCCGCGTGTTGCATTCGAGAGGCAAGACGACATCTTTCTTTCCGTCTGGACGGACACGACGTATGCCGGGAACATGCGTAAATTTTCTTGCCTCGGAAATAGTGAATACGACGCTTATAGATATTTTCGTACCTACACGGTTGGCCTGTCTGTCCACCGTCAGAAACGTATGCCGTAATTCATCTCGCGTTATTCCGGTGATACATTGTGTTCCGAATGGACTCTACAGTTTAGCGCCAATCAAATCGTTTCGTGCCAATGTATTCTCGAAATTGCATTCGAAATCGATTTGCCTACTTGCAAAATCGGTTTCGTTATCGGGCAATGTTGAAAACGTCATTCCGAAGTACTATCGATAAATCGGTACTAACGAATTTGAACTTTTACAATGCGACTCTCTGCGAACGACCTCGGATATTCGATTTTCAATAATCAATATTCAATATCCAATGCATTATAAGTTTATATTGGATAGTTTACAGTTTTCCTATTACACAATTTTTATCGTTTGCCTTTCAACGACCTTCCTTCAGACTCATTTTCTCAATGCTTATTGTCACGGTTATTATTTTTCATACAGTTTATTCATGATTTGAATGAACACTGATGTTCCCAGTTTTATAATAAGTTGAATACAATCTTCGAATAAATAAATTTCAATATCGCTCTCTTCGTACCGACTACAACCTCCTACAGTTCGCGCACGGAGATTGGTAGTCTAATTATCAGGTACTGCAAATGAAGCTGATTTCGGAGTAAATAGTCGTGGCACAGCGACGAGACAGTGACACTGTACACTTCGGTGGGAGAATTGTGATCAGTCCTGTCGCGAAGTCGGCTTCCCACTCTCCACTCCACTTCGAAACTTCGTGCCGGCTCGGATTTAGCAGCTTGGAGAATCGATACCCTCGCATCCCTATTCCAAAATTCTCATGGCTCTTAGGAACAACTTCCAGCTTCGAGGAAAGCGAAACTTCGTCGTGCTCCATCAACTTCCTCCTTGTGACTTCATCGTTTGCAGACACTATAGACTATAGGCGATAGAGTTTTCAGGCACACCTTGACCGCCGTGACGCCAGATTGTACAGTAGAGGAAAGTTGCATAATATCAGGAGAGATCGTCTTTTTTAATCGTCTTCTGGATGAAAATTTGCATTTATTGCTTCTAAATTATGTATTTTGATGTATTTCCACGATGAATCAATCTGTACTATCTAAGACAGCAAGTTTCTAAGACAGCAAATACGATGTAGATATTATTGGACAAGGTAGCACTTATGGTTGGCCAACCGTGAATAAACGCTGCGAAAGCGAGGAAAGAGATTGACACTTAGAAGATAAATCTCCGTGCAAGAATTTTGGTGCAGGATCTGTTCTTGTAACCAAGATTGATTGAAATGCGGTGCAGTTTCGAGTCACACCAATGACAGAGTGATGGTCATGACACCCCACTCTTCCACCTCCGTTCAGCAGCCAAGTAGAGGCTGCTGAACTAGTAACTCTCCTTTTTGCAGATGCTTATGCAATTTCCAATTTTTGTACACGAATTTTAAGAAACTCGAATCAAATAAAATCTTCTTTTCCGTGGTACATAATAGCCTTTTTAGACCTGAAGTAAATTAAAATCGTACTAAATTCTGTCATATTTTATATCCTGGACATTTTTTGAAAATTTCCGAAAGCGATAATTGCATAAAGATCCGCAGTCTAGTCATTGCTGTAGCAGAAATACACAGTTCGCACGAATCAGGTAGGTGTCCGGATATTTGTGGACGGGAGTGTATATCGTGCGCGGCAATAATATCGATCTAAGTAGTCGTTAACTTCGGTTATTCGCGCCAGTTAATACCCACTACCGTGAGTATTCCATTAACTTGCAGCAGCCTGTCGAACTGTTTCCTTCCGTTTTAGTTTGACTCAACGTGTACTGAACGTCGGGTAACAACTTAATGACTATGTTGTTCGTGCCGTGGAGAAACATACTCGAGCTGCTACGTTAAATTCCGTACTCGCCGGGACGTCAGCGAAGATTCCCGCTGCGAGGAGGCTTCTGTCATGCCGGACGATAACATCGCAATACATCTTCCACGTTCAATTTACAGCCCCGCTCGATATCACAAAAACTCCGGTTATACAATTTTAATTAGATTCTATTCCCGATCCGCAGCATCGTCGCCAACGGCAACGCGCATAATCGCTGCTGGAGACCACAGTCGCGCGAGATAACGATTTATAGAGAGATTCGAGAAGATATTTGTTTATCTCATTCAATCGTCAATTTAAAGACAAGGTTTATTCAATCTAATTCGATAAACAATACATCACATTCACTAATTCGACAGCAGATCTTTATGCAAAATAAAAATCTTCTACCTGAATTGTTCGACAGACGGGAGTGAAATAGAGTTTCTTTCTTGGTGCGTTTAATAAATTGAAAAAAATATAACAGTGTTTTTAAATCGAGTTCAAAGTTGAAAGTACGAGTTCAGTTCGAGCCAATGAATTCTTATTGTTGACAATCTGTTAAAAATCATTCCCTCGGGATAGAAAAAGAAGGAATCACTAATTTAGAGCGTTGTTCGAAATTGTGCTACGTCTACTGATCCTGTGACTTCATTTCCTCGCATAGGCCACGCAGGACATTGCACAGAGTCCCTTGTTCAAGGATATTGGCCCGTAAATCAGTGTCGTTTTCCCACTGCGCGTGAACCTACCGTCAATCGCCATTGTCTATTTGTATCCCTAAACAGAATTGTTAAATCCTATTAAATCCTTCGAACTTACCCTCACCACACACTATATGAAAAGTGCAATGATAAATATATGTGCACAATTAATTCTGGCTACATCAATTCTCGCACAAACGCTATTTTTCTCTTTCAACGCGCTTCCGTCATTTTGTACGTACACCAAACTTCTAATTGAGGAGCACAGTGTGGCAGATTTCTAATTGAAAAATTTTTACGACCAGATAAAACTGCGTGAATTTTTGCAAACGCGAAACTTTTACTATTAACTCGTCAAGAGTAAAACGAGCACTGGACACGCGGGAACGTTTTCGATTTAAAAAAGAAAAACTAAAGTGACTTTCGGTAATGGGAGTACTAGAAAGTACACTCTATATCAGCAAATTGGACGAAAAAATTTAGGTAGTCGAACCGCCGGAGAACTTGAAGTAGCGCCGGAACCGTGTCCATTTAGTTTTGTATGTAAAACTTTCGGGGTGTGGACGAACATTTTCGTTAGGCAATCAAGTTCTAATTTCACATAAATTATCTCTTTTCTGTGTTGAAACAAATTCGAATATTGGCTTTTCATAAATGTTTTAGATTCGATTACCATCGGTGACCTGTCGTGGTCGCCAATTTCGAAAAAGTATTAAAATCTTTCATGCAAAAGTGAAATTTGTAACGCTAGAAGGATTGAAAGAATTTAAGGAGCAACATTTTGATGCGGCTTCTGTTTCTGGCAAAAATTCTCCGGTCCGCGCTATTTCTTAGACCGTGTAGTTCTACTACACCGGTTGCTCAAGCCAGAACAATCCACTAAATACGTGGATTTTTTTAATATAATTTTAATTTAAAAAATGCCACAAATAAGTTGATGAAAATCCCATAAAAAATAATGCGAAATATTGACTCTAAGACAAGAATAAAAACAAGACGAAAGATTCAGAGCACAAAAACAGCTGCTAAGAAATGATTAACCTGCCAAAAATATTGTCACAATAAAAATGGATCGTTTGTCGCATTATAAATGTTTAGCAAACTACTTAGACTAATATACGCGACATCGCAGAAAAGTGAAGCTTTGAGAATTGTAACAGCAGAGGGTTCTTCGACTCAGCTCAACTTACGACTAGTAAAACGAACTTCATTTGCATAATTGCTCAGTAATTACCCACGTAAAGTACAATGCCGTCCTTCGGTTTGGTTTTAACGCTTTCAACAGATTTACACGATCCTTTGATTGCGTTACAAAGACAAAGTGATTGCCCTATCTTGTTATTTTTGATTTACGTTAGTAAACGAATTACGAAATATTACGAAATATTTGCATATTTAAATATAATAAATGAAATATTGTTTTCGATAGCAGCTGGACATTTTTGTCAATATTAACTTTCGTTATTATTTTATTTATTATCATGTTTTGGCAGTGTATACCGAATAAAATCATTTTAGTTTCGAACAGTAGGACCTCAGAAATAATTTGCCGATTAGCTTACACGAGAAGCGATTCTAATTATCACTTGGCATCAAAGTGGAAACGTTTCGATTGGTATAGGGGCAATGAATGGCTGCACTGAATGACACACGTCCATCAGGATAAATCACAAACAACATGCTTATCCTGGATTCCATACGTTTGCTTCAGCTTACGCAAATACACGATGTTCACAAATATGCGGAGAGATTCGCTCGCCTACCGTTTATTTGTTGCTTTCTATTTGAGTGCTCCTCTTTGTTTTATCGTACTAAAAAAAGATTTCCTTTTTTCACTCCGCGTGCGGAACAGAAACATTCCAAATATTGTTTTTTCCAATTCATAAATCCACACGTTTACATATACACGTTTGCGAATTATAAGAATCGCATGATACGAGCTACAAAAACGAAAAATTCTTTTCCATGAAAATATACGTGCTTTCACATGCATTTTTATGTCTTAATACAGCTTAATACATCTAGAGAGAATCATTTCTAGAAACTTCAAAATCTTTTGATTCGAAACTGAACGGATCGGTCGAAATTGGGAGACTCGCCTGTCGGAATTAATGAAGATCGTTCCGGTCAGTCACTTCAGTTGACGTTGGATTCTCATCTTTTATACGGCTTTAATATGATCTTTCTTTCTCCAGGAATAACTTCATTTCCTTTCCCTCTCATCTTTGACGTTTCCCGAAAGTTTACCAGCTTAACGAACCTCTCCATTGACAAACCCGACGGAAGTGACTAGCAGAACGATCCTCATTAATTCTGAGATGCGAACTACCCAATTTCGTCTTAATCGATATTCCAAGTAATTATTGTTGAATGACACAAATCCCAAAAACACGTATTTTTCAAGTGACCATCTAATTTAGTAAAAGAAAATCATCCAACATTTTGGTTTTTCTGCTCGATCTTTCAGAACAACGTTCACCTCAGAAATATGTAAAAAGAAACTTGATGTATAAAGATTCCAATGGATGTAGCGTTGGCTGTCGTGAAATCGTGAAAAGCGTCAGTCCCGCGAGAGTCGAGCAACGCATAAAACCGAAAAATTCGTTAGTAGTTTTGAAGAAGTTACAGGTCCGCCGTAACGTTTCCCAGCGTGTTATAGTCCCGGAGGCATGAAGCGTATAAATTAAGGTGCAGGGTCTCTTACCATAGGGGACGCATTTCGGGATGGGATGATTCCAACCGTCGGCAGTGCAAGTCAGTATTTTATGGCCCTTCAATCTACGGCCTGGTTCACACGAGTACACGGTCTGCAGAGTGCCATCTTTAAGGACCCTCTCCCTTACCGCGCCCCACTCAGGTGGCTGTACCAAGGGACAATTCCCGAGAACTCCTGGAAGTCGAACAAGAGACCTTTAATCATAGGAAAAGCTCCGCGAAGTAAAGAGATTAGAGAATTCGAAAAATCGTAAAATGTAAAATCCGCTTTAAATTAAGGGGTTAAATTAAGGGGTTATCATGAACAGTTCAAACATTAAACTTTAACATAATTCTTATTATCGGTCGTAAATGTTGAATATCAAACTTATAGATGTTTTCGGCGCTACCGTTTCGATCAATTACTAAATAACAATTTTGCAAAAACTTTTTTACTTCTTTCCTGACGTTTCGGTTCGGTTTTGTATGTTTCAAACCAGCAACTAGCACACATCAATTTCTCAATGTTCATTTTTCATAGATAAAGTTATTATAGCAAAAAATTTCCACCTTTGATAAAGGTTCAAAACCGAACCGAAACGTCAGGAAAGAAGTAAAAAAGTTTTTGCAAAATTGTTATTTAGTAATTGATCGAAACGGTAGCGCCGAAAACATCTATAAGTTTGATATTAAACTTTAACTTCAACAATTTCTTCAATGTACACCCAACTCATTTCTTACACAATTTTAAAATAAGGTTCAAAAACACACGATACATATGTATTTTGACAAATATTTTTCGTGAACGAGTCTAATATTCAATGTACAACTCATTTTCTACACAATTTTAAAATAACAAGGTCCAAAAAGACACGATATGTATGTATTTTGACAAATTTGAAGATTGACGTCTCCTCTTTAAAGTGACAAACTTGATGTACAATTTTTTGCCCGTTTTATTAAGGTTAAAATGAAAGGTGTACAGGCAACTTTATAGTGGTATAAGGTACAGCATGAAGGCTTTACACCACCGAACTTGGTCTTCATTTTCGTTCCATAAAACGGTGAAAAAAAATCATACATCTATTTCTGAGGTATCGTTGTGAAGGAGAGGTTTCAATCTTCAAATTTGTGGAACATTCATTCAAGAGAATAATTTTTTAATGTTCTTATTTTAAAGGAAATGTATAGTATACGAAAATATATTGCACAAGTTTTATACAGAGTGTATGATATGAAATACATTTTCTAATCGAATAAGTATCTCAAATGTCAGTCCTTTATAATTGGCGCATCCTGTAACAATGTAATAACGAATATAATAATTCCACGTTTACGGCCAACTGTCGCTACGTATTAGTTGTTACGTACGTGTAGCTGCGTAATTGATTAATAGCAACAGTGTTACATCACGTACACCACAATTCGTGGTTTGAATTTCCCGGTGCCGTAAATCCTGCTTACGCTCGATCGCGGCAATGTAACGGGCTTTGTGAAATTAATCACAGAGTTAGTCGAAAAGAACGCCAATTGATATTCCTGTATTCATATAATAACTGTACGGGGTGTACAGGTCGCATGTATATTCAGATTTGAATATCGCCGCTATCTGCTAATGAAATTTACGAGCTCGCGGAATATATAAGATTTGCAATGTGCAAATCGGCACGCAAGGTCCCAGAGTTTCGGGCGATACTTCTTAATTGGCGGGCCGAATTACCGGTCGAATCTTTCAATTGATAAATGTGCTAATAGCGGACCGAGACGATTTTCAGGGTACTCGCTGCGAATGCGGATAATCGAATCGAAGTAATTAACTGACCGTATAGCGATAATGTATCAAATAAGTGGTTCGACGGGCGACCAAAGCCGGTTCGAGTAAGCGTTAAGCACGAAATTTATGTTCGTCGATAACGACTAGTTAAAACTTCATTCTTGCACCCTACTGCAGGAGATTCAGTGTATCCTAACAATACATGAAAGCAATGGACGGTTAATTAAACGAAAAATAACCAACTAATTTAACGAAGATAACGTCCATTTTCGAATCTCTTCTTATAAACTAATTACTAAACTGCGGATTTTATGCGTTTATGATAAACATGGGTAGATCTAATTTTTGACAGTAAAAAATTTGAAGAATTTAAATGTACTACTACATTATTTTCTCAACCTATTAAACATATTCAGCAAGAAAATAAATATTTATTTCACCCCAGCTTGTTGCTAATCAGACAGAAAGTTTTGATTTTGCATAAAAATCCGCAGTCAAGTAATCAAACAACAGTGTATGAAAATTGTTCATCGATTAACTCATTGCCTTGTTTTTAAAATACAGCATGCAATGATGTAGGATAAAAACAATTGAAAGACAATAATGGATGATTACTTTCTAATGTAAAATGTTCGTCGATTCTTCAACGTGTTAATTGCTCGAAAAAGTGATTAAAAACTGTCTAACGCTTCATTCCAATACTTTGTGAACTGATTTAAATCGTAACTTGAGGATTATGTATTCATTCCCGGCTAACAAAGAAAATGTGATGAAATCTAAAGTTTAATTAAGTCTCGCTGTGCAGTCTCGGATGCTATTGTTTGCACTGCCTGCGGATAGATAGCGAGGGACTTTAGTCGAAGGCTTATCGACAGCATAACATTTCATGCGTCCATAAACACTGCTTCGCAAAAGTTTCGTAGGATCGTAAAACATCTCATAACGCTAACAATTTTAAACAGTAATACCTTGCAAAGTTGGACGATGTTCAAAATGATACCATAGCACAGTGGAAAGTGTATACTAAAAGTATTAAGTACTAGCCTGCTCAAAATCCGCAGCTATTTAGAAACTATTTTTATTCGCATTATCTTTTTCTTTTCAACGGAGAAAAAGTATTTAACAATGTCGAAATAAAATGTTAAGGAACAGTTCCTTTCGAAAAGAATCGATGTCTTTGCTGGACAATGAAATTCCCAAAAAATAAATGCAAAAAAGTTTGCACCTCTAGGACTAGCAGGAATTCATTCATCCAGAGTACGTTCGATAGGTCTTCTGGTATTGGATAGGTATTCTGATTGAAAAAATTGGATAAAATCTGCCGTTGTTTCCAGCGTCACAGCAGGGACTCCCATAGAAATCGTAACTCGTGAGCGAGTTCCACGGAGCAGCGAGCGGGACAACAAAACCATCAGTAAGCCACGCAAATACATTCCGTGGTAGAGAGCTAATTAGTTGGGCTCATTCGAGGTTCGAGGCCTCCCTTAGTCGTGGAGGCGTCATGACGGGAATTAGATTTCGTTCTACCGCGAGCATCGGGGTTCCCGAGGCTTCTCTGTGGACGAATTTTGCGGTTAGGTACCAGCAACGTTACATGTCTCTGACCTAGTCGAGTAACAAGTAGAAGCCTGGTCTCTTATACAGTAGACTTCTACAGTAGTTCAGCAAGTTCTCCTATCGCCGGACGCTTATGGTTTTCCTTAAGTAAATGAAAAGATATAGTACTTGATTTCTTTTATTCTGCGTTGTTTATACGTTAACAATATCAGAAACCAGAATAAAGTGAAGAGTAACCAACGTTCCCGTCGGGTCCAACCTATTTCTTAGATCGCGTAGTTCAACTATCTTTCTGTAACCGCGCGTGTGAACACACATCATTCTCAGAATCCAAAATAAAATAAAAAACAATCAATAGACAGTGGATCTTTATGCAAAATAAAAATTTTCTACCTGAATTGTTCAACAGACTGGAGTGAAATAGATTGTCTTAATTCATTTAATACGTCGAAAATGATATAACAGCATTTTTAAATTCTTGTAATGTTGTGTAAAGTAAACATTTCAATCCTGTTGGTTTCTTAAATCCAATTCGAAGTTCAGAAGATATTCGTTTATCACAAACTGGAGTGAAATAGAAATTAATTTTCTTTCTTAACAGGATTAATTGGTTGGAAAAAATATAACAGGATTTGTGAATTCTTTTAATGCTTGTACTGTTTTAATTTACACCTATTCATTCTTGTCATAAATGCATAAAATCCGCTGTCTAACAATCAACATTTCCCTCGGGTGTTACTCAAGGATTCAAACAGTTATGCTGCTAGTTTATTTCCACTTACGTCATTCCACTGCTCATACGCTAATTAGTTTGAGGTGAAATGAGTCGAGGTGCCCGAAAGTGACTACATCATGCACATCTGGCAAGGCCATTATGCTCGCTTCAACTTAATTTTATGATATGACGTATCATTCGTTTTAAAGATGGTGCATTAATTTCTGTGTCATAAACCCTGTCGCGAAGAAATTTTCACACTGCACTCGCTAATTGTTATATTTGCTGGACTGCAATGAACGGCGCCTCGATTACATTTCGCGATCAATAAATCGCGAATAATTTCCAATGTGAGAAGAATTTTTCCCTTCGCACGTGTTCGACAGACCATAATTATGAAATGCAAAAATGTATTAATATCAAATAGTGGAGCAATGTATATTTAGATTCTTGCGAGAGAGAAAATAAGAAAACTTTGTCTGCAGATAGAGATAAAACAACATTGTTTATTGATGCCATGGTGCGGCTTTAGGGGATAGAACCACCCCTTCAAAAGAATATCAGAATTTTCATCCCCGTGGAATATCTTAAAAATGGCGAGAGATATCGAACAAAAATTGCAAGCAAAAATTCCACTTCTCCTTTATATCTAAAAAATCGTGCAAAAATAATGACACAAAAAAATTTCAGCACATTTGCATAACCTACAAATTTATGTAAATTTATACATACTTCTTCCAAATAAATTATATCTTTATTGTGCAGTTTGAAATCCATATTTGCACTTTTTGTTAATCAAATAAATGCAGAAAGTGATATTTAAATTGCTCTTTCTTCCAAATAAAATGGATCTGAAAGTTACTTACAGTTTTACAAATGTAAGAAACGACTGCAACTTTTGTTTAAGCTTTTACTCTTTATCTTTCTCTGTACCTACTTGAGATAAAATATGAAACAGGAAATTCTGCATATTTTTCAAGAGGCTTTTTCACCCTCTTGGAGTCATGCTACAGCACGAACAAGAAATAGGATTGTGTTACGGATGACTCACTTCTACGTTCACACACAGTCACCTATTCATCATCTCGCCCATGCACCTATTTGTATCAGTTTCTTTCGCGCAATTAAATACTGAAAAGAATATATAAAAGAGTAGAATCGTTATTTTCATGAGAGACTTTCATATGAATTTATAGATAAAAAATATTATGTCTTCAATTCTCATAGTATAATTTTCGAGACAATCAATTTTACAAAGAACATAAAAATTCTACTTTCAACACTTCTGGATCAGTATGTCATATTTGAATATAATAAAATACTATATTTTTACTAAATTAGTAAAAATAAGAGTCACTGCTATAATTTTCTAGACAATCAATTTTATAAAGAACACAAAAATTCTGCTTTCAACACTTCTGGACCAGTATCTGGTATCTAAATATCACAAAATACTGAAAAATATGCAGTATTTTAACTCACATTATTGTGAGTAATTCATATAGATCAATGTCTGTATCGCAATTTAAATGTAATCTCGCTGCGTGTAAACTAGTTCCTCGAAGGCGGAGATTAAAAGCGCGGTCAGCAAACGGTCTTTCCTTGAGACCGGCAGAAAAATTTCGCTGTTGCAGTTCAAAAATCAACATCATCAAAACGTGCGGTTAACAGAGCTTGCGCGAGAGAAAGGCAACGCTGGTGGCGTTCCGGCGCTTAACGTAATTTGTTCACCCTGCAAATGCTCGTGGCCAAACATCGTGTGCAAACTTCCACGAGGAAAACAAACGATCACGAGTCTTTTATGGAAGCAATCTGCGCGGACTGGGACGCATTTACTTAATGCAGCTTGGTCGTAGTGACTTCCTAATTAATGTCACCGCGATCTCTCTTCCAAAAGGGGTGTCGCCTCCTTTACATCAAATCCGGGGAGACTATAAGCCGTCTTTTTCTCTGGAAATTTAAACTGCGGCACAGTCGAGTGCATTTGAAAAGACACTCTTTTTCAATTTTACTAATTTTTCTTTCACGTGTACCTATCGATCTTTCAACTGGCTGACTTTTCAATTCTAAGTTAAGCCTTGATCTAAGAAAAACCCTTGGGTCCGTGCTGTTCCTTAGATCGTACAATTCTGAAAAGATATTTTCGAATAATCAACGTTCTAACAACATGAATAGTACAGTGGGCTGAAAGAGCTGCTCGTTGAATTAAAAAGAGAATGGAAAGTTTCTGAAAGCCGGCGAACGCGAATGATGAATTAAATCGTCATCTCCCAGCTAAAAGCTAATTTTCATATGCTATATCCCAGTCAGAAATTAACCCTTTGCACTCTGAATTTCTTTTCAATTTTCTTCAGAACAATTACCTATTGTTTTAAATGTAGGTTAAAAGGCAGTTCTTTTTAAAACAATTTAAATAGATGTACATGTATCGCATATGTGAGTAAAAACGGAATTAATATTGTAGAACATAATGGATATTTAAATTGTCAATTTGAAAATGTCGAGTCGCACGCTACACACGAGAGCAATTGAAAATGAAGCTTTACTAATTGCTGAACCCAGTTACGAGGATAGATGATCTGGCAAAATGGAGGTGAAGTGTTTCAGCTACAACACCTAAAATAACGATGAAAGTTTGAATTTGTTGATTTAGACATTTGCCCTGAAACACCATCGGGAAAGTACGATTGAAATAGCTACCCAGAAATAGCAACTCACCGCGACGGAATTTAATACAGTTGATTTTATTTCTTTTTCGCCATCGAAACCACTTGCAAAAGCAGTACGGTTTCAGTGAATATGTGTTCCCTTCAATTTTACGATTTAATAATGAGCCAATTTATATGTTTCATTAAATAGTTCTTGTAACTTTAGCTTTCGACCACAACGAGAACGAGTTTAAATAGATTGTTTTACAATTTTTGCTGCAGCTACAATCTGCAACAATTAAACTGCAACTTGTGCAATTTTTTCAAATATGTACCTCAAAATATGAACTCTTTGCGGTCATGCTTAATTCAAAAGTAATTGAATTTACAATGAGAATATAATTATTTTGCTTGTCCGAATCGATTCTCATTGATGAAATACTATAAATGATATATAAAAATTCGCGGTATACTGAAAGTCTATATCTAAAAAGACTCTTCCAAGCATTCTGTAGTGCGATACGTGGAAATCTACTGTTTTTCCTTTAACGATCGGAATGATTCTTTGCTTCGAGGACCGAGAGCAGACGCACGCCCGCAAAGAGCAACAGCTATCGACAGCTATATATGAAAATAGCTCTCGGCACTGGGCGAAGCGGACAATTTTTAATTAAAACGTGCCACAGCAAAAAAGTTAATCCTTGCCTCTTCTTCCTCTACCATGATCGATAAACGGTCTCCCTTTGGCTTGGTCCGTGCAAGTAACGCATTATTAAGTGTTGCCACCCCCGTACCATTTTAACGACGCTAGCTCTGGCCGACTCGTATATTTCTCCTGCTGGAATATTTTACGATCGCAGGAAGGAACTGGCGAACAAATCGCGTTGCAGCTTTGGGACCGACGCATTATTATGAACGATGCGTAATTATCCTATGACTATTAACTTTGCTGACTGTCATGAACTCTGCCAAATTTTAGAATCTTCAGATTGTCCATTTTATGAATCAGGCTGCTCCTTACAGTTTTTATTGGAATATCCTTTTTTATAATTAAATGTATATATTATAATCTTGAAGAAAAGAATTCTTATTGAATTTTATTGTTTAAAATTTCTTCAACCCTCTCTTTCTCTCTGATAATACAGAGTCTCTCAAACTGCAAATTCATTTTTAAGCACACCATAACTTTGCTATATTAATTGTAAGAAATTGGATGATATTATTTCGTCCTTTTATTAAAATATGATAATAATGTCTTCAAGTGTAATATTAAATAGACAATTTGATTTGTGTTCGACAAAACAGTTCTCTGCCACGTGTTTTAGCAAAAACTTCAATAACGAGGCTTCTGTAAGTGACATTACTGAACGTGCATATCAAATTACACCCCCAGCGTGGAATGAATACCATTGAAGAGGATAAAATAAAATGGAAGGGAATAAAGCGCTCGTTTAAACTTGTAGTTTACCGAAGCTTGTTACAGTTAAAAGTTAATGTTTCCTTGCATACGCTCAAACGAAGACTGGCTCTGAAGTTTTACCATTCTTCCAGACTACTCTGGTCGAGGGTGCAGTAAAAAAATTTCCTGGTTTCTTCTTGGTACTGAATTGACTGTTAAGACTGTAAGAAGAAGCTTCTTTCGTTTTTCTTAGATCGTACAGTTTTCTTTGATCGAGGCGTTACTGTATAATAGACGAACCTAGAGAAATATAGATTTCAATTATGAATCAAATATTAGAATCCAAAGGTTGTAAAATGATATTTAAAGTACCAACAGAATGCTTCATATTGTAATAATTAGATTGCGGATCTTTATGCATTTATGGCATCTGATCATTTTCGAAAAATGCTAGAATACTAAATTCAATAGAACCCGATACCATTTTTATTTATTTCATATCTACAAAGGCTACCACTGAAAATAAGTGTTTATATGATTCCACTTTGTCATTTTTGTAGACAAATTTTAAGGAAGTGGAAACATCCGCAGTTTAGTAATAATTGTGAAACCATTCTGATAGGATTCGTCGGATTAAACGTCCCGAAGCAGTTTTTCCGCGTCCAGAATCGAGTCAGCCAGCAGGGCAATCCGCCCTGAGCGATGCTTGAATTACAGGAAATCGGATAACGTCACCGGGTCATGTAGACTTCGAAATAATGTGTCTCTCCGGGCTGCCATTATAATACTCCTCTGCAAAAGCTGCTTACCCGTTTGCGTTCCAGTTTTCACTCAGCGCATTAGTTATCCTGTATCCGGCGCTCCGCATATTTGATTCATCGCTTTCAACTTTGGAAGTATCGCGCCATTTTGTGCACGGCGTTAACCGTCGCCAAACGATGCATTGGTCCGTTCGGACGTAATTGTACTATACATACTACGAATGCTGGAACCTATTCAACGAAACGAATTGTCGCCATCACTGCGGACTATATTTACGAACCGATTTGATTACTGTGGTGGCGGAAAGACGATTTTTTAATGCGAATCACAGAGACACTAGATATCCAATCAAGTGGCCATTTTATACTGTAAACTAATTTATGTTATATATATATACATGATATCCCCAATACGTTTTATAATAATGTATATAATATACATATACGTATAAAAAATGAGTGGGTGTAATTTAAAACAGTAAAAACATTAGAAGAATTTAATAATACTGTTATATTATTTTCAACCTATCAAACATATTAAGAAAGAAAATAAATTTCCATCTCACTCCAGTTTGTTGCAAATCAGACAGAAAATGTTTATTTTGCGTAAAATCCGCTGTCTAATAATTAGACTGCATTTATTTAAAAAATGAGTAGGTGTAACTTAAAATAGCAAAAATATTAGAAAAATTCAAACGTATACTATTATATTAATTTCAACCTATTAAACCTAATAGGAAAAAAAATCAATTTCTATTTTACTCCAGATTGTTGCAATTCAGATAGAAAATCTTTGTTTTGCATAAAGATTCGCTGTCTAATAATAAATATGTATACAGGTTGATTCTGGGAACTGAAACAAGTTACTGCTCTTTTTTTAAGTTAAAATAGAAGAAAAGGATAGAGGAAAAATTCGTATGTCGTAATACGTCCTAACTTCCTATGACCTTGTTTTTTGCGTGGATCCACCGATGCATCCGCCAGGTGCAACTGCATCCTTGCATTCTTGAATGCAACCCAATTTTTTTTTGTTAAACCACTCGATCCCTTTTATTATCCTACGTATATTTATTATAATAGGCTACTTTCCTCTACCCGCTTTAAATGTACAAACAGTAACTAAAATATTTTTAATTTGAAAGAACGTTTTCGTGATTGGAGGGAAAATCAAGCTTTATGTTTTTTTCTCGGGAATATAATACTGAGTTTCATTGTGCAAAGAGCTGATTAAAGTAATATTTAACGATCCCTTCCACCAAAAATGCACGGACCCTCCCTCTACGATTTTAACTACTCTGCTCTAATGAAGATTCAAGCGTGTTACCGTTTCAAATCTGCAAACAGGATTAATGCTGGCATAATACTTGTGCGTGAAATATGTAATTAAGTGACGGCAAGTGAGTCAGTTTCCTGAAGGTACCTCGTTGATACGTTGCGTAATGATTATAGGGGTTCCTTCGAGTTTACTAACACGACCGCAATTTGCATAGATCAATAACTTGGAATTACTTACGCGAGAAATGATAAACCCCTCTGACGTAATCTCCGTCGCCGACGCAAAGATTCCTCCTTTGCTCACTCGTATAAACAGCCTTTCCGAACAAGAAACTTTAATTGACGGAATTCCAAAGTAGCTCGGACTTCGAGATGTCAATAAAACTCAACGTTTCTGAATCATTCATGAAACCTATTCTAAACGATTTGCAAAGTAACGTCTTATATTTGCGGGGGGGTTGTACAGTCTTTAACGAAAATCTGCACGCGCTCATCTAACTTCAAACATTTACGTAAAACAAGACGTTCAAATATTTTATAAAATCATTGATAATGTACAGGACCATTCACTGTTTTATTTATCAATTTTTTAAAACAATTTTTGGTGATACTTCTCGTGGACAAATAACTCTTTCTATTGTCCCTAATTCAGCAGCTGTTCATTTCATTAATTCGTCAGAAACTAGGTAATTGAATGACGATTTCGATACTCTGGGTCAAAATATTAATAATAACGTTTGTTGATAAGACTGGATTGCTGATCTCTATGCAAAATAAAAATTGTCTGCGTCGATTGTGAGAATTGTTACTAATCCATCATATCAAGAAGTACATTTTGTTTAAACGACAGAAATATTTCATAAAAATACCACATCAGATTTAAACGATTAACGGCTGAATAGTCAAGAATTTACATTTGCTTAGGTGTTGAACATTTCGTGTATTTACAGTTAGTTAGTCCGTCCTTTGTATTGGCGAAGTTTCCAATCAGTCTGATCACCATCGAAAACCCCCAGAGGAAATTTTGGTGTTGAAAACTCGTATAGTGCAGGGCAGTAAATTTTGAACTTCCGAAAATTGATGTGACTGCTGAGTTGAGGGGTCCCAACAGTATTGATCACAGACTCGTCAGGTTTGATGCTAACAAGCTGGAGCAACTTTGAAATTGCGTAGGTATCAGTAATCACTGAGCTTTCGACATCCTTGACCTATGTAGTGCACCGGAACTTTAGAGTTACAACGGAGAATCTCAATGCATTTCCGAAACTAGCAATACCTCTGATACTTCAACTTTAACTAGTCCTTCAACATTTAACAATAACACTTTCATACATTTAATATAAATACAATTGCAAATATAATGCGACTGAAAGTCCAAACGACAGATTGTTTAAACACGTCACGAATTACGGTATGAAGAAAACCAATCAAAGTGGACGATTGTTGACAAAAGTGCACAATGTAGAAATTATTTCGTTTACACTCTAAATCTACCAATTATATTTCATTTATCACTAAAAATTGAATAAAGACGTTCATTAAAAAATTTTCCGTACGATATCCTGTAAAATGTCACAATCCTTCAACTTTAACTAGACCATCAACATTTAACAATAACACTTTCATATGTGTAAATAAATACAATCGCAAATATAATGCAACTGAAAGTTCAAACAAAAGTGGACGATTGTAGAAATTATTTCGACTAAATATATTACATTTATTAGACAATTTATTAGACAGCGAATCTTTAAATCAACATTTTCTACCCGATTTGCAACAAACTGAAGTGTAATGGAAATTTATTTTCTTTCTGAATATGTTTAATAGGTTGAAAATGATATAACAGTACTTTGAAATTCCACTAATCTTTTTACTGTTTTAAATTACACCTACTCATTTCTGCCATAAATGCATAAAATCCGCTGTCTCTTTATTATTCATATGTACACATTACTATTAATATGAACATCTATTTGTGTCGACCATTATCGACATTAATAGAAGCATGTTATTATTTACTTGGAAAAATAAGGTGATGTGAGTGGATGCATACATAGGCAGCAGTATTCAGTCTACTGTATCTTAGCTCGCTGAATTCGACAGCGGACAACACACCCCTGAGATTTTCGATACCTCAGCCGATATTTCCCGGTGGACGCAGCGCTGGCAGAAACTCCTGATGCACAGAGACACAGACAGCACTGACACCAAATCTCACGATACACCGTGATTCCGAATAAAGGGTATATTGCGTTCACTACAACAATGCAGTGCTACAATTTTTATAATTGATAATGCTCCGTCTCAATATTACAAAATGAAGAAGATTAATTTGCCAGCTTGAATTTCACTCTCCGATTACTCGCATTTTCTTGTATAGAATATAACTTTCTACAGGGAGGAAAATACATGTATTTATTATCTGGCAATGTCCAGAATATGATTTAGAACGAGGACACCTGTTTGAACTACTCCTCAATCGCAAACACTATCCTCCCTACACTATCAATGTTTTTCTAAGCGTACAAGACATTACAGCGCTAATGTTTATTTTTAACTTCCTCAAAAAATGTAAGATTAGGATTTAGCGTCTACCATTTATATTAATTTCACTTTATATTACGTTATATACTTCACTAAATTTTTTTTTTGGAAAGTGTTATACTGTAAGCTATAATGTATGCTATATGTATGTTATAATGTATGCTATATAAACCAAACGTGGTTTACGGCATCAATAAATAAATAATTAATTAAAATACATGTATTCAGCTAATATTATATGTATACCCTTATATCGAAAAGTATCGGAGTTATTTAACTATAGCACACGAGATGATGTTAGGCTTCTCTGGAGAGTTCGAAACAAGCACTCGTACAAGTTTATAACGTGTGCTTTAGGATGAAACATTCGGACATGTTCTTTAAAGATAGATAATAACGATAGCGAGGGTAGTTGATTCTACGTCATCGACTCTCGTAGTAGAACTACACGATCTAAGAAACAGGACTTCAGCTGCTACTTCTTGTAATCGATGCAGATTTATTTTGTAGGCAGATTTGCAGTACGAACATTATTATTGCAAGCTCTGCAACTCGAAGACAGCAGATACGTAGAGGGTCGCATTGTTATTTTGCGAGTGATTCTCCAGCTAGTCGAAACAATATACGTATAATCTCATAATCCCTATTATTACATTTCAAACCTAGAAGCTAAACTTTCCGGACCATCAACTCCAAGTTAGTTGTGCGGGCATTCAGTCCCGAGCACTATGTTATGTGTACATGCATATACAAAACCTACTGTTACTCGAGAATTGTCGAGATCCACTTTAAAATTCGGTATACTTTTGAAACACTAACGCATTTCAGCTGTCATGCTGAATTGGTATTATTTAAATGTGACTATTAGACAGCGAATTTTCATGTAGAATAAAAATTGTGTGCACTCATTTCCAGATACAGTAACTATTTATTGATGAAATTAATCGTTTAATTAATAATTGAAATTATTCGTCTTTTACGTCTTTTATCACTGGACTGCGGATTTTATTGTTCAGGAACAATTAATGTACTACATGACGTGAAAAAGAAATTTTGAAAAAATCCGAACTGGTTGAAATTACAAAGAAAATAGTAAAACTCGTTGTTACAACTTTTTTATGTGCGAGCCAATATTGAAAATTTAAAAAATACATTGTGTAAATCTGTATCAATTATACATATGCTGAAAACTTCAAAGGCATTCAAAATTGCAAAAATTCTTACTTCATGGTTACTTCAGTTATAGGCTGAAAATCGTGAAAAAATTGCAATTTTAACCATCTTTAAACGTTTGTAGCTTATTGCAACGTTGGCCGATTTTGATGACATTTTCAGAATATGTATAATTGACACAGATCTACAAAACATATTTTTTACATTTTCAATATAGGCCCACATGAAGAAGTTGTAAACAATAACTTCCAGTATTTTCACTGTAACCCTGACCAGTCGCAACTTCTTAAAAAATTTGTTTCACATCTTGTAGTAAACTAATTTTAGTCTAATGATAATAGTTCTAGTCTAATAATGACAATCTCATATTTAAAAAGTCCTTTCAAAAATGTCCGAATATTACTGTGGTTCACAACTGTGTGTTTCACAAAAATTTGCCTGGTCCGCGAAGAAAGATCCGTCGCGATGGAAAAGAATTCTATGAGGAAAACAGGCTATGTATTATGTACTGTCACAATATAATGCATTAGCCGTCGCAGCGTCTATTCTCCCCCAAAACTAAACCTGTTAAAACTTTATCGCGCCGTCTGCCGTCGAAGCAAATCTCGTTTCCCGTTTCGTCATGCTGAAACTGTTCTCTCCAACCCTTCAAACTCCACCCCCGTCCCCGGTTTCGCCATCCGTGCAGTCCATTTTCCCGGGACTGCGTCGGTACTTCTTGAAAGATGTTCAAACGATCTTTGACGATTTAGTCGCACTCTAGGAAATGGGGTGGCGCGGCGAACGGGAGGCTTGGAAATGCGGGTGGATTCTAAAACGTTTCTCCGGTTTCACTTTAACAAATCGTTCTGTCCCGCGGAAGAATGGATCGTCATGTACAGAATCGAGAATCGTGTCGAACAACAATGCGTATACCCGGTCCGCGCGTGCATACACATCTTTTACGGATTTAATGCACGCTGCAAGCCGCGCTTACGAAATACGACCGCGCTCGCGATTATGAACGACGTAACGATATCTATGTATATATCTGTTTGCAATCCATGCTGTCGGACATCTTCCCAGTAATCTGATAACGCTGTCCATCACCCATTTCGCGTTCCGATTACCGATCGACGATTTTCACCGATTCGAAAGCGACAAACAGCTTCGGTGGTCAAGATAGAAGAAAAATTGTTACCTTTTATGAAGAATTATGAGATTATAAAAATATGAGAATGATTGACAATTTTGAATACATTCTCGTTGAATTGTACAAATTGTTCCAGAAAAAATACCGCAGTAAAACGTACACCCGCAGTACATTTACCCTAGTCAAGTCGAATGTAGACAACTGTTCTTAAAACTGTGGAAAAAGAAATTTTGGTAACTTGAGGAAATTTAAAAAATTTCAAAGTTCTATATAAAATCTGAGGCCAGTGTTCATCACACGACAAAGACCTAATAAATAACTAGCTAAAAAATCCTGTGCAAACTTTGAAGTCTTAAAGCGTGAAAAGTCGTGAAGGACGAGAGAGCAAACAAGTTTGCCTTAGCAGCGGAGGAATGCGATCGAGTTTAAGGGTTGAAAGAGACACAACGGTATATTTTACGGCATGACAACGTTGCTAGACGTTCGTCGATGTACATGCCACGGGTCTCTTCTTTTGAGATGCAAACTATATGCAACCGTGTTACAATGGATGCTGAAAATATCGGCTGGTATCAAGGACGATGGTGGCTCACGGGGGACTGTGAAGAGAGAGAGAGGAAACGCGTTCCACGCAGACTTTCGAGTGCGACGCTCCCAAACGGCCCTATCGGACAACTGGCAGACTGCTGCTGCTCGACACGATCCAGCTTGTAAACACGGAAAGCGGAAATTTCTCGTGTAAACACACATTTAACCTGTGACCGTAAGGTGCAGCACTCGATAAACCACAAACAGGCTAAAATACACAGTCTGATTTACAGTATTTTATGTGTGCACCGATCTCGATGGAATATCTTTTAAAACGGAAGCTGAACAAATTTATTTTTGAAAATCGACCCCCTTTGGCTGCAGCATTTCAATATGACGAATACACGCAAAGAAAGCAGCTGTTCGCTGCGTCGTCGTAAAAAGTTGGATAAACGGTGCGCTTCCCTTATTTCGAAATAAAACGAATGATGTTAGTTGGACAGTTTTCTCACATGGACATGTATGCATTTATGACAAAAATGAATACGTACAATTTAAAGCAGTGGACATATTAAAAATATTTAAGGACATTAATGTATTAGTCTCAGCTTAAAAGGATAATTAAAAGAAGAATACAATTTTTATTTGGCTCCTGTGTCCTGCAATCAATGCAAACATTTTTTATTTTGCATAAAGATCCGCAGTCTACATATAATATACAATAAATGAGATACGTCATTTAACGTTGATGTCAGGAAATTTTCATTTCCTGTTCGATAATGCGTGGATAAACTTTTCCGATATCCATTCATTGGCAAACACATAACAGGAAATGTTATACTTCCAAACCATGAAATATTGAATACAAATTCGAGCTAATTTCAAATATATTTGAATAATCTTTTCTAGAAAGAATTGCCTCAAGTTCGCAGTGTAAACTCGAAAAATCAATTGAAAAATTAACACTTTTCTTGATTTAGGAGAATCATTTTTCGCGTCCTTTCCTAAACAATAATTCAATTTTCAAGTTCATTGAAATTGCATTATTCCCAGGAAATCAAATGTTCTGCGAAGTTTATTAAATATTCAAGCTACTACTCCGGAATAACAGCAGGCAAAAAATTTATATGTCCGGTTCAAACTGTCAGACGGCTATTCGTGATTTCTAGAATTTACATAAATTATTTATGATATTCCTCGACGTCCAATCAAAAACTGATTGCCTCGTTCAATTTGTTTTTACCATATTTCGAAACCCGACCACTTTTCTTCTTCCATTTCGCGTTTTTACAAAATTATGTGATTATGCGACTACTGGCCAGTACATGTACATACACTGTGTCTCAGAAGTGTACATCTAAAAGTCTATATTTCAAACAGTAACCAAAACTGATAAAACAATATACAATTCATTCCAGTACGTCATTAAAATTAGAATACCGTCAAAATTAATATAATAGTTAACAGTGAAAATAGAGTATCAATCTTACAAAAATGCTGAATAATTGTAAATTTTTATAGCTAAGCATTTATGCCAACGAAAGGAACAATAGAAAAGCAAGAAATGTACTGAAAAATTTCCCAGTACCTATTTTCTATTTTCTTAGGTGAGGAGGTCCGCCATGCGAGATTAATGCGTGCAGCTAAAAGTTGAACGAAAATGCAAAGCAAAAGCCTAAAATGAACTACAAGGAAAATGCATTATGGGTCATTTGGGATCGCGCAACGGACCAGCGGGAAATGCAAATTCAGAATCTAAAGTATCCATTTTTAAACCACCCCGTACATGCAGGACGAGCAATCACGCTACTCATTCAACATTCATTATTCCTGGTGGTCGATTGATCCAGCCGTTCCAACCTGCCATATCAGGACAGGCACGGTTGTTGAGATTTAAAAGCTCGGAGACTCGGAGGCTCGTTTCGTCTGCTCTCCTCAACCGTGATGTTGGTAAACCTGCGTGTATCACGTCGTCCAAAACATGGGCTCAAGTGTTTGTGCATGCGTTTGCACAAGGCTAGGACCGGCCAAAGCCATGTTCACATAAACCCTCTGCGAAAATCCTTTTCTCTCCCTCCGCCGGTACCTCCTACATCCCACTACTCTCCACAACAATATTATAGTTTTACATCCTCTTCGACGCATCCATCCCCTCAGTTTCCTCATTTTATCCTTTTCCATTTTCTCCGAATTCCACATTTATTTCGATCCCTTTTACCTTCCGCACGATACGCTGGGAAATGCTCCGATCCTTCACTAAACCCTCCCCAGAAATGGTTGCGTAAAAAATCGAGGAATAATATTGTACCTGTTTCTGATTTTCACTTTAAATATTCTATTTTTTAAATATACATTATGTTCAGTTTATAGTGTCGCTAAAGATTGAATGAAGACGTTCATTATAAAATAATCTGTACTATATGCTGGAGAATGACCCGATCCTTCACTTGACCCTCCCCAGAAATGGTTGCATAAAAAATCCAGCAATAATATTGCACCCATTTCTGATTTTCACTTCAAATTGTATTGCATTTTTATTGTATAACATTCACGTGGATAGTCACTCTCTCCAAATCATATTTAAATATATAATTAATTACGTTAATGGAATATTCAGTTGGGATTGCACGTTTTGCCGATTATTGACGGAAACGTCTGATAGAAGCACATCAAACGGTAATTCAACATCTCAACAGTATAAAAGATTACAAAATAATTTAAATATTATATAAATAAAATATTTTCGTCGGTGATGTTCGTTGATTACTTCGACTATATCGCAACGAACGAAGTTATATCGGGCAAAAAATTTTTATAAACAAGTTTTTAATTAGGTAGCGTGGTCCCACTTTTAATTAAAATGTTTTTCCGTGCCATATTAACCAGTTTTATATTGAACGAATTGTTCTTCATTAATTTCCAAGACGCTTGACGAACTACAGTAAAGATCTGAAAAGAACCCTCGGCATGCGATACAACGAACCAACGCGTTACATTCAGAGAGGTAAAAAGAAGGATTGATAACAATTTCCAGACGAAAATATTCCGCGTTGCGATTACAGCAGCCCGCAGAACACAGCAGAAGCAATTTCTCGGCGTCGAGCGGGGAACGCGCGGTGGGAATTAAAGCTTTAATTAATTAGAATGATCGTCGACGATAGCCGACGCCTTGGTTGCGATGCTCATTGGTGAAAGGGGAGAGGCGAAAAAGAAACGCGACGCGAGGCGGCGCGCGGCGCGACGGCAGGTTCATTATAAAGGGGATGCAACAATACCCTGAAACTCGGCGAGCAGCTTGTGCATTGGCATCCGCGTGCAAAGAGGAAAGCTAACGAGCCGTGCCAGCAGCGGCGCACGTTCCGGCCATTGTTGTCAGGTAAATCGACGTCCGAATCAATTCTAATATTTCTCGTGAATCGATTGTTATCGGCTGGAGGGACGTAACGGTTACCGGTGCCGTCGCTCCCCGGTTCATAATAATAGATCTCCATGATAATGAACCGGAAAAGCGCTTTGCGACACGGTTGCCACGGTAATTCGCCGACCGTTGAGAGAAACAGCTTATAATGTTGATGTATTAGAGGCGGCATATCACCGGGAGCTGTTCTGCATCCTGGTGTACGTCATACGTCTAATTTATGACAGCCTCGCAGACCCGTTTGCGAGCTGCTGCCGGCTTAAAGCTTGATTTGACACCAGGAGAATGAGCAAGATTAAGCAAAGAAGATTCTACCTCTTCCAGAGCTTAACTTCATGACTCCCAACACCATCCAGCGATACTGTTTCTTGTTTACGACACGTCGATACTCCCGTCAACACTATTCTTCCCTATTCCTCCATATTCTTCCACACTAAACCTACCGCGGCCAACCATAATATAGGATTGTATCAAGGAGTTTATGAAATTATTACTAGACTACAGATTTGATGCATTTATGACAAAAATGGGCAAGCACAATTTAAAGCAGTGGGCATTTAAACCTATCACCACCGGTCAAAATGACCGGTTCCAGATTTTTTATTTTACAATTATTGAAATAATAAAAATGATTCCATAAGAAATGGTTTATATAGATATCTTTAGTAGAGTCGCACAAAGTCTAAATAAAATTAATCTTGTCATTTTGTAAGGCTCAGTAGGTTTAGTGTTAAAAAGATTTAAAGACATCGGTGTATTGGTTTCAGCTTAATCAGATAATTAAAAGAAGAAAGAAATTTTTATTTCGCTCCTCTGTCTTGCAATCAACGCAAAGAGTGGGGACGCTAAACGCAATGACTCACTACCGTGTGTCGCGCGACGTGAAGGTTAATATTTAAATTTTTTTTTTCTCCTGAACGCACAGTTTTTCTATTTTCAATTTTTTTTTAATATTGCATTGTCATCCAGTTCTGAGCTATGTTTAAAGTTTCAAGTCTCTAACTAATCGGGAAGTGGTTTAAAATTCGATTACAAGATTTGACGCATACGACAACAACAACAAATCGGCAAGCTAATATAAGCGTGGTAAAAAGGTGAAGATCGATCGAAGCGAAGCTCCACCGAAGAGGTATCTAACGAGAGAGAGAGAGGGGGGAAGGAGATCCAGGCAAAGTAAATTCGAAAAACTGATTTGAAATTCAGCCATCGGCCCCGGACGAGTTTCTCAGCGGATACACAATAGAGGCAATCCGACTATGGAGTTTGAAGATGTATAGATCGCAGAAGGCTGGACGTGGAAGTTGGTAAAGACTTCCGCGTAAGCTCGAAAGCGCGGCGCAACGAATCGCGACGAATACGTGGAAGTGACGAATGAAAGCGCTTGCCTTAAGTGACCTACATACATACCTTCGCGTCGTGGAGGAAGGATAGGACGAGAAGGGAAACGCGGGGTTGCGGTGTGCGTTTCCAATTTCCAATTTCGAAACTTTAAACCGTTCCGCGGCGACATCTAAAATTCCCCCCGACTTTCCCGGCGACTTTTCTACTGTGTGTAAATTCGTCCGAGACGCCTCCGATTTGCTGTTACTTTCACGGTGGAATTCGTCAAGAATTTCAATGCGCGGCAATCGATGCGAGCAGACGGGAATTCGGAGCTCTGCAACGTATATGCATACGGAAATAATATTGTGTATCGGGTAACAAGATGCGAGATATCCATTGCAAGAGCAATTCTATGCAACTGATACCGGCCGCAGCATCGTCCGAAGAATTTTACACTTACTTTCGATTTGTTAGATCCTTCTTGCTCGTTTTTTCATATATTTTTGATGACGCGGGGATATTTTTGTTGCGTTTATCGTGTACGGCCTTGTTGCGTTTCTAGGGGATTTGCTGCAATAGGCTTTCGGTAGGTAAAGTGTTAACACTAACCGTACCAAACCGACCGACCAAATGACTCCTTTCACATTGTTTTTAATCATTAAAATTATAAAGATACTTCTGTTAGAAATTATTTAATAAATTTCTTTATTCAAGTACGTATTATCATAAAAATTGTGAACAATCTAAATAAATTCAGTCTTGTAATTTATATACGATACATTTTATACCCGGTACAGTCAGTGTTAAGAAGTAGTTAAAAGTGTCCAGGTTTCAAACGGAAAAGTCCGAGGTTTTACCGATAGCAACCCTATTTATGGAGCAGACGTAGTCAGGCGAAGAAAGTTGTACGAGATCGTGCAATCAGTTCAGTCGCAATTAGACAAACGCTGGGGCAGTTGAGGAGAAAGCTTTGGAACGCGGGGAACAAGATTTCCGGCGAAAGTCGTGGGCCAGAAGTCAAATCCATCTTGTGTCCCTAAACGCGCGTACACGTTCTGCCAGCATCGGATGAAATGGAACTCGAACTCTCCATTCCGACGGAACGAGATTGACTGTAAAAGTCGGCATTGTTGGGCGAAAGGAGAAGTACACCGAGGCCTGACCCGGAAAAGGGTCGCACAGAGTGGCTGTATACATATATATATATACACATATATATATACTGTGTATATATATGTATATACTGTGTATATATATACATATATATGTATACATATATACGCGCAAAAGTACAATCGCCCCAAGAGACCTTATCGAGCGAAACAAGTCGAGTTGGCAAAATTGCTTTCGTGGCGCGGACGATTAACTCCCGAATGATCATCGTCGAATCAGCGAACTATGGTTCATTAACGCTTAGCCGCCGCCACCGAGCCCGAACGAAACGAACTTCGTCCGTTAATCGTATTTCACGAATTGCCCGTAAGAAAGCCGACGAATTTCTTGATCATTGATATCCGCGTTTTACCACCCCCACCCGGACTGCTCTTTTCTGGCAACCGGCTCTTGATTAGGGATTAGCTGATCACTGTGATCCTTTTACGCGACTGTAAAACAAAACCCTTAAAAAGATGCTTCACAGGCAATTCTTTTCGAAACGTTAATTCGATCGTAAAAATGTTCAACGTCTTTGTTTTCTATTTATCTGTAGCACAAGTCAGCGAAAATCGAAATTGTCAGTGTTGCTATTAACTGGAGCAGAATAATTGTATTTTGAGACTGAAATACAGTCAGATACAACAAATCAAATAACGATAATTACGGAAAATTAACCAACCATATATACTCGTTGAACGGTCTCTGTTGTATGTGCAGACATAATTATATTACTGATGATGGAGGCAACCCTAAATTCATTCGATAAAAGACTCGAACTGCTTGTTATACGTGGTATATTTAAAATTCAATATAGGCAACTCAATCAAAAATTAGATTGTCCCGCATGGAACTCCGAACCGAGAACATTGAATTCGACAATTTGACAAGCACACACCGTATCCGCACAGTATTAAGCTTGTGTTTATGGCAATTATTGGCTATTTCGATTTATGTTTGTGCTTATAATTATCGACAACGCTGCGGTATTACTAATTTTCAATAATAATCTAATACGATTCAACTATTATGAAATGGGAAGTTTGACGCAATGTCTCGTTAATTATTTGAGCAAACCGACTCTAAGGCAATTACAGGTGTGGCGGAGAGATGCTATTAATTATATCCGATACTGATGACTAGACTGGTGAATAGAAGCCACACATAGAGAAACTTCTTTCTTCGTCTATTGAATTTAATCATCATAATACTTAAATTCTCTGGATCTGTGTTTCATACTGCACCGATTCACAAATTCTCTTTTAGCTCAAAAACTACATTTTTTATAGAGTGTACGTTAACTGAAATGGCGAATCACAGAGAACGAAAATATTACACAAAAATGTAATTTGGGAGCACGCGATGTCCTCAATTCATTTCAATCCTTGAAAAAAGGGAATTTGAATTTGACGCGGGTGTGCGTTATGAAATAGCAAAAATTTTGCCTTCAGTAAAACCATTGTTGTAATAATTAATTGGCAGTAACTTTAAATATTTCCTCACTGAATGATTTATTAGTTGTTTGTGAAATAGAAGATTGAAGATTCAAAAATTTATGAGTCGAATTTATTTTAGAAGGATACCAAATTGATTTATATACCTAATATTTCCATGTTATTTATAATACTTAGAAAGATGAGAAAGGAGATTCGAAACTCAATTTTCTTCTGTATATGTTCCACGTGTTTTTTCCAAACAAACATTTTGCAAGTTTCAATAAATGTTACAAAACATCGTATGCTCCACACGTCACTCTGTTACCTGTGAGTGAAACAAACAATTTCATGGCTGACCGAACAGGAATTTAATTATTTTATTTCCGATAGAAGGACTTGCAAATTGAATGGTTTATCTTTTCGTTGCTTTGATTCTTTATCATGAAATTGAGGCAACGTTGGATGACTTACTACGAAAAATACCCTAATTGATGGCTGTTTGGAAATATACCTAAATTACAAATAAAAATTTATTATCTCATATATTATAGTTTATACATCATATTTTATTTTTCTCCATTTACTTCGTCGCTAAAGAATTCCGTATTGAACTGAAAAAGATATTTTTCTCCAAAAATTGTAATTGATGAAAACAGTAGAAATATATTAACTCGAGAGGCCCTCTTGTATTAAATTAAACCTCAACATTTCATTTAGGAAAAACATTTTCCACCAACTTTCACATTTCCATCTGCGCCGGAAAAATATTTGCAAGACAAATTCGGATTATCGGATTTTGCTGTATTTTCTCCGTTTATTCGTACATGAAACTCTCGAAAATATGTACATTTAGCATATTACGGTTATTAGGGAATATGCTGGAGAATTTTTTCTGATTTTCTCGTTTAAAATTCTAGTTGGATAAACGCTAAATTACATTTCCATGCGAAGAACGTTGGAGAGATCGTTTTTTAATATTTTCACCTGCGAATACCTTGCCGAAAGATCAAGAGAAAAACTGTTGAACAACGGCTATAGCACGATCTCATTACTGTGACAATCAAACTTTGTAACTAGCAAACTTTAATGAGAAATTTTTTTCGCGTTTTTGACAAATTGTAACCAGAATTTTCAGTCGAAAAAATTGTAAAAACACTTTGTCACACTAACACATCTGGATGGCTTAAACGTATGAACATTCTGCAAATGTTTGTGTGCGATTAAACGTGGAAAGCTGGAATTTTTAGAGCGTGTAAATATTTTACAAAATTTTGCATGCGAGGAAATAATTGTAAATTTGACCGTTGCGTATGAGTACCGTTGAATTTTTAATAAGATTGGCAATATAAGGGGTAAAATTTATTATAAGGTTTCTTTTTCTCTTAAATAGCCTTCACCTAACCATGTTGGTTAGTGATCCATGAAAAATGGACGGCAGTACCACTGCCACAGGTGGCCAGGTCGAGTAAATTGCATCGTCGTCCTATAATTGGTTCATCCTAGGAGTACAGGCTGATCTGAAGATTCACTTAACCCTTTCAGTCGTGGAGATACTTCCTCTGGAGCATTTCTTGGCTAAATGCATTGTCTGAGACCATCAGTGGAATTTAGCCTTAAGGGAAGCCGGGGTCAAACGGAACATTGCAAATAATTTGAAATCTCGTGTAGTCGATATCTATTTTTATATGAATAAATTTTTATATGTGTTTCGAAATACTTGCATCCATGTCCAGTAATATTCGGACACTTTTAAAAGAGCGATAACTTTTTCAATACCAGATCATACGACTTCGATTTGTTTAAAGTTAGAAACAGTTAATGTACTACATGACGTGAAAAAGAAATTTTATTAAAAATATTGAGAATTTTTAAAATACGTTTTGTAGATTTGTGTCAATCATACATATTCCGAAAATTTCATCAAAATCGGTAGATGCGGAAAAGAATAACGGGCATTGAAAGGTGCAAAAATTCTTAGATTTATTTCAGTTATAGGCTGAAAATCGTGAAAAACTTCGTGAAATTTTCAGAATATGTAGGATAATTGACACAGAATATTGTTAAAACCTTTAACTGCGGGTGTGGTTTATAAACCACATACTACAATCATAGCCAGAGGCGACTGTGATATATAAACAACATGTTAATTTTTGTATGCTGGGGCTTATACACCACTAAAATAAAAATAAAATAAATACAATAAAAAAAATCTTTTAAAATAGAATATCACTTCAGTAATATAATTTAAAATTAGAGCGATCGGCTGTGCTAAAAGTACCCGCAGTTAAAGAGTTAAATTTTCAACATAGGCCCACACATAAAAAAATTGTAAACAACAATTTCTAGTATTTTCTCTGTAATTCCGACCAATTGGAATTTTTTAAAAAATTTCTTTCACGTCTTGGAGTAAACTAATTGCTCCAACTTCTCAAAAAATATCCAAGTCATATGCTCTGATATTACAGAAAAACTAGGTTGACCTTCAAATGGAAAAGTTACAAAAATGTAGAAGTTATTCAGGTGGCTTGTCTTAGGTGACTCGCCCTATATTTCATTTTATTGCGAATCTGATATTACAGAAAAACTAGATTGACCTTCAAATTGAAAAGTTACAAAAATGTAGAAGTTATTCAGGTGGCTTGTCTTAGGTAACTCGCCCTATATTTCATTTTATTGCGACTCTGATATTACAAAAAAGCTAGATTGACCTTCAAATTGAAAAGTTACAAAAATGTAGAAGTTATTCAGGTGGCTCGTCTTAGGTGACTGACCCTATATTTTATTATGACTTCTCTCGGAGATTCAGGTCCATTCCTCTGCTGGAACGCAGATATATGTATACTTCACGCAAAAGTCAAGGCAACGCAACCCAAAGTACACAACCCCGAAATACCCAGGGGTGCGCGATACAACTTTCGTGACGCTCATTTCATCAACAGCATCAACTTCGTACGTTGCCGCTGAGCTTTCGCAGAGGGAGAGAGTGAAACTTCGAGGAAGTCTCATGAAAAGAACATGAGCATAAGCGAAACTGCAAAATAATTCCCGACCATGCAAATATCGCTCGCACGATAACAGTTTTCATTTTATTCAATGATTCACTTACAAACATTCAGCACATTATTATTGTCGTAATGATAAGCATGTAATTACACAAATTGGGAAATTTTGGAATTGGAAAAAATTGAGAAATCAGAAATAAATGAAATTGTTAAACGAAATGAACATTCTGGGGCATTCTTTAGAACCCTTCGACTTCTCCGAGAAATATCTACGATTCGACTTATAGTGTACAGGTCAGGGATTAATGCAAACCATTAGTCTCGGAAACGATTGGTCGCCCTGATGAAAAAGCGCACTCGACTGACACAGCAGGAGTAATTGTTTCCTGGCAAGGCAAGGAATCAAATTGCCGTTCGCAGAAAGTTAAACGAAGGTGGTTCGGTAAAGAATTTATTTCGTTGTATAAAGCTAGAAATAAAAATAATTCCATTAATGTAAAAGCTGGAAGAAATTGAATTCGGGGAATTCAGCTATAATATCGAGCTACACGACGCAATAAGCGTCAGCGAACTATAGCTGATACACGGAGAACGAGATAGCGAAAAATGGAGACTAAAAACGATTCGAAAACAATGCTCGTCTGGAACAAACGGATTTAAGATCGCCTTTGATATTTATGAATCGGTGCTATATCTCAACAGAAAAAGTATTTCGAGTTGCTCGAAGTCGATTAAATAAATTTAGGTCAAAGGGGCACCTCGCTTAAAGGAAGTTTTTTTCCGTGAAAAATCAATGCACTGAAATTGCTTTTGCGAACGGTTTCGAGAATAATCACCTGAGAAGAACAGTTGGAAAGCTTCTATCTTTACCTGTGGAAATGTTCGAATTTTTCACATTATTATATTAGGTTGTTATTTATATATATTTTTCAAGCATGAGTATTTTATATCAAATTAATCGGAAAATTCAGAGCTTTCCAATGATATACAGTTCAAAAGGAATGGTCACTGAACGATGTCATAATGATACAAACAAAGAATGACGAAACAAAAGTTTAGTTGCCAGCCTAATATAATTTTCGAGATTCTCTAACCAGTCCCCATTTTTGTTTCTGATTCTCCGACTGGTCCCACACGATTTTGATAGAGTACAGGAATATTTGGGTTTCGGGATAGTCGAATCGCAGCAATTAGAACCGCAGTTAATTAATTTAATGAGGTGTCATTTAAACTAACGATAACGCGGCGCGTCTGTGCGCGCATAATCTCGAACAGTCGAATAAACTATGAAATCCGTGCGGTTTGAATAATTACGATCGTTACCGTATGATTCATCAGAATGCATGCGCAAACACTCGAACATTTTAATTAGTGACAGATCGTTGGAATTGAATGTGTGTCAAGTGGCCACCGCCGAAATCGCGAACAAAACCTGTGCGCCGGGGTAACAGAAAATTCACCAGAAGCTAGTACTCTAAAGTTGAATGTATACAATCGACTTTCCATCCCGCATCTTCTCTTCAGGCGGAGAGAAGTGCCAGAAGCAGCAGATTTTTTGAACCATAACATAAAGGATACCTTCTTGTTTCCTCGGCGCACTTTGCTGCTCGACACTCCAGGCACACGTACACATAGCCTCGCACACACGTATACACGCGCATATTCGCGAAGTACAATGCTCTTTGATACCGTCGAATCTGCTGACCCATGAGATGAAATTATTGGGCCGGTGCGCACGAAATGTTGACCGTCTACGACCAAATGTCAGAGGTACAAAATGTTTTTAAGATATCACGTACCGTGACTTACCAGGCAAATGAGCTCGGACACGAACATTTTTCTTTCCGATCGTTGCGCTTTCGACTATAAACGTGTTTTGATTCGCATAAGCAAATGAATAAACTAAAACGCAGGTTCCTTGAATAAGAAATATTCAGATCACTAATTGAACGTTACTGCTAGGCGTCGAAAAGTCTTTTCGTGCACTATACGTGCAGTCAGTGAACCACGGTAATATTCGGACACTTTTAAAAAGGCGATAACCTTTTTAACCCTCCGACTCACACTAATACCTTTTCTTGTTTCACACTAATTGTTTCTACTTGTCCTTTGGTTGATGCGTGTTCCGTCATTGTGTGTGTTAAGGTAGTAAACTCGTTTCCAGGATTGCAAGGGTACGGGATTCGCGTTCTCATTTCTCGATTATACAAAAATGGTGTTTTTCAGTAGTCAAAAACGCTAGATAAAAGATCGATCTAGGGCGCTATGTCCTTCGAAAGTCCTATTTTTTCGTTTACGAGGCGTAATTTGCATTATTCGGAAGCATACAACTGGCGAATAATGCAAATTATGCCTCGTAAATGAAAAAATAGGACTTTTGATGGCGATAGCGCTCTAGATCGATCTTTTATCTAGCGTTTTTGACTACTGAAAAACACTATTTTTGTATAATCGAGAAATGAGAACGCGAATCCCGCACCCTAGCAATCCTGGGAAAAGCTATCTACTCCCGAACCGATCAGAGCGACGCCAAAACCGTGAATCCGGCTCTGTCTACGAAGGGTTAATCAAGCATTATCGCCGATGCATAGGCGAACGAGTTCCGGCCACGAGTACGTAACTGAAGTAGACGTTGTCCACTTCATTAAGGTGAGGTCGAAGCGAGGCACCAGCAATTTGGACTGGGAACAACAGCGTCGACGATGGCTAACTCAATTTTCGGAGTAAAATTTGGTAATTGTATCAGAAGCTACCCTGGAGCGACCAGTTCGAGGTCCAGTGTCGTTCGGTGGCTTCCTTGCTCTACAAGCGGACGCGACGCGACGGCTCCGGAGTCAGTGCAGCAGGATAACCTTTCTGCAGAAAAGAGTGAAGGAATTACGATCTCGACCCCGGATTCCCGTAGCTCCGGCACGATCGTGATTTAATTACGGACGCTCATGGTGGACGTTGAAAAGCTTCCTTCTTCTTCTCCTCCTGCTCGACCCAGGGAATCCACGGAAGGCGCTAAAAGATCCGAATCTCCGAAAAACCATTCCGCCTGCACGCGGACGACCCACGAAGGGGCATGCTGCCTCCCATGCAGCCACCATCGTATCGCAAAAGACGATAACAATAAAGGACGAACGGCGGATAAACTTGTGTTACTCCTGAGAAGTTCCTTCTTCCGTATTTTTTTTTCCTTCCTCTTCTTCTTTTTACAGAATGCGAAGCGAAACCAGTATACAAGGTTTCTTCGTTTACGTTAATTAACGCCGGACCGGGCGGGGGACGTTAGGAGGAACTCACGAAAAGTTTCGTTGAAGCTTGTTCTTAACTCACCGACCAGCTACCGGAACTTCCTGTATCTCGTTTTTAGTTTTACGGAGCGATTAAGATTCACGCTGGCGCGGAACTTTCCTTCTTTTACCCGAGTACGATTCTTAAGATCCGTATAATCGAGAAATTTTTTGTGCCGCGGACTCCAGAGGTACGCTACGGTGTCTTTTCTGGTAGCCTGTCGAACATTTTTCTATGCCCGTGTCCTTGCCTTGTGAGCAGCGAGATGAATTAATTAAAAGTAGTGCAACATAGAAATAGACAGCCAAGTATGCTGATCGTGTTTACGGAATGCCTAATTTTCTACAAATTTTTCCTTGTCAAGCTCCCGTCGATCACTCGAAAATTTTTCTACGCCCATGTCCTTACCTTGTAAGTTGCCAGATGAATTAATTAAAAGTAGTTGAACAAAATGGTCGGTTCCAGATTTTCTATTTTACAATTATTGAAATGATAAAAATGATTTCATAAGAAATGGTTGTGTAGATATCTTTAGTAGAGCACAATCTTGTTATTTTTATAAGGGAAAATGTACCATTTAATTTTAAGGCTCGGTAGGTTTAGTGTTAATTAATTTAATACCACTGCCGGTCAAATGTGTGATCGGTCTTATATTTTTAATTTTATAAATGATTCGATAAATTTCTTTATCCAAGCACATATTGCAATAAAAATTGCACGAAATCTAAATAAATAGAGCCTTGTCATTTTTATCAGCTAAAATATTTTAATCGCTTTCAGTGCTCGGTAGTTTCAGTGTTAAAAGTAGTGCAATATAGAAATAAACAGCCAAGTACCAAATGTTGATCGTGTTTACGGAATGTCTAATTTTTCTTTGTCAAGCATCTGTCGATCACCTGAAAATTCGATTTGATTTTAATACACCGATCAAGGAATTCCAAAGATGTGAAATCGACATGCCACAGTTTGGACTTCCTTTACGAGCTACCGTAACTTTTTATCGGAACAGCGCGCTGCTGGTGCAAGGCATAATCGAGCGGATATTATCGGCTCGTTTTACTTTATCGCTCTTAAGGATCCTCGGCGTCGGCGGTGCTGCTTCCACAATGATTTCCTGGTCGTTCAACCTTGAATGCAGAGATTGCACACGACAGCGAGCAGAAATAATTGCTTCCAGTTATCATCGCACCTCGCGCACGTACATGCTTTCTCATTTCTGTAAGTTACATTCCAAAACACCCGGCGGACAACTGCTTCTCTAAAAATCAAACTGTACATACCCATTGCAAAATTAAACTTTACTCGACTCGATAGAAAGTCGAAACTTCTAATTGTAAGTCCGAGGACGTTTCCTCTGGAATTCGAAGTTCCATCCAGAAATTTTTATGATATTAACACATTACCTACCGGTGATTATCCCATAATTGTTGGAAGTCTATGATTCATGACTGAGGATTTTTTAAAAGAATCCTTCAATAGCAACAGCAATTTTAATCATAAACCAACAACTCACCCTCAATAACAAAATCCAATCATTTCCTTCGGGATTATTGTGTAAAAGAAGATTTTTAAGCTTCCACATTTGGTACAACACAATTATTAAAAAGCCTATTAATAGGCTACCGGTAGATAAAGTGTTAAAATGATCTAATTGGTAGCTTTGTAAATAATATACGAGAAAGCCTTGACCCAAGAAGGTCCGTACTGTTTCTTCAATCGTGTAGTTCTACTATTTTTTTGTTACCTGGCCGATCGCGCCGAACAAAGAAAAGGACAGCGCACGTAAACATGGAGTGCGGTTAGTGCTCCGAGAGTCGATGACGTAGAATCGGCTGAAACGTCCGGACAGGACTCGCTCTAGCCGGCCAGGTGGCGGTAGTCGATTCTACGTCATCGTAGAATGTTACTAAATACTAAATGTCACTAAATACAGTTCAAATTATATCGTGTTTAGTGTCATTTTAATAAGAAAAATATCACAAATAAGTCGTCGAAAGTGCTATAAAAAAATAATGAAAAGTAAAGAATTTTTGTAATTGGATTAGTAGAGAACTTCCGCCTCAGGTGGCTGGCTCGGTACATTGTTTTCGACGCCATGGGACAGAATCTTCCTCAGGATGCGTATACTCATGCAAAAGGCTGCCCGGAATGTGTTACAAGGCCCTTAATCGGGGGAAATTTATTTCTTCCGTCTCGGCGCGAAATAACGCACGCAAAGTGTCGTAGATATCGTCTATATATATAGCACAGCACTGCGGCATCGTTATGCGCCGCGACGTCTTTAGTATAAGCAAAATACTGTACGACGTTAACAAACGAGTCACCGTCAAATTTGATATCGCCGCGAATGCGGAATCGTGAATATCAAAGCCTAATCACGCTGGCAAGCAGAGTAACAAATTGTTCTCACGCTATCGTTGCAATTTTTTTAACTGAAATAATGAACATGTAATAAAAATTATGGTAAAAGAATTTTCTGGGACATGTGACATATCTGAAACCAGCTGTTTTGTAAAATTCTCACTAATTAGTCACTTGACTATGCAATTTTCAATTTTTATAGACAAATTGTAAGAAAGTGGTATCAAATAAAATTTTATTTTCATCGGTAATAATATTTGTAGGCCCAAAATAAATAAAAATCGTGCCAAATTCTGTCGAATTTGATACCCCAGCATTTTTGGAAATTTTTAGAAACCACAAATGCATAAAGAACCATGTTCGAGTTATTCAAGAAAGAATTAAATGCGTATCTGGCTCACATCTATTGCAATTGGGACAGCAGATTTTTATTTTGATCCGCAGTGCAGATATCAACATTAATTTCGTTCACAGCTCTGAAACATGAAATTGTATCGAGCATCCGCAGTCTCCTGATTGTCCATTCGTCAAATTCTTCCATAAAATGGCGAATTCGGATGAAGTCCACAATTCTTGTAGTCTCTACACACACTACCATGATTTCCTACATTCCAAAGCGTTGCTACAAAAGTCGACCCTCCCAGTCGCCGATATCCGCGCGATACATCTTGTTAACGTTCTATTCACATCACCGCGCGAGCGCTCATCCCTCGTACATCCCACCGGAACACCGATAAAAGATTTTTTTCACCGCGCAACATCCTCGACGATTGTGTTCAAGGAGCATGACGATGTGGACACCGGTCGCGCGTATACAGGGTGTTCGGCTATGTGTATCAAATATTTTTAAGGCTAAGTCGTTTTCCAGTTATGCAAATGTAAAGTTGCATGACATTTAAGATATGAAATCCTTGTTTCCATGTCCATGGTTCTTTCTCGAACAATATCTTGTCATCATTGATAAGATTATTAATAAATTTAAAGGATCAAATAATATTGAATAAAAATTAGATGTGTTAAATCAATAAATTATTCTTGATAATGAATCAAAATTTCTGCATGAAGTAATTCGATGTACTGCGTAGTACATTAAGTACATTATTAATAAATTTAAAGGATCAAATAATATCGAATAAGCATTGACGAGTTAAATCCATAAATTATTCTTGATAATAAATTTAAAATTCTATATGAAATAATTACGTGTATTGTATAGTATATTGAATGCAAATATAGATTTAAATGATCAAATAATATTGAATAAGAATTAGATGTGTTAAACCAATAAATTATTCTTGATAATAAATTGAAAATTCTGCACGAAGTAATTCGATCTTCTGTATAGTACATTCAATATATTATGCAGACCTAGATTTGCATAATAAAACAACAATAGGACAGGTTGAAATTGAGCTGTCTATCGAAGTACATTTGAAATAAATCACTTGAATTGATAGGGACAAAACTGAAGAAAAACGAACGCGAAGGGCTAAAATATTTGACAGGCGTACACCCTATATGTCGTCGAAGTGTCGAGGAAGGGAGGACGCGTCGAATCTGCGATTTCGATCGTGAGTAGGCTTAATGGACGCGCGTGACTAACCGTTTCCTAATGCGGCTCGTTGTCAAAGTGCTTGACACCGCGGGACAAAGGTGGAATGCCCCGAGGGCTCGCATTAAATCGCCACACGCTCTCGCAGATTCGCATTACGCGCCGAGGATTACCTGCCGGCAGGAGAGTCCTCGCGAGATACGCCTCCATCTTGTTATGTTCCTTTTCCTATTTTTATTTTCGGAAAGCCAACCATCGACAGCAATAACCAACTGGCCAACAGTCGGCGAGGTCATGAAAAATAGTAGAACTGCACGATCTAAGAAACAAGACGGACCGGTGCTCAGTTTACATTTTCTTCAGTATGCATACAGTTTTGATTCCGTATTTCATTTCGAAATTTCAGCAGTTAATCATTAATCAATTACCCGATTGACGATTACAATTGAGAAGAATGTAATCGTTAACCACAATTGCCGACTGAAGTAGGAGTTTAATTATTAATTGCGATTAACGATTGAAGTAGAAATTTATCGTTGATTAAATCTTTGCCCAACTCTGACGTGCAATGATCTATCTGTATGACAAATATTAATTATTCGAAAGTGATCCGCTAAACAACCTTAGACAGGACAAGTCCCAAATTGAACGCGATAAGTTATAACGCATGGAACAACACCGCGTCCCTAATTAAGTCGCGTAGTGGTTCGCATGGTTTTTTTTCGTGGGGACAGCTCTTGATGCTCGCATGGTAGCGGCACCGCGTTGTGCTTGCTCGTTATCATTTGATTGGCGCGTTGGTTATCGATCAGTTCGGTCTCCATTTCTCCATACGTTGTACAGGTACCTGCATGCACATGTGTGCACGCGAGTTGATATCGCATAAAACGGGTCCCCGCATTCCCCGATAGAGCCAGCCAACGATCACCGCCGATTGTAATGAACTCATTAGCGAGAGGTCGGCGGTGAGGGATTTTTTGTTAGGAACAGTGGCTTTTTATCCGTCGAGTCCCGCGATACGCGATACGAGATACCGCCCCGGCGAAACTGGGTTGTCGCGATCCGGAGAAAGAGCTTCCAGTTCGTCTAGCAATCGGTTCATTACGGTCCACATGAGATGAAAACTCTCAACCAAGCTTAATCAACGACATACACGTGTTGTAGCGTGTTCGCGATAACCGCTCCTGAGTAATAAAGCATCTACTATTAATTGCATGTATTTGCGTATGCGAGCAGAAAATCTTCGGCAAGAACCTCTCTCTCTCTTGCTCTCGGTATAAACAATATCGCCCTTTTTATTGTCGTCATCGCCATTCCACGATTAATCACCCTTTTTCGGGACCGACGCGACGCAACGACAATCCACAAAAAATTGTTATTGTCGGTATAATATAATTTTTGCACCATTCGATTATTGTTTATTGGATTTTTATGATGTATTTATGACGTGTGCAAATTTTTGAAACACAAGGAAGCATTTCTTTCAGCAACAATTAACACTTTACTTACAGAAGCCTATTAGTAGACTTTTTAATGACTAAACTGTATTTAAAAGAAACTCAATAATTTTTTTTTAATAATTTCCAGAAGAGATTGTTACATTCCACTGATTCCAAAAATTTGTTGAAATACGGTTGAAATTGCTGTCGCTTTTAAACAAAGTTATTGAGTTATTAATTCTCAACTGGTGGATTTTCAATTTTGAGGAGACTTATAAATGTCCGGTAATTAAAGTGTCAACAGCATTTTTAGTTCTAATCGGTGAAAAAAATGGTTCTCTCGATTCAATGTTTAATGGCTATGTAACTGGTTTATGCACGCAGGTAAATTAATATTTTTCTTTGGATTGATAAAATATTGCAACGATGTCGGCGGTTCAATCCATAACACGCATCTAATAATCATTTTTATCATAAATTCCCCCTTGTAATCGTAGCAAGGAAGTCCTCGCCGAGCGAAGAAACATAAGAATTTACACGCATCATTTGCATGCATAAACGTCAATCTTGATTGGCTCGTAAACACCGTTGATCGAGGCGCCAATCTGATGATTACAAGACAGCAAAACGACGACGTAAAAGCTGTCGATGAAACTCATTCCACGATCGGACAAAAAACGTGTACGATTTGATTGACAGATTATTTTTTAAAGAATATTTCGAATATATTATAGGTATTTTCAATATTTAGAAAGGAGCCTAAGACTTCGAACAATTTTTGTAACACTGACCAGATTCTAAAAACAAATAATAATGTTTCTTTCAACGTCGTAAAACTTACTGTCCAACCAAGAAGAAAATTTGTTATTCTAATTATTACTTGTAGTAATAGTGTAGTCAATTACTTGTAATAAATCGAACAAAAGTTTTCCCCATATATCGGTTCAGGACATTTAAAATTGTTGACCTCTATACAGAAAAATTCCTAAAAATTTATAGAAAGTACGCCATTTACACGGACTTCTCCTAACTAATGTTATTTACCACATCAAGTGCGTCATTTTACTTCCGCGACTGAAATTCCGAAACGTCCAACTGCTGCAAGTCAACGTTTACCTGTATAAATTAAAGTTTCATTACAATTGCCTCTACAACTCGCAGTATTATGTTTACACGAACTCGACTTTTAACGCGCAATAGTACGGATATTTCCACAAACGGCGAACTGTCTTATAATAAAATCTTCGTTGAAACGTTCCATAAAAAAGTACTTTAACACTGTGTTTATTCTCAACGAATGTGCTATATCGAAAAGCAACTTGAAAATCTTCTGTTAAATAATAATCCCGAATAAGGGATCGTTAAATTGCATTGTTGCTATTGCAAAATTTATTAGGAAATCTATAATTGTGAATCCTAATCTATGTAGAACTATTAAATAAGCGTTAGTAAATTGTGCACATAATTTTGCACACAACCATAAATGGCAGAGATATTTAGGTGTTTGAATCGAATGTGCCACTCTGCATAGTAAATATATGCTGCTCGATAACAAATTATTGTTTCCATGCGTACATTAAATAGACATTACTAATACCGAAGATTAAATGTACTTTAAAACGACGCTAATCAATTCATAAACGTCATGATTTAGTCATATTCATTAATGTAGGCTTCATCAACAGAATAATTACGAATCATACAAGCATTCGCAAGTAACGGTACATTGAACCAGTATTTCATTTTGATTGCATTGCCTCCATAATGATTTCATAGAATCATTTATTCGCCTATCATATCGGATTTCATCGTTTAATAACACCCACAATTGCGTTTACACAATACAATTTTAATATTGCGTTTCATCATTTTTCAAATGTAAAAACTACGACAATCATAAAGGCTGAGATACATTTCCACTGATGTTAACACTAAACCTACCACGGTCAAATGACCAGTTTTATAGTTTCCAATGATCGAAATTATAAAAATTAAGCATCTATTATATTAGAAATTACAGACAATCTCAATAAATTTAGTGTTGCCATTTTTCTAAGGCAAATTTATCAGATACTTTTAAGAGAGAAGACTCCTTTTTCCAGGATTGCAAGGGTGCGGGATTCACGTTCTCATTTCCCGATAATACAAAAATGGGGTTTTTCAGTAGTCAAAAACGGTAGACAAAAGATCGATCTAGGGCGCCGCGGCCCTTAAAAGTCCTATTTTTTCGTTTACGAGGCGTAATTTGCATTATTCGGCAGTTGTATGCTTCAATTTCTTGTTTAAACTTTTCGATCTTATCCCCCTAAATTTTGAGGCTTGGTGAAAAAATAATCTGTACAAAATTTAAATTTGAATTATTAATGACACGATGTTGATTCTGTCCGTCTTGCGTTGCAACTTATGACTATTGCACAAGCGACAAGACGCATGTGTAGTGGCCTTTACAATAGTTTCCCAATTTTTGGAATGTTTCGCGAGATGGAAAAAGGAAACGTGTAGTACTCGCCTGTTTCCATCCAATTTACTTTTTGACGCGTGTTACCCTTTCATTTTCACATTTCGTTTGTGATTGAATTTTGTATTGTCGCGATGATTGTACCGGCTGCTCTGTGAAAAAAGAACGAAAAACGAAAACACGATCCTGAGAAGCGTTGCTTCCATGCGGAAACAGCTGTTACAACAAAAATAGTTTTACTAACATTATTTAATTCCTTCAACCAACCTAATAAATAACATCGAAAAAACTGAAATTGTCGCTGATGGCCGTCACTAGTCGGTTTTCTCGTGAATCATGCACAAAAGTGCAAAACAACTTCGAAAATAAAAATCGTAACAGGAAAAACGGACGGCGGTCACAAACAAATAAAAATAAACCTTATAGCTGTATTTTATACATATAAAATGAAGCTTGCGAGATGAATACGTAAATGAGAAATATTTATTTTCTGTTGCAGGATTAATTTGTTAACTCCGTCCGAAGAGTAAACCTGTATGAAATATTTTCGGACGAATTCGTAAAGTAACTGGTTTAAGTTTAGCCTTTAAAAAATTAATTTACACATTTGATCGTGTTTGAAAATTGTGTATGGGACACAAACATCTTGTCTTGATGAAATTTTCGAGCAGCGATAGCAATAAATATCGTTTTCCCTTGTCTCTTTTAATATTTGTAGAGATTCTTCATTTCGCGTGTTTGCCACACGCTTTGTAGAAGCTAGTCTTGTTATTGTTTGTATTACTCGTTTTCCGCAGCTTCCATATTGCTTTCTGTATGTACCGCTGCAACAGGAGCGAAAATTGTTTAACGATGGCCTCGTTTCTCGTGGAAGCCACAAAAACAGTATTTCATCAGAACATTTATATATTTACATCTCATTTTCGCTTAAAATAGTAACCATGCTTTCCACCGCGCGTCGCATTCCTTTTTAAACTTTTCCATTTGACTTGCTACATATTTTTTCATTACGGACGAATAAAACTTTATACATCTATTGTTGACCAAAAGCTTAAGGCAACTTTCACGTAACGAAATTGACAACGACTAGACTGCAGATTTTATATATTTATTAAAAATTTATTGCAAATATTTAAAAGAACTTAGAGATAGGTGCTTGTAATATTTTCAACTTATTCAGATTATTAAAAAAAGAAATAAATGTACGCGCGCGCGCGCAGATCCTGTACCATGCAATTAATTCAAACTATTTTTATTTTGCATTAAAATCCGCAATCTAACAATGACTAATGATTCTCTGACGATGTGCAATTTTCTCTTTACATGCATTCACACATATAATGCATACTCATCCTTACAACCCTCAGATTCACACGGTGCATTTTACGAATTGCAGTCACCGGAAAATACTTCTGCACGAACACACATTCACACTTAGGGGAGAATTTTAGTCTGAAAGGCGGCATTTGAAGCTAACTTCGGTTTTTGAACATTCTGCGTACACTTTCATTTATATTTGGGCAAAATCCATAAACTTTAATTATGTTCACACTATACGTAGATACTTGCAATCTACCGATGAGAGTTGCATGTCAAGCTAAAGTACACTCTTGGACAAAAAGATAACCTACGCGTGCTATTATTAGGTTGTCAGGGATAGATTCAGAATCGCTCAGATTAGACAAGGAGTCGAGCATTACTTCGTGGTAATATTACATACAACTTCAAGGAGCTTCCTCGTTTGTAAAAATACTGTAAAATAGAATATTAGACTTGCCAAGTGTAACTTGTTACACCATTGTTCTAACTTCCCAAAAAATTTCAAATCGTATGGTCTAATATTAAAAATGTTGTTGTCTTTTTAAAAGTGTCTGGAAAGTGTTCATAATTATGAAAGTGATCCAAGTCAAAATTTAAAAAAAAATGAGTATCATTAATTCAATGTAATTTTTACGATATTGTCAACAATGAACCGTTAGATAGTGCCTCTTACTTCAAGAACCAAAAATATATGACTTAGACCACTTTCATAATTATGATTACATTAATTCCTAATCATGAATGAATTCTAATTAAATTTAGTTTAATTTCAGAGTTCACCGTGTGCAATAGATGCAATGAGTGAAACAGTATCTTTAAACTGATGAGCGAAATAATGAGTGCACCTAAATTGAAGCTTTAAATTGAAGCCTTTCGAATATCATCACTTGTGGTTTTTATATCGTTTTATTCATGGTCCTCTGTATCTTCCTTTGTTTTCTTTGGTTTTGTACGGTTTTAACTTGACGTGCATCATTTTGTAGAACATAATCTCACAGAGGTTGCTTTCATGTACTATGTTTAAAGTTGCACTCGTGCTCAGAGCTTCAGACTCAAAATTAGACCTTCCTACTTTTACTTTTCATCTTTCTGTGTTTTCTCATCTTTCTCTTCCATCTTTTTTCCTCTGTTTCGTTGTATAAGTTTGCAACGGCTGCACTCGCATGCAGGATTCTAGACTCGAAAGCTCTTGTGCGTTCTTGTTCTTTGTCGTCTTGTTCCCGTCCACCACATTTCTTATTTCTTCCCCTTTGTTCCGTTTTGTTGGTTCGAAGGGTTTCGGACCGCAGCATGCGGGGCTCTCCACTAAAAATTAGGTCTTATCTCTTTTTGTACTCGTTCCGCCATTTGTCTTTTCTTGCTTCCTTTTCTCGGTTCCATTTACTTAGTTTAAAGGAGTTGCATCCGTGTACAAGTATTTAGGTTTCTGCGGATGGCTCCAGATTGAAAATTGAGTCCTATCTCTTTTTGTCCTTCGTCGTTGTGCTCTGGATTCTTCTTTCGTTTCTCTTCTTCCTTCATTTTGTTCTGCTCTCGACGTGACATGTTCGTATCGTCGTATGAAGACATCGCATCCATGGAGGATTACGCCTTATTTAAGATTTTCAACCAGTCTGCCATTTGTCTTCCTCGTTTTCTTTTATTTTTCAGTTCTTTTTCCAGCGATTGTTTTAATACATCCTATTCGATATTTCGAATTTTATGCATATCGTTATTTAAGATTGTACAAGCACACCGAGATACAGTAAATATTTTTTACACTAAAATTGCTGTATTATTATTCAAAATATTGGTTACATTACTAAATATGTTGGTATCTAATCTAATAAAAATTGTCTGCATCGATTGCAAGACATTGAATGTTATTTCTCTCCTTAATGATTTTAAAAGAGGAGAAATCATATATTGACGTCTTCAATTTTTTCAAATTTCCAACAATTTTGAATTTCATTCACTCAATTTTGCTGCATATCTACTAGTCTACTAATGAATTACTAAATATTTAAGTATTGTGTGAGGTATTATATCAATTTCATATTCATTCACAAAGAAAAGAATATAGAATGGAATTATTCTAGGTCGGAAGAACTGTTTAATTTACGAGTTAAAATAGGTCCGAGTGCACAAAAGGTTAAGAAAACGGGAATTGAACGATCTAAGAAAAACAGATATCCCCTCCATTACAGGGATATCCCACGAGGGGCCCAGAAGCTTGAGCTCCCTCGGTCGTCAACAGTGGAAAGTGTAAACAAGCCCCGTAATCCGATACGGTTTAATTCAGGCCTGGGCAACTGGTGCTCCGAGAGTCGATGACGTAGTGGCTACCCCCACCCTACCGGCCAGCGCGAGTCTTGTCCGGACCTGTTTCGCCGATTCTACGTCATCGACTCGGTCGGTCCGTGTTTACACGCGCTGTCCTTTTCTACTACGTTCATCGCGGTCACAACAAAATAGTAAAGTGATATAAGAAACAGCCCGGAGACAAACATTGGCAACGAACATATTAAATCAGCATAAACAGCATTATTTCAAATAATATGGTGCAGTGAAACGACAGCGAGCGGTGGGAATAAAGCTTTCCTGATTAAACAAATCCATTAAACAGCTTCAATGCTCTTTGTGAACTCCGGTTACAACTTTGAGGCATTCAGGCTGAAGATTAACGGGGTCACGGTGACAATGACTGATTCTACGTTCGACTTGGAGATTAAAACTACAGACCCTTCTATTCGAACCTTTTTCGTGAAATTATACGGGCATTAAGGGGGAAGGAACGTGGGTGGAACAGACGTTCGCTCAAGTAATCAATTCTGGGGACACGAAGCGAGAAATTTTGCTTCTTAATTTGTGCATTTGCCCCGAAAACAAGTTAACCCTTTGCACTCGGAGCTATTTTAACTCGAAAATGAAACACTTCTTCCGATCTAGAATATTTCCATGCTCAATGATTTTTTAAATTTGGTGGATATGGAATTGATATAATACCTCATACAATACTTAAATGTTTAACCCTCATTCGTCCCTCATTTCGCGAACTAAATCTGTCCCTCGGTGTCAAATTGCTACAGTGATAAAAAAAATCGATAAAATAACAAGTCAAACAGTTACTTCTCGATTTTCTTTTCATTCAAATTGATGAATTAACATTTACATCTTAGATTTCTGCTTAGGTTATATGATTCGCGTTAAAAAAATAAAAGTCACCAAGTTTCGGACAAATTTTCCTACAAATAACGGAACAGTATAACTTATTTCGGGAAAACTGTGTCAAATTGTCACGAGGGACGGATGAGGGTTAATAATTGATTAGACACTAACATATCTAATAATGTAAACAGTATTTTAATTAATGGGACAGCAATTTTAAGTGGCGCCTCAAAGTCGCCACTCGAGTGCTAAGGGTTAATTAAGCAGCGCACAATTGGACGTCTCGTGTTTTGATGCGTATCGATCGACGCGAAAACGAACAATATATCAGAATATACAAGAATATACACAAAACAATGGAGATAATGATGTGCTGATGCGTACTGGACCACCCTGTATATTAAAGTAGCGTTAATTTTCAATTTGAATGGGTCGAAGCAGCGAAATAAAATCCGGCCGGAGTTGGAAGCAACCGTGCTTTATAAAAATTTCATGCGGCAGATATCCCCAGTCTAGACAGCCGAACTGTTTCATTATCCATCAACACTCGCCACTTAATGAAACTATAAAGCGACGTCTTTCAAAGATTAGTCGCATGCATCGGGAGAGAGAGACCGGGGCACGGACCTAGTCCGGTCCGTTTCCTATGCTATTTATTCACATGGTACGGCGCACACGCGTTCGCTATAGCAGGTAGTTGATGGTCGACTGGATCCTCCACAACATGGACAACGGTTTCCCATTTGGCAACGCGAAACTGATCCAGCGTGGCTCCCGTTTTCTCCTGAATTTTTCACCCGATAAATCCGTCGCTGTTGGCGCTCCGTTTCACAAGAACGAATAAGTAACTGCATTCCAGGCGAAAAGAATCCCGCCTCTGCTCTGCTGAGCAAGACCTTCCATTTAGAACGCTCGCTGTCTTTGCGAAAGTAAAAACTTTGGGTCATGTTCACGGCAACAACCGAATCTACGCCCGGCATCATTAAAACGGGCTAAACTACTTCCCGTTCACATGTTAACCCTTAACAGTCGAGGGGTCACACGGAGTTGTTAAACATGTCGGCATCTAACCAATTACTACACATTTAAATATTGCACGAGGTCTTGTAACAATTTGATATCCATAAAATGAATAAAATAATATACAATGGAATTATTCTGGGTCGGAAAAATGTTTAATTTTCGAGTTAAAATACGCTTATCTTAAATGTCGTCCATCCAGTACAAAAAGGTTAAAAGGTCAAATAATATTGAATAGAAATTGGATGAGTGAAATCAATAAATTATTCTGAACCCTTAGCACTCGAGTGGTGACTCAGAGTCACATTTAAGTATTGTATGAGCTCTTATAACAATTTCATATCCCCAAAATGAATAAAATCATATATAATGGAATTATTCTACTGCAGAGTTAAACTTTCTGTATTTGTCTGTTCTGTATTTGTATACTTTCCGTGATTGTTCTGTACGTATAGTAATGCCTCGGTACATGTGAAAAAGATCTGCACAATATTTGTTTGTAAATATTTTATTCCCGCTGTGGACGGAATGTCTAATTGTAAGGATTTCATACACGATACTATTGAATGTGTACATCGCATCAAGGTAATGAAAAGGACTTGATTGAATAGAAGGTTTAAAGAGAAAAATGTTTGTGTACCGATCAACGATACCGGATCAAAATGAATTTCCACGGATCGAATGAACGTAGCAGAGGCGAGCAAAGCAGGGCTATACCAATCGGCTTGTCTTGTATTACGAGCTCCCCATTTCGTTCTGTCGCAAAAAGACAACGAAAAGATAACTGCTCGGGTTGTTTATCTCCTTTACGGTTCTCGTCGGTTTTTTCGAGCCTCGTAATTTAAGGGCGTTTCAATTTGACTGACGCTGAAATTGAAAAAACACGTAGAAAAATGTACCGTGTCGGTTGCGTTCTACTTTTATCTGATTTCATCGGTTGTACGACCGTTATGACCTGTATGACAACTTTTTGATTTTATGCATTTATGACAAAAATGGCTATGTATAATTTAAAGCAGTGGACATGTTAAAAATATTTCAGGACATCAATGTATTAGTTTCAGCTGACTAGAATAATTAAAAAGAAGCATTTTGTATTCGGCTCCTGTGTCCTGCAATCAATGCACACATTTTTTATTTTGCATAAACATCCGCAGTCTACTTATATCCTCGAAACTGTGGCCATAAAAATAATTTGAAGAAATTTGAGAGATCGGCGACTGTGCAAGCGTTCAAATGGAGCGACTCTCGTATGTTTTATGACAGCTCGTGAAACTTTAAACGCGTTTTCCTGGAAACGACATTTTTATAATTGCCTGTCACGATCATCCGATTTGCTTCCAATTTAACAAATATCTTCGCTAGATATTCTATTCTCGTCTAAACCATGACTAATTCAATATTTACCAAATTCGATTTTTACTATCTTGAAAGATTAATTCTTTTGTTACAATTATAATTTTGAAAAATCTATGGTGCATGGCTAAACACTTTTTAATGGAACGTTCAACAGCAACAGCAATTTTTATTGTGAACTAACAAGTCACCCTCAATAACGCTATCTAATAGTTTCATTTAAGATTGCAATGTAAAAGAAAATTTTTATGCTTTCTTTTGGTACAGCATAATTATTGAAAATCCTATTAACCTTCGCAAGGTAATGTGGGGTTTCAGAGACCCCAGCTTCAGATTTTTGAAAACAATTTATATGGATAAAATTAAATCTGTTTGTGTTTACTTTTTATCCTGTGTTATTCTTTATCCCAAATTTATTAAAAAACGAGGTTATTTATGAAATCCATTTGTCGGGGTCTAAGAGACCCCATCTTACCATTTATGTGTTATTAGACCTTACCTTGCGAGGGTTAATAGGCTTCCGGTAGGTGAAGTCAAAATGAGAATTTGTATATTTATTTGCAAATATTTTAAATAATCTATACATTTTGGTTGGCTACATAAGGGTTAAAAGGGGTGACTCCTCAAATTTGGAGTGCGGACTCTGTACATTGCTAACAATTTGCACGTCGCGTCGAGAGGTTCGATCGGAAAGTGCAGGGTGCCGACACGAAGCGTTGAACAAAGGAAGAGGACGAAGAGTTCGCCGCAAGTATCCGTTATAATAAGTGGTGGAACGTAATACGTAGTTGATTTTCTAAACCTGTCGGGATCTTCGTTGCTCTTCAGCTAGGCGTGGGCTGAGTAGCCTTTCGCGGTCGCGGTAATACGATAGAACTGTGCCAATGAGTGTGCCGTTCGGCAAAAGTTTCTGCGGCTTGATAAACCATCGTCACGTTGAATGCCGGAACGAGTCTCTTCGTCGATGACACTTCGTGCCGCGATCCGTGTGGATTCAAATTACAGAATCGAACCAGAAACATCGATCGCTATCTATCGAACAATCCGGATCATCTAGATCCTCCGGAATTCCTCGTTCAGACTCCCTCCTTTTTGCTCCGAGCATTATCGAACTTCTTTGGAACCGAAACCAGCAGACGTACGGTGGAATATTTGGCCCGAACTCGGAAAAAATGTGGATTTCAAAATTTTGAGTGAGTCGTACAACTTTTGCTGTCCGACGTAGTTAAAGGTCTGAACTTAAAGGAATGAACAGCATTCATTCATTAGCGATTTTCAAGTGTTTCAAGGAAATTGTGTAAATCCTTGCCCTGCAGAAGCTTTTCAAGCAGATACACAGAGCGCTTCCGCACAGATTTCATTTCGTTATCGTCTAAATTAGTATAGTTATTAATATTTGAACATAATCAATTATTCTGTAAGTTTTCTTAAGCTTCCTGGTATCATTACATTCGATAAAGGTTTGTGATCATGATCTCCACAGACTTCATGGTGAAAATTAATAGTAAGAATTTAAAAATGTCTTAAAATAATAAATTACATCATTCCAATATAATTTACATACAAAAATAATTTTTTCTAGCTTTTTGGTAGAAGAATTCCATTATCACAATTTTTCAAGGGTTTCCGATGATCCGAGGAAAAAATGTTTCGAACAAAAGTCGAACAGTACTTAAACATCTAAATACTTCTATATAAAAAATAAAAAACATTTGGATTTTTTAAATGTTAAAATGCATTTCTGATTTCATAAATTGAATTGAACTACCTACTATATTGTGATTTAGAGCCCATAAATAACGCTAAAATAGTTTTTGTCGAGCTAAATACCTCACTGTGAAACATAAAGGAAGGTAATATGTTGCGCGTCCCCATGTAGCGAATCCCTGATCGACATTTGTGCTTAACTCCGAAGTTTATCGTGAGCACCGTGCAAACACACATAACGTGCCCGTATGAATATCTACAACGAGAAAAAAGCCCGAGAGTTTAAAACTGCGGTCAAAGTTCTCCCCTGCTTGTAAAACTTTGCACTAACGTTGCCGGAGAGTCATACCGCAGAAACCGTGCGACACCCACGCCGAGACCGAGATAAAGCTGCAACTCCCCGTGAACTTCTGTAACCCGCCATACTTGGACAATAACTCGAAAATTAAACGTTACGATTGCCAATAGACGCTCCGGCCCTAACAGGAATTATGACAAAGGTCCTAAATGCAAGTTAGATTGCAGCTCGTTCAACTAGTTCGCTTTCTAACGCCGTCGCCAACGTCGATTCGCCGTATCTATCTCGTAATTGAAACGACTGGCGCGGGAGGATGTGTAACGTCGCGATTAGGATTAAAACAATGTTCAGACAACGCCAAGTAATATTGTCTAAATGTTTCTAAGGTAAAACTAGATAAAACTAGGTATGCTCCTTGTTTCACGCAGATAAACCACAAGAATCACATTGAAAAAATTCTTTTACAGTTTTCAATGTAAATACATACTATAAAGCACGAGAAACAAATTATCGATTTATTAATATTTAGCTCTCCCAAAAAATTATCAAAACTTCAACTGAGCCCATCAAGGTGGTTTCACCTCTTAACCCCTTGCCCTACGATTTATTTTACGATTTCAGTGATTATACCTTTTTGGTAATCCTTAATTTCCTAAAAAAGGAAAAACTTTGTATCTATTGTATATTGCCTATATATTCTCCAATAGCTGTACATTAACATAACCAAAATAGAATATTATTTCGATTTAAAGGAAATTAATAGGGGTTAATTTAAAATTGGTATTTTTATATGTACACAGTCCACCTACAATTTACATTGCCTCATACCATTAATGGAACAATAATACTTCAATTTCAATTAAGAAGAAACGCCAACAATATCAATAAAATGCAATGGAAATATTTTTATATTTTAATAAAGAGTGCTCCCAAAAACAATCACATTGTTATGCGGCCCGCAAAGGGATCATTACCTAACAAACGCTTTCAACGTTCACCGCGCGCAACGAAAAGCAGTCGTACTGTCACTAAAATCAGACCACGTGAACTATCCTTTCAATGCGGCAGGGCTTGTAAATACCGAGTTTGTCGTAGTACGCTTGATACACCACTTGTTGCCCGCCAAATTAATCTTGGCCAAGCGTTTCAAACGCGGTAGAGTAGTAATTCGAAATGTATTATGAGCAGAGTTTGACTACGCTTCAATAAGAATGAAGTTGAGACTGCGATTTCGGACAAATGTTTTTAAATGATGCTTTTCGCGCAAGATATACATATATCTGATCATTAGACTAAGGATTTTATGCACTTATGACAAAAATGGGAACGTACAATTTAAAACAGTGGAGGTATTAAAAAGATTTAAGGCCACCAGTGTATTAGTTTCACTTTAATAATATAATTGAAATTCAATTCAATTCAAAATTGAAATTAATATAATATATTAAAAGAAGAGTGAAATTTTTATTTGACCCTGTGTCTTCCAATCAATGCAAACATTTTTTATTTTGCATAGAGATCCGCAGTCTACTGATCGTATTGTTACTCAGGATGTTTTAATAGCAGCAGATTTAACACAGATTTCTGTGGATCTTTATGAAGGAAAAATCCTCGGCGTTCGGTATGAAAAATGAACGCTTTAATATCACCGTGATCTGTTCGGGGAAAATGCGAACATGAATAATCCATGATTACAGTGTTTCTTCTTTCCGCGCGATAAATATGAAAACGCAGAACATTCGCAAGATGTTGCGAACAGAATGAGAGCGAGAAGAATGCTCCCCGCGAAGCTAAGAGGCAACGATGAAAGTGGAATGTAGCAGTTAACGAAGAAAAGTGTAGCGTAAATTTACGAGTAATTCGAGACATCGAAAAAGCAGTAAATAACAACCGCCGCTTCGGGGGCTTCGAGGGATAACGGTAAACGTTGGAACAGTTAATTTACACGAATTAAAAGGCGTATTAATCATCGTGACGCGTTAATTACCGTTAATCATTGTTAATGTAATTTTAATGGCATCGAGTTAAGTCGTAGACCAGCAACAAAGAGCGTGACGTTTCGCCGGAGGCGTTCAGCAAAAAAGGCCTGCCACAAGCAGGAACGTTGACGTTAATGGCCGCGATGATAACGATGAACCGATGATACTACTAAACAATGATAAACTTTCGTTTAAAATCAGTAAATCACGGTTTATCAAATATCGGATCAACTAGTTTAGACAGGACAGTTGAAACTGCAGAAAAAAGCCTCGAGTCTATGCGGTTTCTTAAATCGTGTAGCTCTCTTACGTAGAACGTAGTTATATCGAACGAAGTTCTATCGTGTTGAACCTAATTTTAATCAGAAAAATGGCACAAGTAAATTGGTGAGACTCCCATAAAAGAATAATTTAATAGAACTTTCTCGGAGTTTATCGTTGGGTTATTCTAATATCAGTGGCTGACATTTCATTCTCCTGGAAAGTACAACGAAACAGCAACAAAATCGTGGTTCGGCTAGCGGGGAAAATTGTTTGCGCTCCACACGGGCGTTTGACTTTGCAAAATTTTTCCGGAAAGAAGAAAGCTTCCTGGTGCAGAAACGTCCCGGAGAAAAAACATCTCGGTGAAGAGGAGGTTGAAGTTTTACCCTTTAAGATGAGCTGAAGTCGATTGTTTTTCGACGAAGTTACGACGGATTAAACGTCGGCAACTTTTCGGACAAGATCCTTTCGGTCGTCTGTGTATTTGCAGAAAATCGGAACATCGATTGATGAACAATCAGTTTCGTCATCGATTAACATTATTTAAAATTCTTTGATAAAGAATGTATTCAAGGGAAATCATTCAATAGAACATACAGGATGACTGGTGGTAGAACTGAAAAGGGGATGAGTCTACATAAAAGAAAACATAAAACCGCGGTACAAACAACGTTAATTTTCAAGTGATCGTGTAACATGGGGGTAGTTCCCTGTGGCGTCGCGACGATATTATAAAGGGAATCTCATTTCATTAAGGTAATTGATATTCGGGTTCAATTACATTCAAGAGAAGCGCAAAAAGCCAGAGAGACAGCCACGTAAGAGGAAACGATTATCGAATTCGGCAGGCAAAGGATTATCTGTCCGACGACCTTGACGTTGAATCCTTTCATCAGCGTTGAGGCGAGGATAATTAAGAAGCAAGATCGCGCGCTACAGAAATTACCGATTCAATTAATGTACGGAGCCATGTCGAGTCCACCTTTTCCACGCCCATCACTCCGCCGACATTCTCTTTTTGCAACACGGCCGGCTTCCGTTTAATTTCGGCCACTTCGGCGAACGCCAGCGAAAGAATTACGAGCCACCTCGGCACCATTTGCCCTCGCCCTCATCGATCTTCCGATAAATTGACTGATTGATCTGTAGCCCTCGTCGATCGAAACGATAAAAATAAAATAATAGTGTCGCCGACGGGAATTTCGTAACGCGTCGCGCGTCGTCCTTCGTCAACCAGGGTCAGTCAATAAGTAAGTCATATCTGCCCATAATTATGATCAGACAGCGGATTTTATGCATTTATGACAAAAATCAGAAAGTGTAATTTAAAATAGTGAAAATTATTATTATATTTACTGTTATATTATTTTTCACCTATTAAACGTATCAACGAAGAAAATAAATTTCTACCTCACTTCAGTTCGTTGCAATTCTGGCATAAAATTTTTATTTTGCATAAAGATATCCGCTGTCTAATTATGATAGTGGTCTTATATCTTAGAAGTTATATATCTCTCTCTATATTTAACAAGTTCCGTGCCGAGCCGTTTCTGCTCTACAATTAAACAAACTTATGTGCTTTGTTCTACGTATGAGAACTGTATGAGATACAGGAAAAAAGTCACGTTAAAAGTTCCGGTGCTTTTTCATGGTCTATGCGACAAAATTAAAACTTCAAAAAATTGTGGGCGGTGCGGAAAAATTTTGAAAACCACATTTTTGTATTGTGGAAAGACTACAACCTTTAATGATGACGTTTTCTGTCGTATCTTGTGTATAGTTTTCTAAATATGCAAGATAACAATGAAATTCTGTTAATTCAAACGTAACAATCGTATGTATTAACAAACTACGCATGACTCTTCATTAACTCATATCACAGAGGCTGAAAATTCATCATGAGAACGTACAGTCGGATTAACTACTGAATACTGATGAAACTACGACGTTAAATACACTGCGACCGTAAACAACAGTAGCAAACTGTCTGTGCGCCCCATTCTGTTTGCTGAATTAGCCTAGTTCAACTATTTTAAATAGATAAGTTAAAAGAAAATAGCAGTTCGACTGAATTAGACCTACGAGTAATAAACAATAGCAAAAAATATTGTTCTTTATAGGTTTGTCTATCTTTTTCAATATTTTGAATCTTTACACTATTTTGAATTTCGTCGTCCATCCAGTTCTTTTTAAAAAGCGTAACCAATTTTTCGATGATTTTTCATGCAGCGCAATAGTGGCAATTTTCTCCTATTCAGCGAAAAGTATTATGTAATTCTTTTCAGAAAAATATTACATCAACGCCATCTATGGATTTCTAAAAATTCTGTTCACGTCCCTTCGCTCCGTACAAAGAAACAGATTTTCTATGTCAAATTTTTTCCCATGTCCATCACTTTTCAAAGAATTTTACAGAATAGACTTTTCATCTCCACAACGCAACGGTGAGGTCTATTTTCACCCTGTAAATGTGAAAACGGACAGTTAGAAAAAAATATGTGTCGAACATTTTTCGACGTTCCACTTTTATACATGTTCGCATTATAATTGGTGTGTACAAAGTCCCTTGCAAATCTGGGATACAAACATGAAAGATGAAAAAATTGTACGAATTAAAAACTGAGAAGAGCGAATTTTATGCGTTCCACACAAGTTTCGTCTATTTTCATAGAAACGGTCTGCGTTGTTAATAACAATTCTTATATGTATGATATTTTGAACAACTACATCTGGATGCAATTGAATATTTAATTTGGTATGATTAAAAATGGTTGCGCAGGAAATGTTCTAAGACCAATAATAATTGTAATCACTAGGCAGCGAATCTTTATGCGAGATAAAAACAAACTGGAACAAAACAGAAATGTATTTTCTTTCCTAACATGTTTAATAGGTCGAAAATAATATAACAGTATCTAAAAATTTTTCTAATGTTCTTACTGTTTTAAATTACGCCTGCTCATTTTTGTCATGAATAATAAATAAATCGTTTAATATTGCAAATTGTATGGATTTCTGCAGTGAGTAAAATTCTGAAAACGTTCGCAACGGCGACGACGTTACTCCGTGTTTCACTTATTGTTAGTAGAGAGAGTCGTCAGGACTTTTTTCGATTTGAAAGCGATCTCGTCATCACGTGCGGGAAAAATCTGATCCCCTTTTTGGAAACCGGGCCAAAGTGAATTCCATTGTGCCGAAGGTTCAGCGGACAAGTTGGCCCATGCTGTGCGACGAGATAGAAAGAGAAAGGACAAGGTTGGTTTAATCGACGAGTTAAAAGCTCGATCGCGTTGAATTAGTCAGCCGAATTTAATTGATCGTATGATTCGCTTCTCTGTCCCTACCCGGTGGTCCGGTCTCTCTACCTCTCTCTCTCTCTCTCTCTCGTTGTCTTTCCTCCACAGCTTCGACCTGAATCCATCGTCGTATTCGATTGCTAACGTTTTATTACTTTTCCGTTCGATCCAACGCGAAAAAGTCGAAGCAACCGATCGCGTAAAAGCCACCTATAAAAACTGCTCGACTAGGAAAATACAACTCCAAGGTTCTTCCAACAGGACTCGAAAGACAGCAGCAGCTATTATCGCGAACGTGTCGATAATTCACTGTTTTGAACTTTGTTCGGTCCACACGTTGTTGGATATTGATTTGAATTAACGTAAAATAGAATTCATCGTCCGGAATTTCGTCAATTGTGATACTTAAAATTAATTGTTAATTCTGTACTAGCTTTCAGGTTGTTAATGATTAGACTGCGGATTTTATGCATTTGTAACAAAAATATTTAAAAAATTTAAGAACATCGACGTATTAGTTTCAGTTTAATTAAATAATTAAAAAAGACATTTTTATTTGACCTTTGTGTCTTGGAATCGACGCAGACATTTTTTATTTTGCATAAAGATCTACTAAAGGTCTACTAATAATCCTAAATATAGTGAAAACTTGTTTGAATGAGTCTGATCCGTCACGCTCCGAGGTGAAACGCTATTCTCGGCTCCCCGAGTCTACCCGAGCGAGTGAGAAAGAGGTGTGCGTCGCTGACGTCTTGCTGGGCAGTGAATGAGCCTGGTTCGTCACGTTCCGAGATGAAACGCTATTCGGGTAAACTCGGTTTTTTTTACCAGAAACTGTTGAATTTTATTTAAATGTATGTCAAGATAAAAACTCGTTTAGAAAGTACTACAAGTTTTGCTTCTTCAAATGTCATCGTTGAATGTTGCATTATTTGAAATAAACCTTGGGTAAAGCTTGCGTGTAAACAATGTTCAATGATTGGATAAATGAGACAGTGATTGATGTGGTTCATGCCCTCGTGGAATATCCTCGATGAAAGAGAAATGCCCGAAAATTCCATTAATCGTTTAATTCGATGTACGGAATGAACGATAGGGACCGTAACGCCGGCTAAATTCCTTTCGTTAAACAAACGAGCAACCCCTTTCCAGAAACCGTAATCACGTTTATAGGGGCGTTGATCGGACACCGCGTAATGCTTAATTTTCAAACAAATTCACTTCCACCCGGTTTTTCACTCTCTTTTCCCGGTCATGCAAATTAATTGCATTATTGACAAGTCCGACGAACTTTATTTAATGTGTCATCACGCTGCGCTAAAAGTACTCGTTGTACCTCTATTAAAGGGTTTCATTTTAAATTCCGGTGTAACGGCAACGACCTCGGTCGGCTTTTATTTCAGAAACGATGGAAATCTATTTTTCAATCTTCTATCAGAAAAGGAAGATGTATTAATACAAGATTAATATTAATACTGAGTGCGCGAGATGAAAGCTTCCCAGTGCTCCCTTTCACAGGTTCGAATAGAGTGATATGGTCTCCGCACGAATTCCACAATTTCGAAATAACTTCAGACCTCTTGAAATTTCATTGTTACATTTTTAAAATGCATCTCCATATAAATCGATGAATATTGAAACAAGTCTTTCTCGAGAGTAAAATTTTTAGCCGATCGGAATTTACATTAAAATTATTATTTATCAATTATAACTGTCTTTTTTAACGCTAACCCTACCGAGCACGAAAAGCAATTAAAATTTTTCAGCTGATAAAAATGACAAGGCTCTGTTTCTTTATATTTTGTGCAATTTTTATTAAAATCTGTGCTTGGTCAAATTAATATTTATGGAATCCATCTCCATGTAAGCAGCTTCATAATTTCAATAATTGTCCAGCAGTAGTGGGTTTAGTGTTACGAATCTGAATGAATTGAAAATAATAGAAAAACGCATGTTTGTAGAATGAAAAATGATTGAGAAGTCACAGCTGGCAATAGTTAGCAGAAGAATTTTCTAGAAATTCCGTAGAATGTCCGGTAATTTTAAAGCGGCGATGAAACGGACGATAAAATCTGTTGAATCATGCTACTCGATAACTCAAGGGTTGCAAGCGTGTGCATACGAACGGGGAGTACGAGTTCAAAGAATCGCGCGAAACAGTTATAATTCCAAAAGCTCGCTCTACTCCGTAGCTTCTGGTCTCTCCCTTGACTCTCTAACAAACGTGTTTACCACTCTCCCTTCACCAGCAGCTTTAATTCCACGCATCCTCCACATTTCATCCTTTCCCTCTGTCTGTAGCAGTCAAACGATGGTACTTAGAAACGTTTTTCTAAAAAAATTTTTAGAAAAAATTTTTATGTAACTTCTGCTTTCCGCAATCAATGCAAAATATTTTTATATTTTAAAATAATATATATTAGGTATTACTAAAAATGATAAGGCAACAATACGAAAGCTAAACCGGTTTATTAATAATGCCCATAAACATATTTTTCTAGAATCGATTTAGACCCACAGGAGATGTATGTAATCGTCTCCAGCAATAATTTCTCTGCGATTAGTCTGCTTACCGTTCGTCTTGTTTAATTATCGGTCATTGAATGCCCCCGCGTTATCGATATCTGCACCAGTCATTCGACGTGGAAAAAATCATTAATTGCCAATCAAGCCACGGGCAGGTTTGGATTCGACTTTCTCGCAGCGACACGAAGGCGTTTCCCCGGATTAGCCTGTTTTCGCAGATGATGATAAAGATCTTTAATCGTTTCAGCTATTACCGATACACCTTGCGAAGGGAAACGGGAGAACCAGCTGAATCATGATCTCGTGGGAGTGATTCCACGTGTGTGGGCTGTGCCCCAACAGCCCAGACACATCCGCAATTTCGTTCTGATCGACCAGAATAGAATGCACCATTGATAGTAAGTAATACTTTTTGTTCCTGCTTCTTGCTACGATTACAGCGAACCTGATACCCGGGTCAGTTTATCAAGACTAAACGGGAGAATAAATTCTTATCTTCGGTAAGTACAGGCACACAGAAAACAGTTGGAAATTGCAACTTTTAGTATTAGCTTGTCCCAAGAGATTTTTTCGCAATGTGTACGCAACGTTTAATATTGTCAACTAACACGAGAATATATTTTACTATCCTTAAGCGTTAATACAGTGACTCCCATTAATATTCGGACACTCTTAAAAAGACGATAACTTTTTAAATATTGTACTATACGACTTGAACTTTTTTGGGAAGGTAGAGCAATTAGTTTGCTACAGGATGTGGAAAAAATTTTTTTCAAAAATTGCAATTGATCGGAATTGTAGAAAAAATACTGAAAGTTGCATTTTACAACTTTTTTATCTGGACCTATATTGAAAATTTAAAAAATTTTTGAAAAAATTTTTATTCACATCCTGTAGTAAACTAATTGCTCTAGCTTCCCAAAAAAGTTTAAATCGTATAGAACAGACACTAACATGACACTACTAAATGTGTACATCGCATCCTGATAATGAAAAGGATAAACCTGATTGAACAAAAGGGTTATTCATGAATATAATCGCTGATCTTGAATGTCGCCCATCCCGGTATACACGATTCGAATCACGGCTCAGAGAGTAACGGTAGCGATAGAATTGAATGGTCCCCCGAGAATTTAGAATGTGTTCTATAGGAATTTGATAGAAACAGAGGATGCCGGATCGTGGTGAACGATCGTAATAACATTTAGACAAATTCGGCCGGGATGGTCAATAATCAATTTGTCAAGCGTATCAACAAATTTCGGTAATCCTGTACCTGTTGACAAACGATCACTCTTCCTTTACATGCGGAGAGCTATCAGCGACCGCAAAATCGCCACCAATCGGATTTCGCGGTGGCCGCTTGTATTATTTGCATATCACTGCACCGACAGCGCGAAACAACGAGCCCATCCTATCAACGAGTTGTGCGCAGGCAAAAAAAAAAGAGAGAAAAAGAGGAAAAATAAAAACGGAATCTGCTGGAGATTAGGAAACGTATCTCGATGAATTTATGATACGAATCCGCTTTTTTGTGCAAAGCATATACATTCGTAATAATTCTTGCACCAAATCGCTGCCGTGATTCTCTTTTTATTGAAACGTGCCTCTGCGGTCTATCTTCGCCGTATCAAAATCGTGCTCTTCAAATTTTATTCGAACACTTTTCTCGTTTAAAAATAGTTCGGCATTGGAGAAATTCGAACAACTCGAAAGTTCACCGAACACGTGTCCAGGAAAAATGAAACTGTATCGACGACGAGCGAAGGGAATAATTATTACGAGGCATTTACATTTATAATTATTTTCAGTTATTATTTAACGCAGGTTGATTACCCGACCCGATAAATATTACTGGGCAGTTGCACCTTTATTGGCACATTTCATGAAGAATTTTTAATTAATGCGCAATCCAATCGACTGCGTAAATCGCCTGCCTGATGAAATACTTATTAATCAATTGTTACTGCATTGCAGTATGTATAATAAATATGTAGATCGTGGAAAATGAAATTTTATATGCTGCATGTAGTCTGCTTTCAGAATACGTCAACAACAGCGTATGGGTGAGATAATACTAATCCAATTACAGAACTTTTTTGTTATTAATTATTTTTGTATAAAATGTGTATCAATACATTGGTAATATTTTTAATAGACGCATCTTATTAACCTTGCCACAGTCTACCCTACATCGCGATGTATAGACGGAAATCGACGCAAAGAGCCGATCGAGATTACCCGGTTCGCAAAGTCTGTCGTCCGTGCTAAGATCTATAATTACGTAATTTATCCTTTTCGTTCCTGTCGAAGAATGTTTCCGATCAAAGGGAGCCCGGTCGACTTTCGAACGGTCGTAATAGCGAACTGATTACGTTTTTGCGATTGGCAACGACAAATTACAGGCTCATTATTCAAAATCAAATTACAACCGTGAACGGCCCTCGATCGAGCGTCGTACTCGCAGAAACCGATCGTCAGGTTGATTGCAGGCGATCGAAGACAACCGGCTCGACAGTTTTTCTTCGGGTGACTAAGTCCCTATTAACTTATGGAACACCGATATAATTCGCGAGAATGATTCGCCTCGTCACGACACAGGAAGAATTCACTTTGCCGATCGAGACCCGCCCGACGAGTACTATGTTCATACTATGGTCCTTTCGTTCTTCGAAAAGCTGCCCGATCGGGAAAGTGTTCTGGCGTTCGATGATTAACGAGTACAACGATACGCCAGTATGTCATCGCGTGTAGCCGGCGATTTCCACGTTGATCGTTCGACATTGTTGGAAACTACAGATGCAATTATCAGATGATTATGGTTGCGTAACAATTGCGTGCCACAGAAATGTGCAGCTTTATCCTATCCGTCGTGATTGCACTGTCGAACTACAGTAAAGCCTCGACCTAAGATCGTGGTCGGCAAACTGCAGCTCGCGAGCCACACGCGGCCCTTTGGCTACTTTGGCTTATTTTATTTTAATTTTTATAGCTATATAATTGGCAATGCTTAGGACCGTTCACAGCTCCAATTAATAATTTTAAAAAATTTACTTTTGATGATATCTCGTGTAGACACATTAGTCTTTCCGATATCCTCAATGAAATAGCTATTCAGTTAATTTAATTGCCACAAATTGAGTACTTAAATGACAATCTGGATGTTCCCGGTCAAAATAGACTCGGGCACAGCCGTCGGAGGGTTAATAGAATTTTAATACGATTTTCAGTCAGTTAGTGTGTTATATTTAAATTCAAATAAAGTGCAATTTCTGCTCTATTTTTATCAACGAATAAGATTATAATTAAGTCAGTTAAGAAGATAATTTTCAGTCAGTTAGTGTGTTATATCTGAATTCAAATAAAGTGCAATTATTTGGATGTTTGTATAATAATGGTTTTATATTGTTAATATAATAGTAATTTCGATTTCCCGACATTTTCCGAGATGAACACACAGATGCATTTCACTCGTAAATCCTTGCGGAAATTTCGTGTATGAACTCATGCACACTACACGTCTTGCTATTATAATCAAACTGCGAGTTAACGCATGCAGTTTCAACCTATTATGTATGCACCGCTGTATTCATTGTATGATGTGAGATTTCAAGAAACCTGAAAGTACTGCACGCGAGGTAATTAAAGCAACCTGTGCGTATCTACACATGGTGTATTCTCTGGTATTTTCAAAAATATTAATATTAATATTATCGCCGTTATTTGTACAGGAAAAACCTATCACTTTTTATGATTCACCCTTTCTCTGGTCATTTCGAATAGTTACTGGTAACCAAAATAATTTTAGTAATTCATAATTAGACTGCGGATTTTTATGCAGAATAAAAACAATTCGCATCGTTTGCAAGAGACAGAAGCTGAATAAAAATACCATGCTTCCCCTAAAAATTTTGACGTGCCTAAATTTTTGTGATTTCATTACCATTTTAAATTTCATCTACTCCATCCGAACCGGTGCTCGCGGTTCCAGTTTTGAGTTTGCCTGTGTCCTTCTTTCCTCGAGTCTCTTGTTTCGCGAGGGCCGGATAACTTAAGGTTGCCTCTCTCGCGAGCTCCTCCTGCGCTTTCGAACCTCGTCCGCTAATAGCAACAAGTTACTTCTGACCCGTCAGCGGGACAGACCCTTGCGACGCCTCTATATTTAGTCCGGGTCGAACCACTAGAACGGCGAGAAAAGACAAAAGAAAGCTGCCGAGTGTGGAGCGCCGGCGAAAGGAGTGCAAAGGGGACATCGTGATATCTCGACGCGGTGCGGTGTGGAGATTCTGTAGCTTCTGGCCTGCAGCTGCTACGACTACGCCGCAGTAAAAACAATGTACATAGTTAGGCCAGGAGAGAGACCGAGGACCAGCACAACTACTCGTGACCGACACGGCCAATGGATGTAGAATTAGGGGTGGCACCAAATATATTGCGAGCAAACACGAACGCCGAGACCAGTTTCGAATACGTGAGCATCGACTGTCTCGACCGATTGTTCGTTAAACATCCACCAATCCGAACGGTATTATTCCATCAATAGCGACTGCGAAATTCGTTTAACCCTTGTCCGTCCCTCGCTCTCTTAACCCTTTGCAGTCGGAGCTATTTTAACGCGAAAAATAAACATTTCTTGCGACCTAGAACAATTCCATTGAATTTGATCTTTTCCATTTTATGATTAGTAGACTCCGGGTTTTATGCATTTATGACAAAAATGAATGGGTACCATTTAAAAGAGTATTAATATATTATTTTCACTACATTGAAATTATTAGTGGAAAATATAAATTTAGCTCCTATGTCTTGCAATTGTTGCACAAACTTTTTATTTTGCATAAAGATCCGGAGTCTAATGATTAGATCAGATACTAACATATTTAATAATGTAAACAATATTGTGAACAATACAGCAATTTTTAGTGGTGACTCAGAGTGCTAAGGGTTAAGAATAATTTATGCATTTCACTCATCTAATTTTTATTCAATATTATTTGATCTTTCAATTATATTTTTTTTGTTAGTTAAGTAATATGCTCCACAAATATTGATAATTGTAGGTAAAATACAACCAGTGAATGAAAATATACCAAACAAAGATACAAACTTCTCGAGAGATTATCAAGCGCACGCGACTTTTGTGACAGACTATACATACGTTCACGAAAACACGATTATTTGCCAAAGAAAGAAAGAACGTCAATTACAGTAACAGGTTACAAGAACGCTCCGAATTTTATTAGGCCGTCCAGAAATTGCGCGTCGTTGTCGCCAAGCTCGGTATCTTTATTATCCTTTTTCGCTGGGAAATAAAATCTCGTTTGACTTGGCGAGCGTGCAGCCTTCCAGGAACGTTTAAGGGGCTGTCTCTGTTTGTCAGATGTCATTCTGTGATTTTTAAGAAATAGTATACAGTGTAAATAGAAATTATACGCATCGATATCGATCACAAAATTTTGTCCCATGTAGCTTCTTTTGTAACAAAGAAGGATAGAGGTTCTATTCGAAGTTGTCAATTTTTCATTTTAAGCCACTATGTCGACTTACATTTTTATAAATATATTTTTGAATTGTAGATCGATTTATGGGAAAGAACTGTAGGGTCTTCTCCCCTTAACCTTTTCTGTTTATGGGGTGCAAATGCACCTCAGACTGACAATAACGGAAATAAAAAGTTGACGGATGGAAAATTTCCAAAAATTTCCTAGGGATGCTATCTGCGATATATATCAAATTTTTTAAGTATTGTATACTTATCTTTTAAGAATCAATAAAATTCCACAAATACTTATGCAGACAAATTGTTTCTTTCATTTCGAAAATTTTCAAAAATTTTCTAGGGATGCTATTTGCGATATATTTCAAATTTTTTAAGTAGTTATCTTTAAAAATCAATAGAATCTCACAAATACTTATGCAGACAAAAACATTTTCTTCGATTTTGCTCCAAAAAATAGAATCCAATTACTCCCCTGTACACGGCTAACATTAGAAAAGCAGTACACAGAGAAAAGATTAACAGTAAGCGAAACGAACTTCCGGGACAGTTTAATATATCATATTTTATATGATTATATAATTAGTCCACTTATTAAATGGAGTAATTGAACGCGCTGCATTATTTCATAAAATGCAGTTTCGCTGTATCAGGGAGCTCCGGAGCGGTTGCACACAATGCTCGTTGATCGTACGGGTAAGTACACCGGTCGTTGGGTTTCCGTTTTCTTGTTGCTCCTTTTTCGGTTGTTTGTGCGGGGGCAGGTCTGCGCTGTGCGCAGCTTTCTTTCCCCGAAACGAGCAAACGTAGTCAATGAAACGCATCGGAACGGTCACGGCATGGCACCCGACAGAAATACCAGATGCACACGGCGATAAGCGGGCCCGTCTACGAGCCCACGGATCACGGTTCACGGCCCACGGAAACAGCATTCCTGTGTGGCGTGCGACGCTTTACAGCTTTATTGCCGGACGATTATCGAACCTGTCCAGACAAGCGATCTCAATCCGCCGGATTCACGCTGATTTCGCTTTTATTTCGTCGCCGCCGCGCCGCTGCGAAATTAAACGATCAACCGCGTCTGCCTTGCCTATGCGTCCAAATTAGAGTTGGGACCTGATTCAACGTACAGCCAATTCCATACGGACACTCGGTATCATTTTGACCAGTTCTTATAACCATTTCATATCCATAAAATGAAAAATAATCATATATTGGGTCGGAAAGAAAGTTCAAAGCGTTTTCAAATTAAGAATCGAAGATAAAATTAAGGTATTTATTTATATGTTTATTCAACAACACGAGAAGTTACCTCGAAAATGGCAAAAATTAATAGAGCAGAATGGGAAAAATGTTATTGAATAAATCTATGAATAAATATCTGAATTTTAATTACAAACGCTAGGCACTTTCGTTTCAACGCAATACAATGGAATTATTCTAGGTCAGAAGAAACGTTTAATTTTCAAGTTAAAATAGTTCCGACTGCAAAAGGTGAACTCATATATATAATCGCTCATCTTGAATGTCATACATCTAGTATAAAAATAGTTAAGAGATCAAATAATATTAGAAATTAGAATGAGAGGTTCAAATTAGGGAAATTAGGGAAAAATAATCATATACAATGGAATTATTCTAGTTTCTCTGTAGATTCTCTCTAAATGGGAATAACTTTTCGAAAATTGGACCGAATGACATGGCTTTCCTTTAGCAATTAGAAGAACAATATGGATTTTTAAAGAAAATTTCAATTTGCAGGAATCACGTGAGCCTGAGTAAACCTAAACACAAGTCTGCGAAGGTTCAATAATACAATTAAAATGTCTCGGAAACGTGCGAACTTCATTTATGAACGTCATTTAAATAATACAGCTCTTCTGGTGTAACAGAGTCGCGCAGATATATGGCTGGGCCGTGTAGCGGTCATTAACGTCTCCGCTGACCGTTATTAATTGCGAAACGACTTTCAAAGCCAAAGTAGAATAGCCCCGGACATAGTGAGGAGGAAGGAAGATTATACATTTTTCGAAATTTCTTTCAATCCAGCTCTCTGACATGCAAATTGAAAGATAGGGGCAACATTTTTCACTGGTGCTCTTTTCATTAAAATGGTAAATATTAATCTCGAGATTTTTGTGATTTAAAATGGTACTTTAACCTCTCTTTTTATATGAACTACATATACCGAAACTTTTGTAATCAACGAAAAAGATTGACGGGTGTTTTACGCGATATATTTCTGTATATCTGCAGTAAATATTCACGAGCATGTTTGATTTAAAACTTTTTCTAGTCTTGTTCATAATTCACTTCTCCATTAAAAATGTATTTCCACATTTTCTCGTTCGGAAAGCGTTTCACGTGCTCGATGGAATACTGATTGCATGGCTGTAAGAAACACAGTACGAATTTTTGCAAAGTCGGAGCTGCATGTGCCGGATTGAAAAAATTCCCAATAAATTTCCATATCGTACGAGAATGGGAAACTGCATCGGCGTTTACACTTTCTTTCTATCGAAGCATTGTTTATACAGTTATTATATACGCTGAAAGCAACGTTCGCACGGTGACCGGAAATATTTATGATACTCACTTTTTAACACCTCGTTTAACTTTGTTTATCATGTTTCTGTCTTCGAAGGAGCAGTTTAAAGAATTTTGATACTACATATGTAATTTATAATAATAAAATTGAACACATAAATATACTTATCAACAAATTTCTTCGTAAGACTACAGAAATCCGCCGAGCGTCTTAATGTAGATTCTTATTATTTCCTCTATTTTGTGCAAACATGTGCAAATTAAACCAACGCGAAATTCAAGTTTAATATGCCACCAAATAATGTAAGAAATAGGCTGCAATGGCACACAAAATGATCTGCTTATATATGTAGAATTCATATAGAATTCAATGCTGTATAGTAAATTCCTGCTAGATAAAGGGTTTTCCATATAAATACAAAAATAGAGCGTATAAAGTACCGTGTCAATTCTTTCTCAATGCTTAACAATGCTTAACAAGCATTTACAACTATTAAAGTGCTCCTCTATCTTTTCACTGAACTGAACAAAAATCAATGTTTTTCGGATTTGGTTTTAGAATGACAAACTCTATAGAAATCATCCAACAGTAATTGCTGAAGAAATTTGGTGTTGCCCAGTGTTATCGAATAGACTAAGAGAAGTTGGAAGTCGTGACTACCTATCAGAAGCTTTCTAATCTCTTATAATAAATAAATAAATAAATAAATGGTATAATTCGAGCTGTCTCTACCAAGCAACATGCGGAGACCAGGACGGAAAAATTCTTCGTCCTTTGACGCGATAATGTAATCGATCCAGTTTTTGACTTCCACTTCGTTCCGAAAATACACTTCGGCAAGGGCCACGTTATACAGCCCGGAAGAAATAAAAATCTTTTAAAGGCCCGCAGACTTCGCGGACGTCCATCCGAACAATGTAATTTCCTTCTTTTTCGTTGCCTCATCAGCAGGTAGATTGTCAGACGGCGGAATAAAGTTATGCGGCTTTGAAATCGCCGCTTCGACAACGATTCGAGACATTGCTGCCCTTCGATCGTTCGCACTTCGTTTTTACGGGCAGACCTAACATCTTCGTGGTACATTTCCTCTTCGATAAACCGCGTTGAATCGGAGCCCCGGTCCTACGGATTTCCCTTTTTACTATTCGATTCCGCGTCGACATTTTGCGCCGAACGGTTTTCCACTTTCCGCGCCGAATGTCCTTATTCTGCATCTTTTCTTTCCGCTCGCCCTTCCCTCGCCATTCCCCTTCGTCGCGACGACGAAGGAAAGCGAGAAAAAGGAACTGGCGGAACAGGATCAGGATAAAACGGAACGTGGTTTCCCTTTGAGGACCGCGCGCGTCGTGAATCCTTCGGCAGCGACTCTCCTCCGCCAATGTTCAAGGGCTTGGTCTCTTTTCTTGTCAGTTTCGGCTCGGACGCGAAGACCGCCCCTTTTTCTCACCAGCACCTTTATTTACGGCGCCGATGCTGAAGAGAAATGGAAGCACGGCGTGTGTATGTGTGTCTGTGTGTGCAAGAGAGGCTCTCGCTCCTCGGCACACACGAAACAACTTAATGACACCAATAACACGGCTAATTTATGCTCTCGGTAAAAGTTAAGGTCGCCGCTGCCACCGAATCGCCCGCGGATTATTTCGATCCTTTTCGTAGTTGGCATACATACTCTGTCGCGAGAAATCAATTATCAGTGGTCTGCGGACTTTAATGAGTTCTTTTAATGAGTGGATTAAAAGAATTGTGTGTGTTCGAATGTACAAGCTCCAGTTTATTAAAATTATTACAGGAACTATCGCCAAACTTATCGAACAAATAATGTACTATATTCTTGCTTATGGGATGTCGCTAATAACTAGACTGTGGACCTTTATGCAAAATAAAAATGTTTTGCATTGATTGCGGGATGCAGGAATAACATAAAAATTGATTTCAGCCCTTAACGACTTTGTTACATTGAAAGGAACATTATAACATTCTTGAATATTTAAAATCTTTTACTGTTTTATATTTCACCCATTTCAAATCAATTTTAAAAAATCCCCTTTCTTTCCTGTTCATTATAATCGATGCAGACAATTTTTATTTCGCATAGAAATCCGCAATCTAACTGTTAGAAACGTTCGGATATTGTTTCTCGTTTGCTTGTTACAATATACATCGCTCACGTCCAATTCTCATTGGAAATATCACATGCAGTTCTAAAAATTCTGTATTCTCGAAACTTCCAGTTGATAAAGCAATTGAGTCCATATTCTTGAATGTAAACAATAGATATGTTATGTTCATCAATCAGTGCAAGTTATTCATTTGTTTGTTTCGAAAGAATGCCAGTCGAAGGAAATATTCTTAGGTGTTTGCAAAAATTTTAATATTTTTCTATTGATTCAATTTTGCTGTTTATTGAATATGTAGAAATTATTCTATTCTTGAAGCAAATAATTTCTTTTTGGTTCTCCAAGTGGAAGCTCAACGGCTCTGTCATGGCATCAGCCGGTTTTGACAGAAGTCGGCGATGGGTTTTGCAGATGGGAAACTGGGTCTAACTTCGTGGAAAACCGAGAAAGAATGTATTCCTCGAAACCGGGAAGAGGGATGCGACTTGCGCAAGTGGCAAGGGACAGGCGTCTCTTCATTTACTTATTTGAACCTCGTAACATCGGTGAAACAGGAAACGAGACAATGACGTATCCCGACACGCCTGATCATGAGCGCGAGGCTCGCCCGTCCGAAGAACCTAATTCGCTATTTTGCAATTACAATGCTCCACGGATTAGCGCGCGTTGTTCACCTTCGTTTACCGTAACAGCAGCTTAACCCTCTCTTCCTTTTCTTCCATCGTTCTCCCGATTTTCCGATCAAGTCGGGAATGATCAAGCACAACGAACGTACAGGTTGAAGTAATTTCGCGATTTCAATCCTCTGAAAGCATTGCTCTTGTATCGATCAAGTTTCATCGATCGAACTGCAAACGTATGGAAACAGAAATTGTTGAATCCACTGTGTAGAAGCTGCCGAGTCTATTTTCCTATAGTTTTGATTGAAATATTTTTGGAGATAAGATTTTAGAGAATTTTATTGGAGATAACGAATTGCTGAGGCGAATGTTACATGGTATAACTGGTCAACTTTGATACTTCACTTTTGTTGAAAGTGCAAATGCATGTTAAGAAATACTACACTTCTCATAGAATAAATTTACAAAATAATTTGTAATTGAAAATAATAAGACAAAAAAATAGATTTTGGTTAGGTACATGCACAGCAATTGTACAATGGAACGAGTCTCCGCTAACGTGTCTGGTCATTGTTTGCCGTTTCTACTGACAGTAGACAGTAGACTTTTGTGCGATTTTTACTATATTAATACTGCAGTCAAAAAATGTATTCAATCAATTCCCATGAAAACGCCTTTACAATCTCAATAATTATCAAATAAAAGATATAAAATGGGAAAAATATAAAATTTGACCCCTCGTGGTAGGTTTAGTGATAAAAAAAGACTGTACATACACTCCCGTCCATAAATCACCGGACACTTACTTATCTTCAATAAAATGGTAATCAAACTCGGAAAGACATATTCTGATAAATCCACACTGGCCAACAAATAAGACAAACAACGAATCAAATATTGGTGAAACAGACACGAGCAACTTATGAAGATCTGACTGAACCCGTCGAACGCTAAAGCTACTTTGTTAGAATCACAAACCACAAGCAGTGCTAAGCTTCGACAGGAAGTCTAATCCTAATCCGGATAATATTCTAAGTATTTACCGAAATATCTCAATTGTTGGAAACTCGACTAATTCTGCAGATTAAACATTTTCGTTAATGCCGAAATGCCGTGTGACACACTTTCCACTGATTCTAAGTAAATAGTACGTCTCGTGCATCGTATTATTCGTTTCCTCATCTTGTCTGCATTTTTCATTCTTGAAGAAAGTAGTTACAAAGTCAGACATTATTCTGACAAGGAGAGGTCACAGTGGAGGGGTCGCCGATTTTAATGAAATTTTTCTCGTGAATCTAGAGTTTTTAACAATACTCATTTTTTACGAAGATAATTAACATTTAATGTTATGATATCCAGAAAATTCATTGATTGTCATTGTGTTCAAAACAATTTTTATGGGTTTATTTGTTTTGTTTTTCTACTTTCAATTTTAAGTTTGAAGTGCTCTTTTCTTTAAAAATGTTTCCTTTTTTCTTTCTTTCTAATCTTGTTATTTATATATTAGCGCGGTTGTCAATAGTTATACAATATTTTGTGCAGGAAATAGACAGTCCGTATGATGGTATACTTCGTAAAAACATTTTAAACAAATATTTTCGGCAGTATGAACATTTTGTAAATGCTAATGAATTCCATAGACACTTTGCTGTTCTGATACTACATGATATAAATAAAAATGTAATGTAAATCAGTAAGTCACGAAACTATTCGAAAAATATGAGTTACATTACCAAATACAAAATACTTGAATCCACCAAAAAAAAATATGTCGGAAGCGTTAACAAACACTCGTTTGACTCGAATCAATGATCAAGACGAAGTCCTAGAATTGCGCTGCTCGAATTAGCGCGAACAGACATCCCGTCTGCCAGGCATAAATCGTGGAACACCGTAAAACGTGAAAGATACAAGATAAGGGGCGAGGAAGAAACGATTCTAACGAGCTCTTCGAAAGTCCGGTGGCGTGTCGCAACTGCGAATTGGTTTGTCGATCTCTCGCGACGCGGCATCATCGACTTCATTCGAACGAAGCGAAGCCCGGGAAGCGGAGACGAGAATTCGCCCGTTAAACACAATCGATTATCTGGCTCGTAGGATTCATACGGAGGAGGTAAAACGTGGAGAAGTGCGAGAGGTCGCCGCGCCGGTCGGCGCGAAATTGTAATGAAGATGACAGTTTCAGATATTGCCTCGACATTCAATACCGGGGTAAAATAGCTTCCAGGCGTGGAGATCAAGCCCGGAACCCCGCCTTTTCTGCGTTTCACTTGATCCCTGAATGGGGGAGAAAAATCCATTTAGGTATTTCAAGAACACTCGCCCCGAACTTTATATTATACAAACACGGCTGCGGAACGATCGTCGCATTCAGCGACTTTTCAATAGGCCATTCAATACACCTACCGTGAAACAAATTGTCCATATAATATATAAAGGGTGTCCTGTTGTATAAAATATATCGGGCTGTGCCGTGCTATGATACAGAGAGGCAGCGAAACCAAAATACAATTTGAACCATTCGATAACTAAAAATCTTTACGCGAGATGACACGCAACAGAAGAATAAATTTCAAATCAACTTTTCTCCATTATATTCTGGACATTACCCTTAACCCTTAGCACTCGATGAAAGTCTAACTTGAAAATTAAACATTTCTTCCGACCTAGAATATTTCCATTCCCTATGATTTTTGAAATTTTATGGATATGAAGTTGGTATAATACCTCATACAATACCTAAATGTTTAGTAGTTGATTAGATGTTTAATAATGTAAACAATATTTTGAATAATGGTACAGCAACTTTAATGGCGCTGTGAATGAATGATTCACGCTTTTGATTTCAATAAATTTTATATGGCATTTGAAAACACAAGGATATAGATGAGAAAACGCTAGAAAATTATTGTACCAGTCTCCAGTCAATAATTTCGATCGAAAACGAATCAGATATAAATGCGAAACCTTTGGATGTTTGAAATTATTTGAGCCAAAATAACTTAATTATTTTTTATTAATTTTATTAACGCTCCCTGTCTCTGCAGCTAGTGGGGACAGAAGTTTTTCCAAATTGAAATTAATAAAACACTACTTAAGAAACAGAACTCAGAAATCGAAGATTAAGACAAACCCTTATTTCATCGATAACGTTGAGAGTTCTCCTCTGTTCCTCGCGTGAAATCTACATTTTATAGCACACCCAGTAAATGATCTCGCTGGGAAAATCGACCGACCTCGTGCCCCACCGAATTCCGCAAAATTGAGCACTAATCTACCGTTTTACACATTGCCGTGAAATTTCATGATAGTAGAATGTGGTAATCATCAACGAAATCGCTTGCTGCCACGCCACTCTCTTTCATTTCCGGGACACGTTTAAGTATTACACTTTTGGAAGATGGTGCAGAAGTGGTGCCGATGCAACGCATATCTAAAAAGGTGGAGCACTTGGATACTGAAACGTGATTGGCCTGTACGACGATGGAAATATCACATAATGGAAATATCACACATAAACACATTTTACCGAGACTTATCACTAGACAGTGGATTTGATGCATTTATTTATGCTTTATTAGAAGAATCTAAAAATACTGTTATATTATTTTGAACCTACTAAACATATAAACCCCTTGCCGTATTTTAAGTCATACTCGCGATGAAGATTTTAACAAAGTTTAACAGATATGAATGTTACAAGTTTCTTTTTACATGAAATAAAATTTGATTCGTTTGTAATCAATATTTAAGCATCAAACTGAATGTGTAGCCATACGAAAAATATAAATTTTCTTTTCTCTTCTACGACATTTTTGTGGATAAAGACGTTTTAATCACTGTAACTGCAGAGAAAATGATACGATGATAGGGGTTAAAATGATTGAGAAAATAATGATTCAGAATTTCTAGGAAAAAAAGAATGAGAAGAATTAAAACTAGTAGTTCTTCGCAGAAAAGGTTCTTGTAAAATGTGTATCGCTTGTTTCAACGCTATCGATTCATTTCAATCTTCAGGAAGAATACTGAACCGACAGCTGCTATTCTTAGAAGGAACTTGCCAATAAGATTGGAGATAGTCTCCCGCACAAATTTTGCCGAACAGGGGCGACGTCACGGGAATGGAAAAGAAAAGAGGCGAGTATAATGCTGGATCCTCCACCCTGCAGCTTTCATACGTAATAAAACTCGCAACGTTGTTGACAGAAAAATAAAGGCTGCCAGCCCGTGCCAGCTGTGCACCAAAATATCGCATATCCTTTTCGATTATGTTTTTATGCAAAAATACGAAGGCAAATACGCCGGGCAAGCAAAAGTGGATTCCCGACATTGCCGAACGCGAAATTTTCATTATTGCGATATGTTCGTATTGTTCCTCGTCAAATTAACCAACTATTCATTAGTTTATTTACCACTGAGAAACTTAGATTTTGCTATCATTTTCTCCCGAAGTAAATAATCTGGATAATATTGAGCATGTCGTGCATACAGATATACCAAGAACAAGTAATAAGTAATTTATGCATTAATTGAGCTTCATTTATTAGAAAATAATAAATCTATATTTACCAGAAAAAAGTTATGAAAATAAATTCGGAAGGCTCGAAAAACTATACTGCAATTTAACCGATGTCTTACGTTAAAGCATTAGTGATGAAAACTTGAAACGGCAATATCTCAAAAGTGAAAGTGTGTGACGTGCGGTGTTCTTCCTGAAAGCCGCAGATATTTTAATTAAAAAATGCAAGATACCGAATCTTCTAGTCGCAAGAACTCTAGAACACACAATCACCTTACCTGCCACAAGATGGAGCAGCATCAATCCGATGAAGAGAGCGTCCATTCTTCTTTCCCGAAGGTTCCCTCTTCTTGGGTCCGCGGCGATCGATCCGGTGGGTGAACCTTGCTGTGCTCGATAGATCACCCGGGGTAACAGGGTAAAATCGTCGATCAATCAGCGAGGCCCGAAAACGCGTCGCACCCGTCCCGTCGAGACGAACCAACCCGTTCGCGATAAAACCCGGTGAACCGTTCCTCAACTTCGCCGGAAGAGAACTCACGTGGAGTTCCAGTGCGGTGGTGAACACGACGCGAACAAGAAGAAGAAGAAGAAGAAGGAGGAGGAGGAAGAGGACGAAGAGGAGGAGGAGATGGTTGTAGGAGCAGACGGTGTCGAGCAGCACGCGGTCTTGTTAACTAAGCTGCCGCTCTTTGCGGGTCTGTATGACACACTGCATAGAGCGCGGTTCGAGGCCAGTTCGAAGACTGAGTACGAGTCCATATCCCGGAGGCTGACTTCTCTCGGCCCTACCAGGGTACGCCGTACAGTAATGCCCGACCATTGCCCGCCTCTGGATAACGTTTCCTTCCACCATTAGGCAACGCGCGATACTTGCTCCGTGAGACACGCCGTCGCTGCTCCAGGAACCGTTGCAGGATTATCGAGGATCTTTTCCAGGACTCGAAGCCAGGAACAAAACAATAAGATTATCGCCGGTTCTTCAAATCTCGGCCCCAGAACAAACAACCTCGGACACCTTTTGTCAGAAATTGCATGATGCTGGGTGCACAAATTAATTCGTAGCCATTTTCACGGACGATTAGAACAGATTCTAACCTCTTGCTCGAGAACATTTTAAATGCACAACAATAATTCTCATAATTGCAATCGCGATGTTAAAACGATAAGATTATCGCCGATTCTTCAAATCGAATCATTTTGCTCGTTGTCTTACTGACAACTGTGGATTCGACCTCTGGACAACCAAACTCCAAAAGACACTTTCTGTTCGTCAAATATGAAATTAAAACGACTGTAAATAAGTAAAATAGAGATTTGCTTGTTAAAAACAGAACATTGAAACATCTGTGAATAAAAGCATTCGTCTGTGTAATTTTGTGAAGACAATCTTCTTAGGCGACTAACAGCTCCTAAGTAGGTTGCACGAGGGCATGAACATTTTAAATGCACAGCGAAATGTAACAATAATTCTCATAATTACAACCGTGATATTAAACTACCGAGCGGCGCCGGAACGCTCGGAAATTCACGTCTCGTCAGCGCGTGAAAATTTTAATCGAATTGCCGCGTGCATGCATCGGAGCAGCTGAAGTATAAATAATTGTAGACTGACCGTACGTTGCCTGTGCCAGTGGCGATTACGCGTCACCCAGTTTAATTTCGTTCAATTTGTATAAAATATTCGACAAAGCTCAAGTAGAATGTTACTCCGCCTTCAATTTGCCATGATATTGAACAACTTCGCTGCTGAAGGAAGAAGAGTACTGTACACAAAATTATTATAAACCTACTGTGACTATTTTCTTTTTACCTCGCTAAAGAAAGGATTCCTTCGTGCTCTGGATTATATATTATCGAAGAATCGAGCCACATTTGGCGGTAGAAGAGGAACCATTTTCAGGGGAATACAAGCCCGTTTGGCAACGGTGGTCACAGCAGACGTTGACCAAAATCTGACATCAAATCTGCTACGCCATCTAGTGACGGTTTAGGTAACCTGCAATTCCTGCCATTTCAATTTCGAAGATAAATGGCGCGCATTTACAAGCATTTAAATCAGCACTAGCACAAACGAGGTATAGGAGTAGAGTGTTCTAAAATACCAAGATCGCTAAAAGTTCCGCGGCAAAGCTTCCGAAAGCCTGTCAAATCGGATTGAGTATTTTAATCAGATTAGGACGGTGTAGAAAATGTTTTGTCGGTAAGATAGAAAATGATACTAAAATAATAAGACATTTTTTCCGAGTCGCCAGAAATCCCTTTGGGAAACATGTTTTTAATGCAACATGAACCTATGTTGCAAACTTTTAGCTCAATCCATTACCTAAATAGAACAGAGTACCCTCTACCTAAATAGAACATTTGCTCGTGAACTACGTAAGACTGCGCCAGAAGGTAAACGGATTTAGTACCGGAGGTAATAAATAAATATAGAACACTGACATTATCCAATCGTCGCGCTCCTCACTAGCGCTCGTCGCGGCGGCCTAAGCACACTAGTTACTCGGTTTAAAAGGATTGCGCGATTGTACTATCGGTAAGGTAGGAAATGATAAATTAATATGATAAAATTTTTTGTTCGAATCCTTTTGAGAAGCATGTTTTTAATGTAAAATGAGCCTACTCGCAAAATTTCAGCTCAATCGGACTTTTCGGAACTTCAGCCGAAAATACATTTCGTAATATTCACACATTTTTTCAAAATTATCACTAGACTGCGGATCTTCATACGAAATAAAAATTCGAAAATAAAAAGTTGAATGTTATTTCTTCCCTCAATGATTAAAAAGAGGAGAAATCATATAATGACATATTCAATTTAAAAAATATTTAACAATAATGATTGTTAATAATTTAACAAAAATAAAATCGAAACGGTACAACACTTAAAATAATGATCAACATGGCAATATTTGGATGGCTCTTTATTAACAATATTTCACTTGATCATGTACAAAAGCAGAGAACTGTGTAAACAAAATAGAAAATACTTAATTAATAAAAATGTCTTTTACATTTTCTATTGTTTTGTTCAATTGCACACTGGTTTGACGGTCCAAGTTGTTTCACAGCCAAGACCAATCTCTTTTAATATCATAAAAACTCCACAACGCCCTGAATTTTTGCTTTCATGTTCTAAATAGTAACAGAGACTTTAATTACCAATGTAACAGATTTATTTACAGGCGTCTTAATCAAAGTCTTTATAATGCCATGGAGAGTACAAGATTTCAAATGGATTCCTTCTAAATATTATAATCTGAAAGAATGCGCCCATCATCAATCTTTTTATCTGCGAAAATCAACCTTTGTCTAGGAGAATACCTTCTTAGTCTTGCATTCTAGCTTTTACGTCTTTAATGGCATGAGAGTCTTCAACTTTCAACGTAATAGCTAAATAGTCCAATCTAAATAAAAATTTGCATCCCCCCACGAAGGCGCAATACGAGATGAAGAGTGGATTCCTTTTGGATATTGTAGTCAGAAAGTGTACGGCCATCTTCAAGCTGTTTACCGGCGAAGATCAACCTCTGCTGATCTGGAGGGATTCCCTCTTTGTCTTGAATTTTAGCCTTCACATTCTCAATTGTGTCAGAGGCCTCWACTTCCAATGTAATCGTTTTTCCTGTAAGAGTCTTAACGAAAATTTGCATGCCTCCTCGAAGACGGAGTACAAGATGAAGAGTGGATTCCTTTTGAATATTGTAGTCTGAAAGCGTGCGTCCATCTTCAAGCTGTTTACCGGCGAAAATTAATCTTTGCTGATCTGGGGGAATACCCTCTTTATCTTGGATTTTCGCCTTTACGTTCTCAATTGTGTCAGAGGCCTCTACTTCCAATGTAATCGTTTTTCCAGTAAGAGTCTTAACGAAAATTTGCATGCCACCACGCAGTCGGAGTACAAGATGGAGAGTGGATTCCTTCTGAATATTATAATCGGAAAGTGTGCGACCATCTTCGAGCTGCTTGCCCGCGAAGATTAACCTCTGCTGGATTGGGGGAATACCTTCCTTGTCTTGGATTTTCGCCTTTACGTTCTCAATTGTATCAGAGGCCTCTACTTCCAATGTAATCGTTTTTCCTGTAAGAGTCTTTACAAAAATTTGCATCCCCCCACGAAGGCGCAGTACAAGATGAAGAGTGGATTCCTTTTGAATATTATAGTCAGAAAGTGTACGGCCATCTTCAAGCTGTTTACCGGCGAAGATTAATCTTTGCTGGATTGGTGGAATACCTTCCTTGTCTTGGATTTTCGCCTTTACGTTTTCGATTGTATCGGAGGCCTCCACTTCCAATGTAATAGTTTTACCGGTAAGAGTCTTCACAAAAATTTGCATCCCTCCACGAAGCCGCAATACAAGGTGCAATGTAGACTCCTTTTGAATATTGTAGTCAGAAAGTGTGCGGCCATCTTCAAGCTGTTTACCGGCGAAGATTAATCTTTGCTGGATTGGAGGAATACCTTCCTTGTCCTGGATTTTCGCTTTTACGTTCTCAATTGTATCAGAGGCCTCAACTTCCAATGTAACAGTTTTACCTGTAAGAGTTTTAACGAAAATTTGCATGCCTCCACGAAGTCGCAGTACAAGATGGAGTGTGGATTCTTTTTGAATGTTGTAGTCAGAAAGTGTGCGTCCATCTTCAAGCTGCTTACCGGCAAAGATTAATCTTTGCTGGTCTGGTGGAATTCCCTCTTTATCCTGAATCTTCGCCTTCACGTTCTCAATAGTATCAGAGGCCTCTACTTCCAACGTAATAGTCTTCCCAGTAAGAGTCTTCACAAAAATTTGCATCCCCCCACGAAGCCGCAATACAAGGTGCAATGTAGACTCCTTTTGAATATTGTAATCAGAAAGTGTGCGGCCATCTTCAAGCTGCTTACCGGCGAAGATCAACCTCTGCTGGTCTGGTGGGATTCCCTCTTTATCTTGAATCTTTGCCTTCACGTTCTCAATTGTATCAGACGCCTCTACTTCCAATGTAATAGTTTTACCGGTAAGGGTCTTTACAAAAATTTGCATGCCTCCTCGAAGACGGAGTACAAGATGAAGAGTAGATTCCTTCTGAATATTATAATCAGAAAGTGTACGGCCATCTTCAAGCTGTTTACCGGCGAAGATTAACCTTTGCTGGATTGGAGGAATACCTTCTTTGTCTTGGATTTTCGCCTTTACGTTCTCAATTGTGTCGGAGGCCTCAACTTCTAAAGTAATAGTCTTTCCAGTAAGGGTCTTAACAAAAATCTGCATTCCGCCACGAAGCCGCAATACAAGATGGAGAGTGGATTCCTTTTGAATATTGTAGTCAGAAAGCGTTCGACCGTCTTCAAGCTGTTTACCTGCGAAGATTAATCGCTGCTGGATTGGGGGAATACCTTCTTTATCTTGGATTTTCGACTTGACGTTCTCAATGGTATCAGAGGCCTCTACTTCCAACGTAATGGTTTTCCCGGTAAGTGTCTTAACAAAAATTTGCATTCCACCACGTAGACGGAGTACAAGATGGAGAGTGGATTCCTTTTGAATATTGTAATCAGAAAGCGTGCGTCCATCTTCAAGTTGCTTACCGGCGAAGATCAATCTCTGCTGATCCGGGGGAATACCTTCTTTGTCTTGAATTTTTGCCTTTACGTTCTCAATTGTGTCGGAGGCCTCAACTTCCAGCGTTATGGTTTTCCCTGTAAGGGTCTTTACAAAAATTTGCATCCCCCCACGAAGTCGCAATACGAGATGGAGAGTGGATTCCTTTTGAATATTGTAATCAGAAAGCGTGCGGCCATCTTCGAGCTGTTTACCGGCGAAGATTAATCTTTGTTGGTCTGGTGGGATGCCCTCTTTATCCTGAATCTTTGCCTTCACGTTCTCAATAGTATCAGAGCCCTCTACTTCCAATGTAATAGTCTTTCCAGTAAGGGTCTTCACAAAAATTTGCATCCCCCCACGAAGCCGCAATACAAGGTGTAATGTAGACTCCTTTTGAATATTGTAATCAGAAAGTGTGTGACCATCTTCAAGCTGCTTCCCGGCGAAAATCAATCTCTGTTGTTCTGGGGGGATTCCTTCTTTATCCTGAATCTTTGCCTTCACATTCTCAATTGTGTCAGAGGCCTCTACTTCCAATGTAATAGTTTTACCGGTAAGAGTCTTAACGAAAATTTGCATACCACCACGGAGACGAAGTACAAGATGAAGAGTGGATTCCTTTTGAATATTATAGTCAGAAAGTGTGCGACCATCTTCAAGCTGTTTACCAGCGAAGATCAACCTCTGTTGGTCTGGGGGAATGCCTTCTTTGTCTTGGATTTTCGCCTTCACGTTCTCAATAGTATCGGAGGCCTCAACTTCCAATGTAATAGTTTTTCCAGTAAGGGTCTTCACAAAAATTTGCATACCTCCACGAAGACGCAATACAAGATGCAATGTAGACTCCTTTTGAATATTGTAGTCAGAAAGTGTGCGGCCATCTTCAAGCTGTTTACCGGCAAAGATTAATCTTTGCTGCATTGGGGGAATACCTTCTTTATCTTCGATCTTCGCTTTCACGTTCTCAATTGTATCAGAGGCTTCAACTTCTAAGGTAATAGTTTTTCCAGTGAGAGTCTTAACAAAAATTTGCATACCACCACGTAGACGAAGTACAAGATGAAGAGTGGATTCTTTCTGAATATTATAATCAGAAAGCGTGCGGCCATCTTCCAGCTGCTTACCGGCGAAGATCAACCTCTGCTGGTCTGGTGGAATACCCTCTTTATCCTGAATTTTTGCCTTGACATTCTCAATTGTGTCAGAGGCCTCTACTTCCAATGTAATAGTTTTTCCTGTAAGAGTCTTAACAAAAATTTGCATTCCTCCACGTAGGCGCAGTACAAGATGCAGTGTAGATTCCTTCTGAATATTGTAGTCAGAAAGTGTGTGGCCATCTTCAAGCTGCTTCCCGGCGAAGATCAATCTTTGTTGTTCTGGTGGGATTCCCTCTTTATCCTGAATCTTTGCCTTGACATTCTCAATTGTGTCAGAGGCCTCTACTTCCAATGTAATCGTCTTTCCGGTAAGGGTCTTCACAAATATTTGCATGCCTCCACGAAGACGCAATACAAGATGCAGTGTAGATTCCTTTTGAATATTGTAATCAGAAAGCGTGCGTCCATCTTCAAGCTGTTTACCGGCAAAAATCAACCTCTGCTGGTCCGGTGGAATACCTTCTTTGTCTTGAATTTTAGCTTTTACATTCTCAATGCTATCCGAAGCCTCAACTTCCAGCGTTATTGTTTTTCCTGTCAGGGTCTTTACAAAAATCTGCATGCCTCCGCGAAGACGGAGTACAAGATGAAGAGTGGATTCCTTCTGAATATTATAATCAGAAAGTGTGCGACCATCTTCGAGCTGTTTGCCAGCGAAGATCAATCTCTGCTGATCTGGGGGAATACCTTCTTTGTCTTGAATTTTCGCTTTTACGTTCTCAATTGTGTCAGAGGCTTCAACTTCCAAGGTTATAGTTTTTCCGGTAAGGGTCTTAACAAAAATTTGCATGCCTCCACGAAGTCGCAGTACAAGATGCAGTGTAGATTCTTTCTGAATATTGTAGTCAGAAAGTGTGCGGCCATCTTCAAGCTGTTTGCCAGCGAAGATCAACCTCTGCTGATCTGGGGGAATACCTTCTTTATCTTGAATTTTTGCCTTTACGTTCTCAATTGTGTCGGAGGCCTCAACTTCCAGAGTTATTGTTTTTCCTCTAAGGGTCTTGACAAAAATTTGCATTCCTCCACGAAGTCGCAATACAAGATGCAATGTAGATTCCTTCTGGATATTATAATCAGAAAGCGTGCGACCATCTTCGAGCTGCTTACCGGCGAAGATCAATCTTTGCTGGTCTGGTGGAATGCCCTCCTTGTCCTGAATCTTTGCCTTTACGTTTTCAATTGTGTCAGATGCCTCTACCTCCAAAGTTATTGTTTTTCCTGTAAGGGTCTTGACGAAAATTTGCATGCCTCCACGAAGACGCAATACAAGATGCAATGTAGACTCCTTTTGAATATTATAGTCAGAAAGTGTGCGGCCATCTTCAAGTTGTTTACCAGCGAAGATCAACCTCTGCTGATCTGGTGGAATACCTTCTTTGTCTTGTATTTTAGCCTTCACGTTCTCAATTGTATCAGAGGCCTCCACTTCCAATGTAATAGTTTTTCCGGTAAGGGTCTTAACGAAAATTTGCATGCCTCCTCGAAGACGGAGTACAAGATGAAGAGTAGATTCCTTCTGAATGTTATAATCAGAAAGTGTGCGACCATCTTCAAGCTGCTTACCGGCGAAGATTAATCTTTGCTGGTCTGGAGGGATCCCCTCTTTATCCTGTATTTTTGCCTTTACGTTCTCAATTGTGTCAGATGCCTCTACCTCCAAAGTTATTGTTTTTCCTGTAAGGGTCTTGACGAAAATTTGCATGCCTCCACGAAGTCGCAATACGAGATGCAATGTAGACTCCTTTTGAATATTGTAGTCAGAAAGTGTGCGACCATCTTCAAGCTGTTTTCCAGCGAAGATCAACCTCTGCTGGTCTGGGGGAATACCTTCTTTGTCTTGAATTTTCGCCTTCACGTTCTCAATTGTGTCGGATGCCTCAACCTCCAGAGTTATTGTTTTTCCGGTAAGGGTCTTGACGAAAATTTGCATGCCTCCACGAAGTCGTAATACAAGATGGAGCGTGGATTCTTTTTGAATGTTGTAGTCAGAAAGTGTGCGTCCATCTTCGAGCTGCTTACCAGCGAAGATCAACCTCTGCTGATCTGGTGGAATGCCTTCTTTGTCTTGAATTTTTGCCTTCACATTCTCAATTGTGTCTGATGCTTCAACCTCTAAGGTTATTGTCTTTCCTGTAAGGGTCTTCACAAAAATTTGCATGCCTCCACGTAGCCGCAACACAAGATGAAGTGTGGATTCTTTTTGAATGTTGTAGTCAGAAAGTGTGCGGCCATCTTCAAGTTGTTTACCAGCAAAGATCAACCTCTGCTGATCTGGTGGAATGCCTTCTTTGTCTTGAATTTTTGCCTTCACATTCTCAATTGTGTCTGATGCTTCAACCTCTAAGGTTATTGTTTTTCCTGTAAGGGTCTTAACGAAAATTTGCATGCCTCCTCGAAGCCGCAGTACAAGATGCAGTGTAGACTCTTTCTGAATATTGTAATCAGAAAGCGTTCGTCCATCTTCAAGCTGTTTGCCGGCGAAGATCAACCTTTGCTGGTCTAGCGGAATACCTTCCTTGTCTTGTATTTTTGCCTTGACATTTTCAATTGTGTCTGATGCTTCAACCTCTAAGGTTATTGTTTTCCCAGTTAATGTCTTAACGAAGATCTGCATATTTATCTAAAATAGAAATTATGAATGTCATAACAAGAACATGTTATCATTAACATAAGGTTTAATATTTAAGATTTTTGTGACTATTTGAATTGACAACTAGCTTTTCATTTAAGTACTTTATGAAAATTTCTTTTCTTTCATTTATTGGAACTGCTACATCAATCATCGCATAAAACGGTGAAATGTTTTAAACAAATGCTCTGAACATTAAAAATATGCGGGCATCCATATAAAGCATCTTGTTTAGTTATTTAATTAGTTATCTATTTATTACAAAGTATGAAATAGTATTTTCACTAATTTCTCTCTTAACAATGCATTGTACTGTTGCAAAACTTCTACGAACAATTTTTTAATTTCTCTTACAGATTATTTGTCCTTGGACAATCGAATTGTGATATTTGATGTATGGAAACCGTAAGTACAATATATTTTAGTCTAGTTTTATAAGAATATTGAATGTATTGACTTTTTCCTGTGCATAATATTTCAAAAAGTATCAGCAACTGATTTAATTCATATGTCACTATTTATTACAGGATCAGAATCCCCAAATATGAATAGCTTTTAAAAAATCGTCATTTGTACTTCAAAATGCATATTAATATGCAATAGATATACTTTCAATAAAATATACAGGTTACGCGAACAATAGCCAGTGCTTCTCGTAAATCATATATCTACAATACTATATCTCAATTTTGTACCGTATACAAATGACAGGAGTTTAAATCACAAAAATTTATGTCTGGAACAATCTAAATGTCATTCCACAATGGCGACCGTTTGATGAATCAATAACGGCCATCTTGTGTTCCATTATTACGAAGTAGAAAAATAATGAATTTTTCGGAATTGTTATTGCAGATTGTTCTATAAACTCGTTACCCTTACAAATGCGTAACTATAATACAACATTTGTATCAACTGTCAAGTAATTCTAATCGTAATCATTGTGTCTGTGTTTGACGTCTTGACAGCCGACTTTATTTATTTTTCAAAACAATACTTCATGTATTTAATTTAATGTACTTAAAACAATATTTCAAGCGATCAGTAAACAATTAAAATTGAATTAATTGTAAAGCTGCATTTTCTTTAACGAATCAAATGTCAGTAATAATAATTTTGTCATATAAATGTCATATTAGTCGCAGTATCTTACACATAGTAGAAAAAGTGCTTACCTTGTAAAGTAGCAAAAATTTCTTCTAAAATTCAGTAAAACTGTATCTCTTCTACACAAATCGCTTATAGTTCTCGCAGAACTGAACAGAGTCAGATACGGGCGTTCCTTTTATGTTGCCCGACGTTACTAACAGAATACTGAATGATCATGCGCAGATGACTCACAAGATTTCTGCAAAGTCGCCTATTGGACCAATTCTATACCGCTGTGTGACGTTATCGCATCCGATTGGTACCCAACACACAAAGAGAAAATATACTAATCATTATACCCTGATCAAATTCAATGAACTAGTATCATTTATAAAAATCACCTGTAGTATTTGTCTCGCTTTCAAAACAATGCAACTTATCAGACAAACTATTTTTATTTTAACCGGCATTTTCTTTCGATTGGCGTACTTCAATAAATATAGATGGCGCACATAAACACGTAAATCAGTAAACAAAGGAAAAGCTTAATTCATTATGTTTTGTAAATATTTGTTTGATATTATTCATTCTGTTCGTTTAGATCCAATGCACTTATTAAGGGTATTAATAAGCAAAATTAAGTTTGATTTGAATATAGCATAGTCTAGGTTATGTCGGAAGTAATAAATTTTAAAATTTAAAAGAACAAAGAACAGCTGATTTTAAGAACTGCGTAAAATTGTTCTACGTTGCAAAGTAGCAATTATTTCACTGATGCAACAATTTTAAATGTGATGAAACTCTTCGATTTAAGTAATAATTCTAGATTACATAATTCTCTAAATATTGAAAGTCAATATTAAAGTTTTATTATATTTTTCTTGGGTGCTCATACTGATTTTAATTGAAATATACGTACAATGAATATATTTGTACCGATTTTTAAGAAATTATTGTTGTAAATTTAAAATCAGGTTTTTTCTTTGATAGCGCAAAAGAAATACACAAATATTGGTTAACTGTCATACCTATTTTTATTCTTGCAGTAAATTCATCGTAAAAACAAATGGTCACCTTATATACACATATTTCAAAGAACTCATTGCAACGATCTGTGAAGAAAATTTTATTTATTCATAGAATAGTACTCTAAAAATTCTACATACCTATGCTTCTACTTACCAGTCGTTTATAAATAAACATGAACAATGTACTACATATAAATATGTATAATTCTACTTCGTTGTAATAAATTGATATTAAAAAGAAAATAACTAAAATAAACTAGATCATTTACAACTGTCGGCAATTAATTTTTGTTTATGTAATTATTTTGTATGAAATACATGGCAAGTCCGAAAACATGCATTTTATCTTATGATAGTCTATATGTACATTTTTAATTTTAATTTTCATTATTAACATCGAAATCTCATCGATTTTAGTGAAATGCATAATTATATAATTTGTCAGTATTCATTCACTATCTGTTAGTGTAAACGAAAGAATGAAATGAAAACTCGCATACTTTTTATCGGTGACTTTTAGAAACTTGCATCGACATTTTTAGAAAATGAATTCACAATTTCTAGAAGACTTGAAATTTTTTAGTGAAACATTTCTATTATGTTTAACAAATCGAATATTGGAAATAAAATAGAATGGCACGAAAATGTTATGTTTTTCTTTTGTGTATATATATGTATGTATAAATATATATATATATATATTTATTATATATATATATATATTTATTATATATATATATATTTATTATATATATATATTTATTATATATATATATTTATTATATATATATATATACATATATATTCACGAATCATTATAACAGAAGAATTAGCTTGGCTTTCTTTGTATACTAGTCAGTTCTTAATACTGAGCAAATAAAATATATACTATTTAAATTGAAAATTCCTCAAGGCTCTACACACATTTATTTTTGCAGGTTACAAGGACTAAGCGAGGAAAGTTTGCGAATTTTCTTTGTAAAATACCTGCAAACATACAGCATACTGTATTACATTAATATTTGGTTCAAATGACAATAAATTAAGAATACATATGTCATGTAGCTCGAGTATGTACAAATACATTTTCATTAATACTGTAAAATAGGAAACGAAAGGTGGCTTCTGCTTTACTTTATATTGATTTTTTTAAGCGCGTATCGGTTCAGTCAAGATAGAGAATTAATATATAAATCATATTATTTCTAGAAAGTACAAGATCGTAAGAGAAAAAAAATGACGGGATTAAATCAATAAACAAAGAGTATTGAATAGACTAGTTGCACCAAACAGAATCAATATGCCACGTAAAGTTCATAACTGAAATATATATAAATCAAAATTTTGATTCATCTAAAAAGTGTATCTTCTAATACGTTTATTGGAAAATTAATACAAAATATCAGTCTCAGTTCTGCTCGGTGCCATCCAAAAATAAAGTAACTTCTTTTTTTTGTATGAGTGTTCGTTCTTGTAAAAAATTACCTAGTAACCATAATCATACAATTTGAGTGCTATTGTGTGTGTGGCCTTCGTACTATGGAGGATTTTATCATTAGACCGATTTTGTTAATAAAAAAATCGCTTATACTACATACGTAAAGGAATATGGTAGTGAAAAAAATACTTTATATACTTATCGCATGCATGTTCGATTTATTCAAAGAGGATTTGCATGTGTACAACAGAAGATCCATACACTGTGTCAGAAATTTATTTTAATACGAACATTTTGAAATGTTACTTAAGTTCTCCTGTATAAGATTCTTTGTAAACAAAACTGCAGCAAATATTAGAATTCTTGACACGTGCACTTAACCCTCATTGGACAGCAAAGCGTCTATTTCAATAATCGACTTGCAATTCTGCTTTCTTGGAATCTTCTGCGTGAATTAATATACGCGACGTGAACATACGACTTATCGGGTGCAGTAAACATACTGCAACTTTTTACGACTACACACACAACATACACACGAATTCTCAATACAAACTAGCCTATGGATAACACGTTCACAGTTCGGACATATAAGCTCGAATATAATAGAAACGCGAGATCATTTAGGAGCAATAAGTAAGCAATCTCCTTCTCATTAGACTACAACATACTACTAGTTTTAAGAAGGCTTTCAAGGTCATTTTATTAGTGGTGTGATTTATTGATTTCTTTTTATTACTATTTAAAATCATTATGAGAATCATGATCTTTGTATGGGGCACGGGACTGTGAACGTGTTAACTTCAAAATTTATAAATCTTCATTTTTTTACCATCTTTTTTCTATTAAACTCCTCCATCATATATTGTGACTTTGAAATATAGCTAAATAAGTAATTCAAACTAATTAACGTATTTATCATTTCCTTCGACAAAATTCTAGTGCTGGAACTAATCGTACCAATTGCCTGTTTGGGAAAGATCTTAAGTTTTCTTTAAGAATTTTTTTTACATACTAAAATAATTGCAAAAATGTCCTTATAAATTCTAAAAACTAGATTTATAACTTGCCGTCAACGTTGAAATATTTCACGAAATAAACCTAAGATGAATTAAGTTCGGAGAAATGAGACGTGTTTCTTACACACGTTCGAAAAACCTATTTTTAAATTTAAACTTGCAAAAATGCAAGCAATACATCATTTTCTTCCTTCAAACGTTGGACTTAGTACTAGTAGGAAGGTGAAGAATTCATAATGTTATCATACGTATAAGATAAAGTCAAGATATATAATGGTATAATCTGATTTAATCATTTCCTTTCGCCGTTGAAATTATGATTTGCGAATTAAAAATGATGCCACTAGTTGTCCAAAGAAATACCTACACTCGAAACAGTTGTCGAAATATAGTAATAGGTCGTTTAGTCCTGATCTATAAACTTTGACATCTTCCCAGTATAGACAGGTTTCATTGAACAAGCAATTGACACGAGGAAAATTTGTTTTCTTATGCTATATAAGTTATGAGTAAATCAGTAAAGCAAGTATTTTGGTAGATCTATTTGGAGTCTGTCTCCATTTTGATCTCCTCTGCTTTTTTATCTTTCTTTGAAGCTTCACTGTCCGTTCCTTCTCCGATACTATTGTCGCGTCTTCGCTTTCTGGCGAATCGGCCTTTATATTTAGGTGGAGGAAGTTGTTCCATACCAAGGACCTTATGAATCTGGCGGAACGCGACCAATCGCAAAGCATGCTGCGCCGAAGCTGTTATATCTTCTCTTTGTTGGGCTGTCATATTACCAATTGCATCGACTGGTTCCTTCTCGCATGGATCGGATAATCCTGTACAAAAATATTATACATAAATGTTGCAATCTATTACGGAATCTGCATAATTTTTAATATAGAAACTAAAAAATCAGATTGCCAAATCATCTACGCGGTATCACGAAATATTTCACAGTGAAGTAAAAGTCGAAATACTCGACTTTTAAATCAACAATGAACTTCATGATACGCTCAGTCTCGTCATCAGTATCATCATTTTTGTTTCAGTGATTGATTTTGAAGAAATTGATTTGTTCAAGGAAAGATAAAGTACCTGGACTTCCTGGAAGTAATATTCCTCCAGCAACGCATTCGAGGAGTCGTCGTAAAGCTTCTCCTGGACTAAGAGGACCTCCAGCAGTGCTGATCACTTTCTCAGTCAATAGTTCCAAAGCCTAAAAGGTATTATCATGTAATAATCAATCGCTAATTTCGCCTATGTTATTAACTATATATATTAACTTCAAAGCAGGAAAGATAAGAAATAATTTAATTTTATGCAAGAAAATAAGACGTTAAAAATCTCAAAATAAAAGAAGTATTGTATAAAAATGATTGAGTACTAACCCATGGGTTCAGTGGTCCCCAAGTGGGTACGCGGTTACAAAGATCACGCATTATGCGAATGACCATAACACAGCTCTGCAGCGAAGTAGCTCTAGCCTGTTAAATATGATTAATGCTTTAGTACTCACATTGTAATGTACACATTAAAGTCTCTGAGTCTTCTGAAGATGCGACGCCCTAAACTACTTTTTAATTTGCTTTGTGTGGGCTTTAGCTATCCTCCCAGCCTCGTGCCTATAACCCCTAAAGTAATTAGCCCATATCAAAATTATCGGGTGTTTATTAATTATTTCCTGAATAATACCTAACATAATATTGAAAAAAAACGTACAACGTATTCGAAAAAAATGTACACTCGACAAAGTGCCAGATAGACTAGTTGAACTTATAATTGGAAAAACACCCGATATACTTATTGACACCACTGTGTGTTTGTGCTTGTCTGTCTTGTAACATTCAACAGTGCGTAGAACGCACATCGTGTAGGTAAAGCATAGAATAAGATACATATTTATAAAGTACAAAGACGCTAAGTATTAAGAACTTCTAAGACAGACCTAGAACAGACTCAGTCTAGGCTACAATGCATTAAGATTAAATCCAGAATAATGAATAAGCTTATTCATAAGCATCATAAAGCGGTTCAGTGCGTTTATAAACAAAACAAACAAAACTACATTATTCTTTGAAGAAAACGTTACATATGTACTTTGAAATGACTTTTCGCAAACAGTTTCCTATTATTCTGGATGTTGATGATTGAAAGTAAAGCAAATGTAAGTTTCCGGTGTGCATCAATTATTATAAATTGCTACAGTTCACGCTTACATAATGCTTAAACTTCTTGTCTGAGATTACCTGATCGCACGTTGAATGTTTCTGCATCATAAATCATATATGAACATGTACGTAACGCATCTTTTCGTTTCAAAACAAATTGCCAATAACCAAATGTTGCCACTGTCGCCCGCGTAGAATAATCCATGTTAACAAACGGTTATTTCTATTAAACCTATATTGGTTGTCTTTCATAAAAAAACTTGTCAGTGGACAAATTGGATTGGCAGACAATAAAGGATTGCGAACATCAAACGTGATCAAATAAATGTTTCAGACAAAATCATATCAACAAGAAGATGATAATAAAAATAAAATTTGTCACAAGGCTGGAAGTTCTAAGACTGCTCTTTTTGGCGGACAGAGAGAGAGGACAACTTGCACGCGTTTCGCGTATTTAGGAAAAAATAACAGAAAACAATCGTTTAGTGCCAACAAAAATGGCACCGACAATTCGAGATCTTGAACTGAGAGTTGATTGATTCAAACCTGAAACCACTTGGCATGCCTGAGTGCAGCTAAAGCCTCCAAACACTTAGCCTTGGGAAGTACATCTGGTGGATCTGGTTTCGTCACAGCGGGCGCCGTGGGCGTTGTTTGCGGTTGAGCAGCTCCCTGTTGCTGCTGTCCAGCATTATCTGAGATTCCAACAAAGAAAGCACAACACGCTTAGACAACACTTAGAGTGTTTGATCATGCCCAATTTGGGGTTTCCCTCTATGATTATACTTTGAACTCAAGCAGATGAATTTCGCTCGAGGAATATATAACCTACGACATTGTCATCAAAACAAAAATAAACCTAATCGAATGTAGTACGTGACAATGGTGAGTTACTTCCATTTCTGTACGTCCTTTTTTTTGGTTTTTACACATAAAATATGTTTGAAAAAGAACGACCGACGGTTCTCGCGTGGTGATAACGTTACTCGAAGTCAAGTTATGTGAAGTAGCATTATCAAAAAGAATCGTCGGTTAGAATGTAGAATTTACTACGCATTGTACAATATACGTACAACATTCGATGATAGAGGGTTGTTTCATTTTAGATTATCTATGCATGATCAAAAAGTCCATAGTTTTACGATTGCCTCAGCGTTGTTTCCTCATACCAAAAGCGTGTCCACGTTCATTGTTAGCATACTCTTCTTTACTGGAGACTCCAGCTCAGCTGATTTATTAGAAAAACTTATAGAATGTGTTATTGCGAGATAACTTAAACTGAAGGAAAAACGTCTTAATCGTATCAAGTTTACGCTCTCTCTTTTCCGTTAAAATTTAAATGCCTATTATATGTGATACTTTTATGTACGCTCTTACATTTAATACTTTTTCTTTATACTTTTCTCTATTTCTTTTTCCCGTTTTATTTGAATTCGTTCCAAAGGTTTAACAATCATATGTCAATCGTGGACACACCAAATTGCAGCTGCATTAGAAAGGGAAGGAATTTCGTTATGTTAGAGCGTATATACACTGACAACCGTTGAAGTCCGTGGCTGCCCCTGCATCTTCCTGGTGCTTAAAAAATTTACAAAAAAGCTTTCGGGCCATGAAAAGAACAAACGTAATTCAGAAACAACGTGTGTCTGAGAAAAAGGACATGAAAATAAAGGACGTTTTCTGTAATAATCGTTGAAACATATTAAATACAAATAGTTATCCTTTTCTTGGCCACTATGAAAATGTAAAACGTTCAAATTACCTGCAGCTGCTGCTGGTTTGGGCGTTTCACGCATTAATGGACTGGTGAGTGTTACACTGACGGTCACGCTGCCTCCGGAAACGGTTAAAGCAGCTGATTCCGGATGTTTTCCAACATTGTATGTATCCTCAGGAGCTACGATCTTTAATTGAGCCGGAAGAATTTCAGCAACTTTGTTCAATAACGTCCTACAAAACGAAAAAGAATATAGTGAAAATAGTAACTTCACTGTATTTGTATAAAAAATAAATTATGTGAGACAGTAATAACTAACCGTGTTGGTTTCTCTGCGCACAGAACTACGAGGCAAACATGGTTATCACCAGATAGAAGGAGTCCCTTTGCCAGATTTCCAACACGCATGACACCCCTAAGTATTCTTGAATCTTCCTTTTCCTTTTGGAACGAGAATAAATTGCCATCGCTACCATCTTCCTTCTGCGGAGTTGTAGCTTTCTTCTTGTCGGTTTCTTCTTTTACCTTCACTGTGTCTGCATTTATTTGTTGTTGTTGAACAGGTGCAGCCGGAGTTGCTGGCGTAGCATTTGTGGCTGTTGGAGTTTTCTTGCCTGCGATGAAAAACAATATACCTTTATTAATTTCCTTTAATATAAAGATAATAAATAGACTGCGATCCTCTTTATGCAAAATAAAAATTGTCTGCATCGATTGCAAGAAATAGAAACTAAGTTGAATGTTATTTCTTCCGTTAATGAATATATATTGGCATCTTCAATTTTTTAAATTTTACGACAATTTTGAATTTCATCGATTTTGCTATAAATGCATAAAGATTCGCAGTCTAGTAATAAATCAACAAGAAAAATTCAAGTAATTACCAGCTTCTGCTAACGTATCGGATACAAACTTCAACGCTTTCTCTGTATCTGATACAATTTTCTGAACTGCCAGCAGTTCCTGTTCTTTCGGGTAAATATTTGTATGATGGGCTAATACATGTTTGTCATCAGATGAATCTGGCCTGCGCTGAGGACCAGGGAACATCATCATCGGAGGTGGTACTGGGAAAGGTCGCGGTATTGGTGGAGCTCCTCCTGGTCCACGCCCATAACGTCGATACCATTCATAATATTCGCATTCTTCTTCATATCGTCGACGTTCTTCCCAATACATCATTTCCTCGTCCATCATCGGGCCCATTGGTCCCAACTGATTAATTTCTTCTCGACGACGTATATATTCATCTCGCATCTGTTGTCTGCGCAATTTTTCTTCTAACAGTTTTCTTTGCTTCAAGCTTGGTTTCATGTCGACTACTAGATCTGGATTAACCTTCTTCTTGTATGCAAACCTGTGCCGCCTTCCTTTCATGTGCATGTCTTTGGCATTAGGATCATTAAATCTGCATTCGCAAAGCTTACAATTAAAGCTTATGATTTTCCCATCTTCTGATTTATTCTCTTCGATATATTCCTGACCAACTGGCTGGATATCTTTCTCGTCAACAGCTGTTTCCTCTACAGTCTCTTCCGCTGCTGTTTCTTCGGTTTTAATCTCTGCTGTTTGGTTCTGGTTCACAGTTCCCAAATTTCCAGCTGTAAGAAAAGAACATTGTTGCCATTACAAATATACTAATTTGTAAGTTGTAAGCTTGGGTGAAATATAAAACAGTAAAAGATTTTAAAAATTCAAGAATGTTGTTACTTTTACTGTAACAAAGTCGTTATTGAATGAAATCAATTTTTATGCTATTTCTGCTGCCCACAATCAATGCAAAACATTTTTATTTTGCATAAAGATCCGCAGTCTAATGATTAAATATTTTATATGCGAGCGTGAAATACTTACAGGCAACAAAATTGATTTTCGGGGTGGCTGTTATCGTAGGCTTCCTAGTACCAGCAGTTTTAACAGCGGCTGCAGGTTTCGGGTTCAAAACAGTCGGATCCGCGCTTGGTATTGGTTTACCAAGTTTAGTATGTAGTTTAACAACTTTCTGATGTTTGGCACCCCTGATGTGAGCAGCGTACGCGTCATTTCCAGTACAAGTGACATCACAAAGCTCACATCGTAGGCTATTTCCTGCTCCACGTGCTGGTGGTTGTTGCGGTACCTTCAGAGAAGCTTCCTTCTTCTTATGTTTCTGTCCCTCCAAATGCTCACGATATGTCTGAGGTCCAGCACAGCTGATCTTACAGACATCGCAATAGTGAAGCTGTTGAGGTTTGGGAGGCTGCTTGGGCCGCATTGCCTTCATTCCTCCCCCTGCAGCGCCAAATGCTTTCCGTGGGTAGCCCTGCCAACCTCCAGTCTTCTGGTTAGTTGAATTGCTGTTTGCACTCTGTTGGGCTACATACATAGTCGCAGCGCTATATAGCGCTGCGTCGTAGCCGGAATACGTTGTACTCGCCGTTTCTAAGGGAAATGAAATTGAAACCTCAAACTTTGGAGGAGTCAATTCTTGGTATTCATGGAACCATCCTACTAACTTATCGGTACAAATACTTTCTATTTTATATTATACGGAATTCTTTTTCTATACAATAACATTGAATTTAAAATTGTTTCTCGACTCGCAAATACATTTTATTCTGCTAAATTTCCAAACCATACACGGTTTGAAACATTAGTAGAACTTTGTATTTGCATATATAAATAATTCTATAACCAGAGGATCAATTTCATGTTATTAGTGGCTACATCGCAGTTAACAGGACGTTCACGTAGGATTCTGAATTTTGGCGATAAACAATTACACACAATTTACACGAGCCAATTACAATAAAAACTTACTATTTGTTGCTGTTGATGGCGTAGCAGCAGGAGTAGCCGGCGCTGTGTATCCCGAAGAGTATGTCGCACTCTGTGTGGGATTCGATTGCTGATAAGCGGTACTCGATGCTTGGTACGTCTTAGCTTGACCAGTAGTGGTAGCTTGTCTTGCTGTGCCTGTGTAAGCACTGGTCGTACTGTATGCAGGTTTTGCAGCTTGGTAGTGCGTTTCAGTAGTAGTATATGTTGCAGCTGCTGCTGCAGGTTGTTGGTAATACGTCTTAGTAGCGTCGTATGTAGCTGCAGGTGCAGCACGTCCGTAACCGTAATCGTATGTTTGTGCCACGGTACCAGGGTTAGCAGCTAGAAGAAAGAATTAGAGTGAACTCGATAAGCTCTCGATTTAGGCCCACTACATATGTCCGTTTTTCTAACGTACGGCGACATCGACTGATATGTGATAATTAGACTGCGGATCTTTATGCAATTATGGCTTTCGAAAATTTTCAAAAAATGCTACGATATTAAATATGACAGAATTTAGTACGATTTTAATTTATTTCAGATCTAAAACGGTTACTACCACGGAAAATAAGATTCTACTTTATTCCACTTTCTTGAAATTCGTCTACAAAAATTGAAAATTACATAAACATCCGCAATCTAGCGATAATGTACTGACGATCGCATATGCGGTTTTTATAACGTGCGGCGCCGCAACTACGGTCCAAAGAAATGTGCAGCACCTAATTGAATCCATAGTACAGTAATGTCCGACTGTAAGTCGTGCTGAAAGCTTGACTGTATTCCACTGGATCTACGCTGCCCATTCCAATGGGGGGCATACCCCACGAGGGGCTAAGAAGCTCGAACTGCCTCGGTTGCCGAGCAGTGTAAACACGCCACGTAATCCGATACCGGGCGGGTACATCGGTGTGAACTAGGGCTGTTACTTTCCTTCGGAGGTCGAAGATTTTGAAGCTTTGAAGCTTCAATTTCAGAAACTTCGATGGTGATGAGAATAGAATTTTCAAAGCTTTGAAATTGAAACCTCCGTAGTAAATTATTAGAGGATTAAAAGAAGCTTTGAATTTTGAAATTTCGCTGCTAAATTATATTTGATACAATTACAAGATACTCCTATATTTGAAAAAAATATGCCAACACAGCTAAAAGATTGATTAAGTTACAACTTCATACGATTCGAAGACTTCGAATCTTCGTGCACTTCGAATCCTTTGAATCTTCGGAAAAGTAACAGCCCTAGTGTGAACTACTCCAATTAAAAAACTTCTTTATTTTTCATTATTTTTTTATGGCTTTTTGGTGGCAATTTTCTAATTATAAGTAATACCAAATATGATGTAATTCCGATGATATTTATTTGTGTAATAAACGATGAATGTTTCGGATGCAAGGAAGAATAGAGTACGGGAAATGCTTTCAATGCTGTCCTTTGCGTCGAAAACTTTTGTCATTTATCACACAAGTAATTATAATTGGAATTATATCATATTTGGTATAATTTTCATTAAAAAAATGCCACGAGTATGATGGTCAAAGAGTTCCATAAAAAAAAAACAAATTAGTTATGTTTACACTTCTCAGCGACCGAGGTCTCTCAAGCTTCGTTGTCCTTTTCTACGTTCGATGCGGTCTTTGAAGCCACAAAGAAAAACTAGTGTCCCGCTGATATCTAGATCTCAACCACAGAACCGAGAAACGACTTACAATCGGACATTACTGTATTTCAGACCGTAATTCCAGTACCGCACGTTAGGAAAACGGATGTGTGCAGCGTGCCTTAAAGAAACGATGTTGGGAAGATCGAAGGAAGTACACGGCGTTCTGTAAAATAAGATAAATGAGGGAAAAGACAATCATACCAGCGTACGTGGTCCCTGTAGCGGCTGCAGCAGCGGCCGCTTGATAAGTTTCGTAACCTGTAGCCGCGGCAGCAGTGGGTCGTTGAGTATACGTGGCGGCGGTTGCCGCTGGAGTTACTGCGTATCCCGCTTGACCAGTTTGATAAGCGGCTGCGCTGGTCGCTCTATTCGAAAGAATAAATAGATTTTGTTACGCACAAGTATAAAATGAGAAATGGACACGGGCAAAACGAAAAAGACCTCTATCGGATCCGTGCCCGGGAGAGACGCTCGATGGACGCTCTAACTCTCAGCAAAAAATGGCGGCCAAGCCGGCTGGGCTCTCGCGTGCACCGATTTTAACGAACAGTTATTACTCCCGCCAACGTAGTTACCGTCCCGATTTTTTCATTAACTTAACACTAGCTACTTAATAATTATGGTATGCAATCGATTTCGTACCCATATTGCGTTCCGCCGTGAGTAAACCCAAAATAATTGTTCTGAGCCATCCTTCCTCGCAGAGAATCCCGGAAAGAAGGACAATGGAGGAAGTTGTAGGGCGTGCCACGAACTCGATAGAATGGCGGCGCTGCCGCGGCTCCTATTGGTTATTCTGTTGGAGCCGGGCGCAACAATTGCAAGAATGCCGCGCCCTCAGTGGCCGCTTCCACGAGAACCCTGCGTCGTCCTCCGACAAACTACCTCCGCGCAAATCAACGCGCTACCGTACTAGCCAGAGAACTACCGCGAGAAAGTATTCACGAAGCGGACAAGTGTATACGGTTAATTGGAACTTAACTTACTGCGTGTTTGTCGTTATCTCCGTTTTCCGGTGTCGAATGTAGTTTCCGATATTTTCGCGGCTGATGAGTGTTGCAAGTTGCAACGAACGTCCGGCGTGCGCAAGGAAGGGCTAGTTTACCGGCTACGCGCTACGCGTGCGTTCAACGATATTTTTTTCAACGCCCCCTACCAGCAACTGCTTCTATTACAGTATCAGTGGAATTGAAGCGCACTCTAGTAGACTTCATGTATCACCGATTCTAATGGACTTCTTTCCGACTCTCCGAACAAGTTTCAACGTTCTCCGTTTTAGTACGTCGACGTATAGTTTGGAGTAATACATAGTTTTACTTGTTGTTCAATAACATCGTTCACTATGCCGCCACAATTAGCGACGAAAACGCACGCGAAATATTTTCAAAGGTTACTGCAAGTCGTGCCTAGTCGATTTGCGGATCATGATTATGCCAGATTAGCTATAGCTTTCTTTGCTATATCAGGACTTGATATATTAAACTGCTTAAACGACCTTAGCAAAGAAACGAAACTGGAAGCTATCGAGTGGATCTATAGGCTACAAGTTACCGGAGCTGGATCACGTTCCGGCTTCCAACCGTCTACAATGATACCAAAGGATGTTCCAAAATACCAGTGCGGTCATTTAGCGATGACTTATCTCGGGCTTGTCACCCTCTTAATTCTCGAAGACGATTTAAGCAGAGTCGATAGAAAGTCCATCATCGAGGCAGTACGGGCTTCTCAAAATGCAGACGGGTCGTTCGCAGCTGTTATAATGGACAGCAAAAATGAGAACGAAAGCGACATGCGATTTCTTTATTGCGCTTGCTGTATATCCAGCATCTTAAACGATTGGTCCGGCGTCGACAAAATGAGAACGATCGACTACATTTTAAACAGTATTGTAAGTTTCCATCTTTATACACTTTCAGTTTGCTTATAAAGAGTATTAACAAAAACTGGCTTTATTTACTTAATTTTATCATAGCACAATATCTCAACAATAATTATAGTCATATGATGGGGCGATGGGACAAGGACCTGGCCTTGAATCACACGGAGGATCTACGTTCTGTGCCGTAGCCAGTCTGTTTCTCATGAATGAGCTTCACAATGTACTGACAAACGATCAGTTAAATAGACTACGAAGATGGTGTCTCATGAAACAAGACAGCGGCTTCCATGGACGACCTGGGAAACCAGCTGATACTTGCTACAGCTTTTGGGTTGGCGCAACTCTACAAATGCTCGACGTCAACGGATTTTCTGATCCTAACGAACATAGAGCGTTTCTTCTTAAAACCCAAGATAATATTACAGGTGGATTGGCAAAATGTGCTAATAGTCATCCTGATCCTCTTCATACATACTTAGGTATGTAGGAATTACTACGAGTATAAATTAAAGCTTCTAATATTTCTTCGAAATATATAATATTTATTTTTTTGTTTTCTAGGTATATGTGGTTTAAGCTTATTGGGAGAATCCGGTTTATGTATATTAAACGCTGCTTTTAACATCTCCGATAGAGCATACAAACATTTATTAAAACTGCACGAAGTATGGTAATGTTACTAACATTTACATAAAGTACTTGCAACAAATAAATACCATATCAAGCGCACAGAATTAATATGTGGAAGAAAAAAGTAAAACAGTTTTGCATTCTGTCTCCGATGTTGTTTACGTAGTTCGTATAAGCTCTCCGTGCAGAAAACCATTTATTCTAAAAACGTCAATTAAGAAGAATGTTATGATTTAGTAATGTGTAATTAATGCTTTTGTTTTAACTATGACATTTAGTTATTAAACATATATAAAGCACATGCCAGAAATGAAGAGGAAACTAGCAGCATAATTGAAACACAGCAAAGTGTCATTATTAGACAGTGGATGTTATGCGTTTATAATAACAATGAGTAGGCGTAATTTAAAACAGCAAAAACATTAGAAGAATTTAAAAATACTTTTAAATTATTTTCGATCTATTAGACCTATTAAGAAGGAAAATAAATTTTTATGTGAGACTCCAGCTTTGTAATTCAGGTAGAATAGTTTTATTTCGCATAAAGATCTGCTGTCTAGTCAATATACATAAATTTTTAAAGTTATAATAAAACAATAAATATATGTATAAGTATTCGTAATTTTTATTTCATCCTTTGATCATTATGTGTAATGTCGAATTTATACAGTCCCTTTTGAAGTGTCATGGTTATTTGGCCTTCGGATATCTAATTTTTTCAGCAGTTGTTTTCAAATAAGACCTATACAGCTTACTTTCTATCTAAGTTATAGACATAAAAATTAAAAGTTAATGAAGAATTAGATACGCACTGATACGCACGTTTGCGACCAGCGTCACATAAATATTTGCGACGATCACGATTTTGCATATCGCATGAAGAAAATCAAATTCATTTTATGCATGTCGTTATTTATAATTACCAGACAGTGGATTTTATGCATTTATGGGAAAAAGGAGTAGGTGTAATTTAAAACAGCTAGCTCATCAGAAAAATTTAAAAATACTGTTGTATTATTTTCAGAAAGAAAATAAAGATCCGTTGTCTAACAATTACTAGACTGCGGATGTTTATGGATTTATGACTTCTGAAAATTTTTCAGAAAATGATGGAATATAAAATTCCACAGAATTTAGTGGGATTTTTATTTATTTTAGAACTACAGTCTACTAGCACTGAAAATAACATTTTTCATGATTCCACTTTCTTACGATTTGCCTACAAAAATTGAAAATTGCATAAATATCCACAGTCTAATAATTACAGCGCATATTCGAGGAACTCGTCACTTTTCTGTGACAATATCTTTATCCATCTCGCGAGGCGGCTGCTTTTCACGATTTCATGGCAGCCATGTCCCTCCAATTTTTTTACATATATTTGAACTTCCTTCTTTGAGGTTAACATTGATCTTCATAGTGAACCTATATAATACAAGTAGTTAACGATTCTAATAAATTATCAGAAAATTCGAATTTAGATCCTAATGGACCAAAGTCTCGCCAGCCGAAGGTTAATATAGAATCTTTTAATCAAGACTATTGCTGAAATGAACACCGGTCACGATCATGCATTATTTGTCAGCGATCAAATGATTAAAAATCCGAGATCTCGAGCTCATGTGAATTTATGATGGTCGAGTTGAGTTGCATGACCGAACGAAATTCTTTCGTGTCTAAAAACCCGATGACCATCACAATGACGCACACTGTAAAGAAGGAAACTCTGGCTGACAGTGCGAAGCAGTGCGAAGTTGCTTGAGCGCAGCGCAGAGCGCAGTTGGTTCGTGCGCCCCACCTCGCGGAACGATGATTCCATGGTAACCAGGGTGGGTTCGCAGCCACAACAGACGTCGTTCGTTCGTTCGCTCGAAGAGACACTGTTAGAGCCTCGGAAGCCTGACTATCATAGCCGGTGGAATTTTCACCTTTCCTCCCATGTTTTCGTGAATCGTGTTAGTTAGGTTCTGTTCCCGAAAACAATCCGTTCCGAGCGTTGTTTCTCCGGTGAAATCGGGGTTACACATGCACAGTGAAACGTAAACAAAACAATAGCACCAGTATTCTATCTCCTGGCCGTCGGAAAAGAGAAACTTCATTGTTAAAGTGTTGGGCTCGCATCCGCGACCCAGAACATCAGCAGAGGTTAGTGCGCGCCCAAAATTTAAATCATTTCAATCGAAAGAAACACGACATTATTGGAAATCATGCTATAGTCGAGATAAACGAACTCATTACATACCGTGCGAATAAAGGTATTCGTTTGATAGAAAATATATGTTTTGACTAAAATTTGATGCAAGTAAACATTTCGTAGAAACTTTACCGAAGATCACCGTGTAGGTATTTGGAATTTGTATGCAGTTGGGTCGTTAAATTTCGACGACGCAATGACATCGCGCCAAAATCATTTACGTTCGGTCGGTGATCTTCGTTGTTTGAATGATACCGAACAAAACACATTGTCACTGGGAGAATGTGTTTGAATACGTCAGAGGAAAAGTTAACTGAAAGTTCGTGACGGCTACGTTATAATATCATTCATGTGACTCTGATTCTCACAGAGAGGAAAGTGTATAACATGGGGAAACTCGAGTTTCGCAAAACCGAGTCCGCTTAATTGCGTCACTTAGTCACGACCGAGCGGATGCCTGTATAACTTAATTTACTGCATGTGCCTCTGCCACGGCCGAAACTAATGGATCGCCAATAGATAGAGCCTAATAGAATGTTGCTATAGCAGAGTGTATTGTGTATATTTAGAAATAACGGCCAAAGTCTTATCCAAGGGATCGTGAATTAATCGATTATCGGTATAGTGTAACAATTTCCACGGTACATGACTTCCCATCCACGCGGTCGGCCGCGCATCTCGAGAAAAGAAAGGGAACAACGACGCCAGGGTAAACAGCTTTTTCGTTCGAATGTTTATCGAGATCAGATCTCGGCGAAATAGCTTGTAAATCAATTCTAGAAATAATGCTCCTTAGTATTTGATAAATAATATATTTCAATTGATGATATTTATCTCATTTAATTAATTGGGGAAATAATAAATCATAGAATTGATTATTTGAAATAATATTGTTTCGTGTCAATGAAATCAAAATATTGTCTATATATTTTATAAAGTATATCGACAATATTTTCTATATATGTGTAAATAATATCAAATGTCAAAAGAAAGAGAACAATCAGTGATCAGAAATAACAAATAAATGAGTTAATTGGAAATAACTTAATTTAATTTTCGTATGAAACACGTAATGATAAAATTTTGTTATTCGAAAAATAGATTATTTCTGAAATAACTTTAAAAAGTAATTCAAAGACTTTGTTAAACATCCGGATCTGCGCCAGAGTAAACAGCTTTTTTTACCGAGACGTTGCTCGTCTCCGCGAACCGTGGCTTGCAAATTATTCAATTCGAATTGTGCAATGAATGACGCTGTTGTGCAGCGCACACTCCTCGCCTGTTTCTAATTACCAGTAGAAGCGCTGCTGTTCACTTTTTCTTCTTTCCCATCTCCGCGAGAGTTCGTAATTTCGTCCACAGCACTCAGCGGACTGATTTGACGTACAATAATCAGTTTAATTTCTTAAATTTGCATTTAGTCATTATTGAATCCTGATTAGTTCGGAAAAAAGTCACCGAACGAGATTACTGAATAATTCAAATTGAGTTCAACACGAGACGTTGCCTGCAATCATTCGTCTACTCCGATTCAAATAAGTTCCTTATTCGATTACCGTCGAACATTAGTTCCGATGATGTATCATATTCTTCGCTTCGAGTATGATGTTTCTCACAGGAATGAAAATGTAAAATAGAAATACAGTCTGTGATAATATGATAAAATATAAGGGAACATTTTTCATAGCTGGCTTCTTATTGTTTCTTCTTATTGTTATATAATTTTTCTACTTTTTTTTTTAACTTCTTTGGTTTCTGCAGAAAAATTTAGTTCCAATTGAATCATATTCTTCGCTTTGAGTATAATGTTCCTAACAGCAATGAAAATGTAAAATAGAAATACAGTGTGTGTTAATTTAATAAAATATAGGGGAGCATTTTTCATAGCTGGCTTCTTATTGTTTCGGTCACAAAATAATTTCATCTAATTTTTCTTAGACCGTCTTTGGGTTCTGCAGAAAAATATTTCGACTTCAACAGAACAGAAGAAAAATGAAGAGGAACAAAAAAATTCTACTCGAACACAAAATGAGTCAACAACTTCGATACTGTACATAAAATTTATTTGCGTTCCGCGACGCGACGTTGAGTTATGCTTGTACGTATTTTTTCATGGACATGCGATAATAAATCAGCATTAGAAACGTTAAAAAGTTTTGGATTCGATGAGCGTATCTCTGATAAATAAAAAAAAAGTAAATTCGCGTAAAGTTCCATGACTAGTGATAACGATACAATGATCAACACATCCCGATCGACGATAAGAGATGGTCATAAATATCTGTTTGTAGGAACACGATAACGGCTGAACGTTAGACACGTTTTCGAAAAAAAGAAGCAGGTTGAAAGCGGTCCTCTCAAAAGTCGCATTTAATAAACCACCGTGTGACCCTTGTAGACGAAGTATAATCAGTCTCGTAACTTCGTCCATGTGACCACGTGCGCGTTGCACACGGCTGAGGTGTGTAGTACGTGCCCGTGTGTACGAAAGCTCAACACGTTGGTTGAGGGGCAGGTGGTGGGTATATTCTCAGACAAGATGCTCAGTTTAACAAGGAGGTTCGTGGCAGTTGCACAGCTGTCGGGGTGACAGCTGCATCTTTCGAAATAGAAATAAAAAAAACGTTGAAAAACGGAGGGGCGACGAGGGCAGGAGACTCGCCCTTAAACTCCCCATTTTGGTTTTGCGCTTTAAATCAACAAATTATGTTTCATCTACAACGTCATAGTTTAAAGAAATACATATCGCACAATACATAATGTATTACAAAAATAGCGGCGATAAAATTCTACACTTCGTTTTCTGTCAGAAAGCACTTATGTCTTATCGTAGAATCGCCACAGTAGGTCATATATTTCCGTTCTCTTTTAATATTTCAATACTAGACCTGTCAGATACAGAAAGTGTCTTGTCTATGTTGCTTTGCAAGAATGAGAAAATTGAATTTATTTCGATTTTGTATGGCTTTTGTTGTAATATACGTTGTAATGGTAAAATTTGATCGTTTCCCATTGAAGCGTCTGTTTCATTTCGGTAATTATAAAATTGAAAACCGGGCATCAAAGTTCATTTAGGTATTAGTACAGTCTAGCCGTTTTAAAATTAAAATTTGTGAAAACAGTTCAGTATTTATAAAAATTAAGATTTTAGGGAAGTATAAAAATTATTTTTGTAATGGGAATAATAGCTGGAGCAAATAAGAAGACATTTGTAAAGAGTTGGAGAAGAGATGAATAGTGGATTCCTGGAAGAATAGATTGATAGTATCCATTGATATTGATCAGTATCCACTCGACTGTACGTTTCATATTGGAAACTTGAAATGCATTTCTTCGAAACTTCATTTTATAATATTGTCGCAGTGTCGCATACTTTCCTCAGAAAATTGATTCAATCAGCTTCGCCTTTTAAATGTATGATCTAAATACCCGTGTCTATTGTTGGAACTACAAATATCTCGATATAAGAAAAATTTCTACGCTTCTCAATTACTCTGATACCAGAAAGAAATATTTAACATTAAGTTATAACTTGAAGCAATAAAGTGTCCCATTATTTCTTCTATACTAACGCAATTATTAATAAGAAACAAGCCGTTTGTTAGGAATACATAGTTTACACTGTACTTTAATATAATTCATCTCATTTTTGTACATAATTGCATATCCATTGAAAATACACTTAGAATCCAAAATGATATCATGTCCCAATAATTTTATAACCGACTGTATATCTTTGCACTTTTAAACTCTGTATACGCCGAGAGCGTTTTAATATTAAAAAAAAACGAGAATTGTATAGAAATATTGATGTTTATATGCACGCGAGCAGAGAATATAAAATATCCAATCAGAGCTGGATGCTTTATCGACGACAATAAGACTAAAAAATACGTAGCGCATAGAGAACATATTGATTTATCGAAAATAATTGTTCGTGGCAGCTACCGTTCCGCTGCTCGTGAATAATACGTTTTTGAATACGTTTGTTCAACTTTATTTACGTAACGTTGAAATTTCCTTATTTCGACTCGGCAAAATCAAACAATGAAACGTTCGCTATGCGTGCAGGTTCCCTTGAAATTAGTTTCGCGCGTGTTAAATAATGCAAGTGCAAATACATTAATGAATAGGAAATGAAAGAGAAGTGAAGCTATTCCCAGTGTCGAGATATTTTTCTACTTTCCTAGCTGTACGAATGAACTACATATTTCCCGACGATGAGAGTCGCCTGGGAACGGTTTTATCTGACGTGTCTGCCAAAATAACGTATCGTTGCTAAAATGATATCACCGATGAGGTCGAGAGTCGTGAAATGCAATTCACTTCATTCCACCGCTACCAATAACTCGCACACGTACACGGGATGGCAATTCCGGAAATATTTGGCACATCGTTACCAGCTGGACCCAAATAAAATTCGTCCGCCATGTAATTTTTCGGAAATTAAACCACTCGGAGCCGATTTTCCTAATTCAATACATCTTATCATTCAAACTGTTTTCAAGCTTAAAATTCATTCGAACGACAACACGAAAATTAGACGTAAAAAGTTCCGGTGTGTTTTACATTGGAAACCTTATCTTCTTCTTGACACAATAGCCTGAGAATTGTTCAAGTTTCACTGCCACGTGACTCACGCGCGATTCACCCTCTAAGATAACGAAAATAACTACCGTCGACTTTTAAAAATTATTTTTGACCGAAGGCGAACGAATAGGAGAAAAAAGTTCAATTTATTTCGCACGGGAAAGAATGGAAACTTTTGACCTGCTTTTTAGGCTTTGCCGGATGTCGTAAATTTCACACAGCTCTTTCACACTACGTTTGCGGTGTTTCGTGCAGCGAATTCGCCGAGGGCAATTCAAATGCAGTTTACTGTAACCTAGATAAAATTCTGCAAAAAGAGATTCGGATAAATGTTAATTCGTATTATCATATTTTATCGAATATTCGAATTTTTCAAGCGCCGGGTAATCCTTTTCACGCGTTTGTTATCCGGTAGACACTTTTTCAAGCTTTTGGCAGCTTTCCATTTTTTTCTTTCGTAGGAAGAGATTGTAGTCTTACGAATGATAAACGATCTGGTAGACTTATCGAGATCGATAACAGTCAAATTTTCGGGTTAGTTCAGAATAACCACATGATATGCATTGCTAAAATATTAGCCATTTGCACTCGGAGTTATTTTAACTGGAAAACAATTTTTTGGTTGACAAACAATTTTAAAGGTTTGTCATTTGACATTTTTCTCGATTTTAACCATTTGCACTCGGAGCTATTTTAACTCGAAAATTAAACGTTTGTTCGACCTAAAATATTTTCGTTCCTTATGATTTTTTAAATTTCATGATTATGAAATTGATATAATACCTCATACAATACCTAAATGTTTAGTAATTGATTAGATAATTACAATGTCTTGTAATGTCGAATAATGGTACAGCAAATTTTAATGGCGCCTCAGAGTCACCAATCGGGTGCTAAAGGTTAGTTATATCAAAATACAGCGTTGAGAACGATTCTCATCTGTGTCTCGCTGGAAATTTCAACAGGATTTGAAAGTATCTAGAAAAATGGATGAATTTTGCGGCCGTGGAGCGTATGGAGGTTAAATGAAAGAAAGCGGAGCATTTTAGAAAACATTCTAAAGACAGTAATAACAGTAGAAAGAGGAAAGAGGGTAGTGTCTGTTTATTGGAGAATGAATCCGTGAAACACTTTTGGATTAAGAGGAAGTTCGAGTCGAGGAGGCTAAGAAATGGTTGGAAATTTCGTGCAGTTCAAAAATACGTTTGTTTGTTTTCCAATTAAATTTAGAACGGTAACTGTATGATCTAAGAAAAACGAGTATCCCCTCCACTGCGGGGCATACCCGGCGAGGGAAAATTATTAGTTTGCATAAAGATCCGCAGTCCAGATAGGATAAAAAATTCTACGGTTCGTATACGTTGAAAGAATGTGTTAATAAACGCCGAGACTCGTATTTTGTTTATTTCGTTATAAAAAGAATTTTAAATACCGACGCGCTAGCCTCCTAGACCGGAAAGAATAAAGATCGTCCAATTTGATCGTCTTGTATAAGTAATAATTAGACAGTACATTTTACATTTACGACAAAAATGAGTAGGTGTAATTTAAGACAGTAAATAAATTAGAAGAATTTAAATACACTGTTATTAATTAGTATTAAGAGAAACAATGAATTTTTATTTCTCTTCAGGCTGTTGCAATTGAGGTAGAAAATGTTTATTTTGCATAAAGATCCGCTGTCTACGAATAATTCAATATAACTGCTCTGAATAAATATAAAATTGTTGCATGGACGATGCGACTAGAAGCGAGGTAACAACACTTAATACGGGTATCGAACCACGGAGCAACTGTTTAATTGGCGCGTGTAACGAGTTGATCGATTGTATGTAGTCGGGGAAACGGCTAAGGAAAGAGAGCGAAAGTTCTGCGATCGATTGCTTGTTTTCTCGTGAAATTCTCCGGCGATGCCCCTACACGGTGATATCATCAATGGAAACCTGTTTTCAAATGGAACTTCATTTCATTCTCATCAGTATTGACGGATTAGCAATGCTGATCTCGTGCTTGCGTAAGTGCTGCGTATATGAATTAGTTGCATGTGGGTGACCTCTAATTACAACAGTATCGATTGATAAACTGACTACCGCGTAATCATTCGATTGTGAGTCATATTTCGCATATCAATACTTGTCCGAGAAATTAAACGCGTCGGATATTGTAAATATACCGGTGCGAGATACATAGGTGCGCGAAGATAAATGAAATCACTCGGCCCTGACGTCACCGCCGACGTTATTTTCATTTCGACGAGTTTCAACATCATTTCGCGGCGTTATCGTGTATCCGCCGGTTTAATCAAAAAAGAAAATTAGAAATACAGCTGGTAGGTAGATATTGGTTACATTCAAATACAAATACACGATCCCCCGAATAAAAATGTATTTTATCGCGTAACGCAGTCGTTGATAACCGAAATGAAATCATGAAACAGAATGAATTTGCTATTACGGAGGCAGCGGATCTTTATGCAGAATAAAAATTTTCCATCTGAATTGCAACAAGCTGGAGTGAAATAAAAATTCTTCTGATGTTTAATCTTTTACTGAAAATCCGCTGTGTATTGATGCATGAAGATTTGATCGATTAGTTTGCTAATTTTCTTTGTGAACATTGTCTACGAGTAAATACTAGACTGCGGATCTTTATGAATTTATGGTCCCACAAAAAATTTTCAAAAAATGCTAGAAAATAAAATTCCACAGAATTTAGTGCGATTTTTATTCGTTTCAGATCTACAAAGACTACTACCGCTGAAAATAATATTTCACATGATTAAATTTTCTCAAAATTTGCCTACGAAAATTGAAAATTGCATAGACATCCGCAGTCTAGTGGCGTTTTTTTTACGGAGAACCGGCAACATTGTGGAAATACGACGACACCAGCCGGGACGTAAATGCCTACCCTACATTCGGTGATAGTTTTAACTCGATAATGTTAATAGGTGCTATTTTACAACGAGTTGTGCGTCTGCATAGGCGACGCACTACGAAAATGGGGCAACGAAATATTCAGCAATTGTGCAATCAAATTCTTGTTAAGCTACAGAACAACGCGACAGAATTGTTCAATAAAAGGTAGACTATCCATCCAGAGCACAGGTCAGAACGAAAGAGCAAGAATTGTCCCAATGATTTTATTCTGCGAATGTTATCTCAGAATTGTGAACAACCTCCAGAAGGTCGTAATACCGGAAAGCAGACCCAGTTCAAGATTTCTATGTAACACTATTTCGCGAAGGGAGAGCAACGTCTCCGGCATTTATGTGTTCCCAAGGGAACTATTTTAGAGATAACGTTGGTTTACAGGTCAGTCGCTCATAAATATTTTTAGCGACCCAGCCCTTTATCTAAAATCTCATCTGACAGACTTAGAATATGTGCCCATAATTATTAAACAGATTTTATGCATTCATGACAAAAATGAGTAGGTGTAATTTAAAACAGTAAAAATATTAGAAGAATTTTAAATTAATATCATATATCTTCCAACCTATTAAACATATTAAGGAAGAAAATGAACTCCTGTTTCACTCCAGTTTGTTGCAATTCAGGTACATAATTTTTATTTTGCACAAAGATCCGCTGTCTAATAATTATGGAAGTGGTCTAGATCATGTATTTCTTGTTTCGAGATGTTTAAAGGAGAAGGATATTAATTAATTAACGGTTCATTTTTGACAACATCGTAAAAATTTTGTTTTTTCAATTTTGACTTAGACCACACACACACACACCTTCGTAATTATAGGCTCATACAGTGATCCACGATAGTATTTGAACGCACTTCAAAACAGTATAACTTTTTTACATGCAAGAAAGATTTTGAAAAAATGGCAATTGTTAAAAATTACATGAGAAAATAAAAGAGACACTTTCTGAAACTTTTTTATTAGAGCCCGTAATGAAGATTTAGAATATACGTTTTGTAGATGTATGTTAGTTATACGCGTGTTGAACATTTCATCGAAATCGGTTGGGGCATAAAAAAGACGACACGCAAAGATGCGAGAATCTAGATTACCAAAAGTCGCGGAAAACTACGATTTTGTAGCTCGTGGGTATGTTAATCGATTTCGATGAAATGTTCTTGAAATATATTTTACATTTTCATTACGGGCTCTACCAAGAAAGTTTTAAAAAGTATCTTTTTATTTTCTCATGTAATTCTTATGCAATTTTTTTCAAAATCTTTCTTGCATGTCATTTGGTATACCAATTCTTCTAATATCTCAAAAAGGCAGGTTGTTAAGTCCGATTCTAAAAAAGTTATACATTCGATAGAATTCTTTTGGCACTTATACCTTAAAAATTAGCAATATTTCTGCAGTGGGAGTTGCGCCGTGTATTGTTGTTGTTCATAACGGACGATTTAACGGATTGAAGTGGTTTTGAATTTCAATCGGTGCACGGTATCGATTCGAATCGGAATACATTACGGCGCGGCGCGGCGTTTCGATAACTCGAGCACGTTCAAGCACGCTGGATATAGCTCGAGTGGCAATGAGATCGCTCGGATCCTCGAAAGCCTTGAAGTCTCGCATTTTGAGACAAATGGCCGGAAATTTTGATATGTTTGAACACAGCCGATCGCACGTATTTCTTGAGATACTCGTATCGGCTGTATCGATGCCACTTATTGTGTCTCCATTTGTCGAACCGATTCGAATGAGAATCTCTGGCTTGCCTTGAGCCTCCTTACAAATCGATCCATCTGCCATGCCGTTATGCTTCTTCGGTACATATACGATTACACTCAGTGACAACAAATGTACACAACGCACGTTTGCGTCCCTTTTTCCAATGTCTCTCCGGGGCCTGACCTCGACTACTGACATAAATTACACGTCCGAGGGAGCGTAAATGGCTCCAACCTATTTAATACTTTGTCCGCCGCGAACTTGTGATATTAATTTTTCTTTTTTTCTGTTTCACGGTATTCGTTTATCTGATCCTCTAATGACCAAGTAGAGCTTAACGGTGAAACGTTATGCAAGAAATGCTTCAGAAGAGTAGAATGCTCCTTGCCGAGAGGATTGGATTTTTATAGTTTATGTCGACATTGCCAGTTCAGCTAATTTCTAATCCCGCATATTTACTTTTACTAGTGCGTTAAGAATTTTCTACTAGTCTGTTCGAATAATCAGCTATTTCTATTAAGTAGAACAAGAAGAATATAGTCTGAGGCGGAAATAGAAGAATTTCTGATAATTACGGGAAGCTCGGGGCACATGTTTCAGCTTAATATAAAAATATACAAATCTTTTCAGTGCAGTAATTGAGGATTAATTTCAAGCAAAACGATTAAACCTAGTAAGCTGAAATTTTGCTTGTTTGTATATATATACAGTGGGCGTATATTTATTCGTACACCTTTTAAAAACGAATAACTTTTGCAAAATTGCAGCTGACAGCTTGAATTTTTTTGAGACGTTAGAAGGATTAGTTTACTAGCTAATGTGTAATTTTTTTCAATTGTTATTGGTCGCAATTGCGAAGGAAAACGTATAGGTCACGATTTTTAAATTTTTTATCTGGAAACAGGATGGAAGAAGAATGGCGTAAAATTAGCCAGGATTATTTGCAAAATATAATTACTAATATCCCAAATCGCCTAAGTATTAAGTAATTATACGGAAGATATAATTTTTATTTTATAACTTGGACCGCTAAAGTGTCCCAATATTTTTGTGACATCAAATTTTGCATTTTTTAGATTTTTCTTTTCTACCAACGCAATTATTAATAAGAAACAAGCCGTTTCTTAGGAATACATAGTTTACATTGTACTTTAACATAATCCAACTCAGTTTCAACTCCGAATCCAAAATTACATCGTGTTCCAATATTTTCGTGACCGACTGCACACATTTGAATGAACAACACAAACTTTTACAAGCCACTTTCTTCAAAATTGTGCGAGTTATTAATAAGTACGAAGGCCATGTCGTGAAGGAGCTGTGCAATCGAATGCATTGATTTATTCGTTCCAGTTACTCGAAGAAAAAAAAATTACACGGTATCAAAATGTTTGCTATTTTCTTGGAATTAATTCTCTGAAAAAGATTGCATTGAAAACATCTGGGTATACAAAATTGCAGGCTAAAATATGTGTTAGTTGGAAAACTAATTTATTTCTCAAATGTGGACGTATTAAATATTTTTTCAGGTGGCGTGGGGTACGGCAGTAATGGAATTGCAGAGCTGGCTGCTCTATCATCTTGTGGCTGTGACCGACTGCAACCAAGGTATAGAGATGTTCCTCGAATAATCTGTGTTTTCTATTAATTCTCATGAACAGGAGTACACCGAACATTATTCTAGATTGCTCGCCTGATTTCAGCACACCTTTTTATATTTTACGAAACCATTAATCCGTCATTTTATGCCCTTGGTTATTTTAGTTACTTTTGCCTGAGTTCAACCGTGCTCACAGAAACGCTACCCGCTTCTTTATTTCATTTACAATTCCGTTATCGCCTAGAGGAAACAGCGGTTCACCGATGTTTGATGGTAAGTCTCAAGATCCCTTTCATTTCGTAAGATAATATTGCCGTGAATCACCAGAAATACACATTAGTGTATTTGTAAGAGTGACTTAAGAATTTACGATGTTTTTGTTCGAGCGGACATTCATTCATAAGGATAACATTCAATACGTCTTCGCGTCGATACGTTCTCACAAAATTTATTTAAATATATTTTAATAAATGCAACACATTGTGAGTTATCTCCAAGGACTATTCTACATTGTAAATGTACAAAAACTTGTTTAAAAGAACTGTATACTTATTTGCCACAGAGAAGATATATGTATACATATATTAGTTATTAGATGATTGCATAAGTTCATGCCCAACTTGAAAATAAAATTCAATAGCTAAATTTGAAATAATACAGCTTTATTAATTAATTATATAGTCACCGTTCTTTTCCGCAATTAGGAAAGAATGGTGACTGTATAATTTTTTTTTTACACTCCGCCATGCAATCATCTGTATACATAGTCGTTTCAAATAATTTGTTTATTGTCTATTCTAATTTTTTATTAGTGCCAAGCAGTAAAATCGAGTAAGCACTATTTCTAATAAATGCTTCGTCCGTTTAGAACCGAATATCTACTTGAAAAATCACTTTTACTCGTTTTTATACGGCGCATTGTCTCTGTCGGTTGCTTTCTCCGTTTGCAGCCAACAGAGAAACGATAGTTATCTCATCAAACATCCGCATACAGTGTGGCTAACATTTTTTAGTGATGCAGTCGGCGACAACACTGAATGGCGGATCTTATCCCGCCAGTGGCACCGGAAGCCGTGCCCGTGATTTAGGTCTGCGTGCTCAAAAGAAACTTCTGGGCCGAGTCGTATCCACAGGAGCAGGAAGGTCTCTTCTGATAGATGACGCAACCACGTCGCTATTAGACAATTTGTACAAGCTCATGGAGAGAGCTGCAAAGACTAATTCTACCTTGGACAAAAAACAGCCGGAGAAAGTTCTGAAAAACATCGTCAAATTGTCCATTAAGGTACTTAAATGTTTCGGACAATTTCATGAAACCGAGTCCCCCTTGCTTCACTGTTAATCGTGTCAAATGAGAACACTATTTTTAGCTTTCTTCCTCTTCCTCTACCGTGTCAGACCCGCATTTCTATGTTTTCTCTCGTCGAAATGGGATGACTTTAAAAATAGCATTCAGCTCCGAGCAATTAGTTGATTCAAATCTAATCACAAATTGGGGAAGGCAGAACTTTAATGGGAGGTCTAATAGTCAAGTTAGCTATTAGTTAGAGTACGTGAAATAGCATTGAGTCAAACTGCAGAGATACTGATGATTAGACTGCGGATCTTTATGCAAAATAAAAAATGTTTGCATTGATTGCAAGACACAGGAGTGAAATAAAAATTTCTTTCTTCTTTTAATTATTATTAATTATCTGATTAAGCTGAAACCGATACGCTTATGTCCTTAAATCTTCATAATTCGTCCACTTAAATTGCACGTGTCCGTTTTTGTCATAAATGCATAAAATCCGCAGTCTACTGATGATATAATCTGTATCATTAACGCTGTAAAAGTTGTCTACACAGCTTTTGCTAAACAGTGCATGCAGAACAATGTTGTAGCAAGCCATAATCTAATCTGTATTTGTTTGATTGCTCCTGCTCAAGATAGACGTGATTTTTTGCAGGTGGCATTGCTGCAACGTAATCAACAATTGTACGCCACCGACGACGCGAAGCTTGTCGAGATAAGAAATGCACTGAGAGCTGTGGCGATGTCTGTGGTATCGTTTTACGAGCTAGAATTCAGTTTCGATAGAGCTTATTTAATAAAGTCGCTGGAGCGTTGTAGAGCCGCGATACAGTCCCTCATAAAGCCGCATCTCACGGACAAATCTCAAGACCGGTGTGACCAGATGTTCGACTTTTTAACACATTCCGACTTTTTGGATTCTGTGTTCAGACAGGACTCTGAACTCAGACCTATCTTAGGAATGCTAGTTAGTGATATCAATAAGGCCTTAGATGCTGGGCATCTTTGATTTTCTTCGGCGAACGTAACCGTACCTTCATGATCACGCTAGAAGAAAAAAGAGAATGGATGGTAACTTCCAGAAACTTGCCGGTGTATTTATTATCATTGCAGAACTGTGTCGAGTGTATTCTTTTTTCGAATACGATAACGAACGAAAATCGTTGAACAGTTACTTATGATTGCCTGTAAAAAAGGAAAAGAAAACTAATAATATGTTTGTCGATACCGGGGAATATGGTTCGGACACACAGAAAACATTTCCCGCGAAGAACGGATCGATATATAGTAGTGCTCACTGATTTATGCAATAATTGTGAAATACTCTATTTATTTTCAGAATGTATATTGTACGATTAATGTATATTTATTTTACGGTACTTGCGTGTTAGGATACGAACTGTCAATCTATACCAAAAAGAAAAATGAGCTTATTTATGCCCGACAACGGGCCTTCATAGTGATGACGGTAGAAACGCCTCACTTATTATTAGTCCCCACAGAATGACCGCGTGAAAGAGGCAATTTATCGCTGCGATTCACGCTAATAGAAATACACACGCTCTGGAAGAAAAAAATATATATATTCATGTTAAAGGCATTGATCTTCTACTCGTCAAAGAGCTAATACTTTAACATATCGTCAAGTGCATTATAGGGCAAGATGGCTCTCGTTTTTACCTATACTGCGCCTTGCCACGTTTCCAAACACACAACATATCTAATGTAATCACGGCTAAGCATCAATAATCGAATTGAAAACATTTGCATTACATGTATTACAAAGTATATCGCGGTTTACGCGTGTTTTGTACACATTATACACACTTTACATATTATTTGTGATGTTTCTCAATGAAATAAAAAAATGTTGTACGAATATACCATTAATAAATTATTGATAAGAAGGATTATCATTTTTGTCTTACTTCGACCGCTATCTTCTCTTTTCAACTATGAAAAACCGTAATTGATTGATCAACGTCGTCGATTATTCAAATGCAACATATCAAAGAAGAATAATTAACTGATCGTCAGTTGATCAATCTCTGCCAATTAGCAAAAACAGACGTATGGTTGGAATATAGAATAATACAATAGAATATAGGATATATTTATAATTGTATTTGTTATGGGTGTAGACGTGACGTTCTACCAACTTTTATTCAAATCGAAGAAGGCTGTATGAAGGAGATAACTGCTTCAAATTACAATTCGAAATTTCATTGTCTGCATGGTGATGGTTTCCTAGATGAATCTTCTCAATGTACCTGAGATGTCATTGAAGCGACCGAAGATGATCATCCTTTCGAATGACGATTGTTCCCCTTGTTGACGTTGTGCGAGTCTCTGGTCATATTCTGTGCACTGTGTATACTTGAAATCCTGCCTCTTGGTAAACTCATTAAAGAATTAATAATTAAAACGTGGCTAGTACTTAACCCTCTGCATTCCTTCGTCGAGTGGGACTCGAGTTTTTATATCCATTTGGTTCTTCCTTCATTTATATTTAAATGTCTTATTTTTTAGTTAACAAATATAAATTATAGCAAAGTTTGAGAGCTACATTTAATGTAATTAGTAAACAAAATTGTTTAGAATAAGCAGGAATCAAGGAACTGTCCTTTGAAGTAAATTTCAAATGAAACTCTCAAAATAGTAAGGAATGCAAAGAGTGCAAAGGGTTAAAGCTATTGGCTGATTAGGATCCAAAGAAAGAGGAGATAAGTCAAATATTTCTATCCAGACCTCGTTCGATGAGATTTCTGGAAAACTTGATCTCAGTTTTGCAAAAGTCATCGAAATGTATAGGTAAGGCTGCCATGAAATGATGTTTCAATGATTCTTTGAAAAATCTGCACAGCTACTCGCGGCACATGCATGAAACAGTATGCAATTTCATTTGGCATTAAATTGTTGTACATATTTGTTTGAACTTACAATTAGTCGTAATGCTACTTCGGTGAGACATAATAAATTAATATGAAATGAATGAGGTTTATAAATATTTTCTATACACATGTGAATTATTTTTTAATAATCAAACTGTATTGTAAACTCTAAAGCTAAAAGAGTAAGAAAACGTTTTAAAAAATAATCTTCATATCTCGCTAGCTTTAACATGAAAATGTTTAATTTTTGTAGTAACATTTTACGACCGATAAAATACGAACACAAATACAAAAAACTGATACATAAACGACTTAACTATACATAAATGATAAAAAAGATGATTCGATATATGTACAATACAAGACGAGAAGAACATTGCGAAATATAAAGATGAATATTTGGAAATTGTCCTAAAATAATTAGTAATAGATTGTCTAATATGAAATGACATTAAATAAAACGTTTCGCGATACAATATAATGCAACTATTGTAACTGTACAAAAATTATCATATAACTTATACGTATATTTAAGTATAAAAATTATTTATTCATACTTTTCATATTAGATCAGATAAAGTGTATAATGTTTAGGTTTTCCTGTTCAAATTGTACTAGCATCAAAATTAGAGCGTCTCAACGTGGATATTATATATATAATACATTCTATCTCAATGATAGTTTTACTCCAGTATTGTTTACAGTGTTTCATATCAAAATAATGGATGTGAAACTGAATTGTTATAAGGTATGTATTTTTAAAAAATATCAAAAATCCATAAAATTATTGCGAAACAGAACTATTGGTATTTTGTAGCATTTTTTCTTCCTGTAGTGTTTAAGCTAAAAAGTACATGCGACAGTTTAATGTTGAAATATGTTCAATGTACTCATTCATTATGCACGATCACATACATATTTATACAGTCTATTCACGATTTTGTAGATACAACACACATTTGTTTACTTATTATATAATGAAATGACGTTGTTGAGTATATGACAACAATTTATAATCCGTTAATATATATAAGTACACAGAGTATATTCTGTTATCATATATTCATTGCGATGTTGACAATCCGGATACGTATTGTTTATATGCCAACAAGTTTTCAATCCATTAAAATGTCCTATCCTAAATATTAAAAATGCACTTGCATTATTACCGCATCAACAAAATTTAGCGTACTAACACAGCTGCAAACGTAATGGCGAACTTTATTTTTTTAAATTACAGTCGAGACCCCTTACCCGCGGTTCAACAAACTAAAAATTAAAATGTAAACTTAAATTTATTTGTCCCACTGTGTCGACGCTTCTTCGGAGATCTTTATATAAAAATAATTTAGAATATTAAAGCAATTGACGAAAAAGATCAATTATAGTCATTCTTTGGTATTGTACGTAATGCAGTACATCCAGTACAGTGTCCTAATTCTTTACTTTTATAAAGAAAGAAAGGAAGAGAGAGAGAGAGAGAAAGGAAAAAAAAAGAAAGATAGAGAGATAAAGTATACTAGGAATATATACAATAGTATAATGTGTAGTATACTTTATTGTTACCGCATTCAATTTTTGTAGTTTGATTCTGCCGTATTTATGTGAGCTACGTAAATATTATAGTATTTATAATACTATAATGGTCGTTCTTATGCGGATATGGGGTGACTACTGTACACCAAACACTCGAGTACAATTCATTTTCTCAATCAAATTATAAATTTCAGTGATTGAACTTGAAAATAATCGCACATAATTCATTTCGTTACTTATACATAGTATAATATCTCACTTGCTAAAGATGAATTTGTTAAAATGAATTTCTTCAATTGCATCCAACAAACACATTTATACAATCACAGGTCCTGCATATCATTACACCTTATTGTAAACGCACACAATTTATAATACATTCAGTAATACTTCAACATCGTATAATTGTCTAACACAAGAGTACCGAAAATCCAATTGATGTTTGAGCTGCCACTATTTAAAATACCTGCATTGGTACCTTCTGTGTTCCAAGTAGTGATAGTGTATAAATAAATATATTCAATACTTCTGACAATATTGAATAAAAATCTTTTTCGAGTAAATTAATTTTTGACAGACTATAAATCGTATTACACTTTTTAATTTTTCAGTTTAACGAAATATTAACAACCGCCGGATACATTAAAATTAAATCGAACAATTGATGCTTTACTCCGCGATACAGAAATGAATGGTAAAAGATATTAATAGGTCTTGAACGCCTAAAATATGATTGTGTAACAAATATTTATTGTATATTGTGATGCGATTGACACCGCGACAAAAGTTGGAATATCTCGAAATTATTCGTAATTCGTTCAATGATTAATTAGAATCGGGGTGGTTAATAAAAAGGAATGTTAATTTGTTGCTAAATCTGTTCATTTTACGTATGAGGCTCATTGTTTTTCGATCCTACAGTTAGTATATCCGTAATACAATTAAAAAGCTCACGATTTGAAGTGCTTTATGTCATACACATCACAATATATATCGTTCTTTTAAGGCCAGTATTAAAATTTCAACGTTATAAATCGTATTTGGTAAAACTTAATGTTCATTGCAGTGTTATTCGTTGGTTACTTTTCTAAATTTTCAGACAAATGGAGATATACAATATGGAATACAAGGTGTCTTTAAAAATCACGCTATATGCAGGCAGTATTACTATCACTTCTCATAAAAAGTCATTCTCATTATAATCTAAAAAGAGATCTTCATTCAATATTTTGTTAAATTTTACCTACAATAACTAGTGCGAGTGCAAAATTTTATGTTACATAATGATAGAAATCATCGTCTTATCCTTACAAACTGGTGATGTAAAATCATGATATCATTTACCCAGTACATATTTTAACTATACCGTTAAAATTTCATTCTGATTCACACTGATACATCGGTACGTCAATGATTGTTCAAACAAATGAAACTGTGAAATGAAATTTTCGTTTACGACTAAATATGCGAATGAAATGATAAAAGTATGTCATATGGTAGTTGTGTCACGTCTTTTACTCTACTCGTCAGGCAGAGGTATATACATCGTGAGAATTTATTTTCTTTTTTATTGTTTGTTTCCTTTACTTTCTTATTTATTTGAGAAATATAAAAATGTTCGAAGATTTAAATCATTAAATTCTTAAGATTTTGTGATGCTGTAATTTCTTTTTTTATCGAATCTGAATAGAGTATTTCGCTTCTGATAACACAACTTCAGAAATGTTTATATAACAGTACAATATTTTCATCAGAGGTTTTGTTTCCAAGAAACTTCAATTTGTATATTAGTTCCACACAGATTTAAGCATGATTTTTATTCCAACTTAATTAAGCAAACTCTACTTTTAGTAGAGTTATACTAACATATCCACTATAGTAAACTATACATATCCACTGAACATTCAAATTTAACTGTCTCGAAAACGTATCAGAAAATAAGTATTTTACATTTTCAAATTATTTCTTCAATGGCTAATAAATAGACTGCAGATCTTTATGCAAAATAAAAGTTGTCTGCATCAATTGCAAGAAATAGAAACTTAATTGAATGTTATTTCTTCCCTTAATGATTTTCATAGAGGAGAAATCATATATTAACATATTCAGTACAAAGAAATTTATATTTCGGTGATACAAACAGTCACGAAACACTCTGTATATAATATAAATAAATAAAAGAAAATTTCATGGAGAAATACAGAAATAAGCAAAAATTCTCATAGCAATGTGAACAGACATATATACCTCTTCATATATATATTTCAGACAATTTAAATGTACATACAAATTATGATTACTTACGTAAAAATCGATGGTATTCAATATTCAGTTAAGATTATTTTTATTGCCACAATCCTGCATAGTTGCCATAAAGATTCATAGGTAGAGGACCACCAGCTGCAAATAGTCGCGTACCTGAGCCATCGTAGCAATGAGTATATATAGCAGGCGTATATCTCACGTTTTGGAATCCGTCAATGTATTCTTCATCCGGAAACTATTATCGTCATTAAGGTATTAGTTTTGTTTTCCGTGAAATTAACTTTAAATTTAAATTGAAAAATACGGAACATACTACATATCCTTTAGAAGCTTTGAGTATAACTGTCCTAATAGAATTAATTGAAGACTCGAGGTACTTCTGTGCTCTCACGTCGTAAAACATCAACATTCCTAAACCTGTTCCTATTGTTAAAATGGAACCTTGGAAACTGGCTGACCGAATCCCACAACCGCTATATCTGTAAAGAAAATAGAACTTATTAATAAAACATACATATACAGATGTAATCACTAGACAATCGATCTTTATGCAAAATAAAAATTTTCCACCTGAATTGCAACAAACCGGAGTGACGTAGACATTTATTTTCTCTCTTAATATGTTCGATAGGTTGAAAATAATATAAAAATATTTTGGAATTCGTCTAATATGGTCGAAACTGCCCTTTTCAATGAGAGGTTTTTCAATGACTATTTTCGTCGATTTTTCGTCGAAAAAATTCGATTTTTATTGTTTTTCACTATGATCTCCCACAACAAAAAATCTGGAAAAAATTGACGACACTGCCTGTTAGTACTTTATCAGCGAACTAAACAGTAGAATAGCATGTTTTCATGTTTTCGAGAAATCTGCATTTTTACGATTTTTTGGGAGTTTTTCATATTTTACGACCACAGTCTGCAACAAAAAAAATCTGAAAAAATTCTCTGAAATGCGCCTTAGAATTCACAATATGTCACATTTTTTTCAGAATTTTAGAAAGCATCTGAGACCGAAAAATATAACTACCCTCACGGGCAAGCTAGAGGGCTAAAATTTTACTCGGAGAGTTTTTTCTTGGTCAGCTTTCGAATGGTTCAATAATCATTGAAAAACCTCTAAGGGCAGTTTTGACCATCTTAATCGGCTAGGCCCTTACACCTACTTATTTTTCTCATAAATGCATAAAATCCGCTGTCTAGTAATTACAGCGAATAAGCTTACGTAGGAATGCTACATACCGCGATGGTACTTTCTTAATAATTTGTAATGTTCTCGGATCTAACAATAAAGTATGAGACCGACATCCTACCGCATATACACCATTATCTTGTACTGCAAGGCAAACATTTTCTTGAGAAACTGGTAATTTTCTAGATATCTTTTGTCTGAATGTTTCAGCAGACCAAATGTGTATAAAACTATTCAAGGTGAGTGCTGCAATTTCTTTGTATGTCCTATGGAAAGCAAGCGCTCGCACTCTTTGAGCCGATCTGCATTCTTTAACACAAACTGGTTGAATTAACCTAATCGAAGAACAAAGAAAACATTGATTAACATAAATTTTTTACATATTTTCTTATCTATACTTTGCATTAGGAGTTGCACCTGTGTGTGGGTACATCTGCTTTGTCAGGAGCTTCTGCGAGATCATTGTCAATACGCCATAAAGCCATTTTAGTGTCTCTAGAACCAGAAACTAAAAATTCGTCATCAAGCCAACACATATCGAACACCCAATCTCTATGTGCACCTTCTCCTACGCATACTGGGTCTAACGTTGGTAGCCTATAGATTGCAATTTCATTACTATTCCTTGCTCCAGTTGATAAAAGCGTTCTACAATGTAAAAAAGAAAATTATGAAGTTGAAAAATATCGTACAATCAGTTCGAATAATGTAAATGTTTTCATATACAGGGTGAACCACGAATCGTGACCAGAAGAGATTACTCTGTTATTAGCAGTCCGATCGAAAATATTTCACACGAAAGCTCTCTTGAAACCATGCTATACCTGATAAAAACATTTTCGATCGGACTGCTAATAACAGAGTAATCTCTACTGGTCACGATTCGTGATACACCCCGTATATACACGCGACTCATGGTTAACCGATTTGGAGGTGATTCTACATGTAAAAATGAGTCAAAAAGAAAGAATCAAATTTTTTCCTCCGTGTCTTCGTTTTCGAGAAAATCGAAGCCGAAAATTTACAAAATAAGAGTGTATTCGATTTTCTAGAAAACGAAGACATGGAGGTAAAAATTTCATTCTTTCTTTCCAACTCATTTTTACATTTAGGTTCACCTTCTAATCGGTTGAGCACGAGTCGCGGGACACTCTGTATGTATATATATATACCTTGATGGATTAATTTGAACACAATGTATACCACATTGTTGTTCAGGAACCGCAGCACCTCCTGAATTAACTTGTCTCCCATGCAAGGATGGTATTTGATCTAACTTCTGCGTTGCTACATCGTAAACCATCAATTTGTTGCATTTTGTACCGAATACTACTTGTCTATCACTTAACCACTGAGAGCAAAAAACTTTATTCATATTGTTTAAACTAACTGAATATTCTTTAAATAATTCATGAGTCAATATATGGCGAAATCCATATTCTTGATTAATTTTCCGCACTTCTCTTGTATCTATTTCCCTAGCACATACATAGTCTACAAAGTTAAAAGATGTCCTTAAAAACTGTTTTCCTTCGTTTATAGATTCCGCTTCGTCATCACTTGATTCATAACACACAAAGTCTTCTTGCTTATCTAGCTTTCGATTCCTTTCCATACTTAAGGCTAATCTATAATAAGAAGAGAAAATTGTTGTTGAAATAAAATTAAAACTGACAAAAATTCTTTCAATTTACCTTGCACGACGTTCGTCTAAACGGTCCGCGTCCGCACAGGGAGGATATCTGCCATAGACAGTCATTCTCTGTGTCTCAGCCATGATGTTTAAATTTTATAATTTATAAACTAGAGTTTGTTGCATATAAAATTGTTTTGGTAATTACAAAAATTACCTCCCTCGTATATGTAATAATTCAGACTATTTTTAACTTATAGTCTTAAAAATATCGTGTTAAATGTACTTGATCGGAGTTTTTTCAATGGAGCGTACATAGATCTTCTTATCATTATAATAAAAATTATCGTTCATTCACATTCCACTTCCGAAGGAAATCGAATAGATCAATCATGTTGTTTATGTCTACGTATTAATCGATCATTGTAATGATGGATAAACTTTTCTCGTGTCATTGAAAAAATCTTGCGAACAATGCTGCCAATGGAAATCGGAATTTAGATTGTTGAAATATTTATAAACTCGGTTGGTGTGCGGTGAAATAAGAAGAAATTCTTCTTTGTAGCAATTCCCCTTTGACTAGAACAAAATCAAGATATGAATTTTTACAGGATTGAAAGGAATAGAATGAAAATAAAGCATTTTCGAATATCATAATCTTGCGACGTATGATATTACATATTATTTATAAAATCTAACAAACCTTATTAAAAGGACGGTAATTGCCAATTCTGTTCAGCTACCTAAGCAAAGTTACCGTCGGCAGTAATCCCTTGCCTAGTAGATGCAGAACTTCATAATTACGTAACTTGTATGCACTTACAATATGAATAATATAAATATCAGGGCTTTATATTAAAACGATTCAACGAAATAGAAAAGAAAGCCACGGAATTCATTAGTAAAGAGACCTTCGTGATCCGAAGCAACTAACCATCGCCATATTGAAACGACCAGCGGAATTGCATAAAATTCGGGAAAATCCACTGAAACATTCTAATCATGTCGTCTAATTATCACATAAAAGATTTTTATAGACTTTCTTTATTCAGTAATACCGACAAATGAATTGGTTCCTGAATAATTACGATAAAATGGAGAACGGTTTCCATCAATTGTCAACGAGAGAAGTTTGCCCCCTCTACTATCCTTTATTACAGCTGACATTTTTAAAGAAATGGCGTCCTTTAAGAAAATAAATACCAAAGTATTTGCTAGATCAGGAACTGAATTAACCCCGGATAACATATATTGGAAAAAGTATACAGTGAGTATCTTTTAATAGTAAAAATTACAAATTTTCCGATGTTTGTAGTATATCGTATAGTTCATGATCTCCACGTGTGTATAACTTAACCTAACAATCGTACTTACACTCCGAAACAAAAAGATAGCACAAGTAGCAGATTTTGCTTCTCAATTGTGTAGAAGTTACTGAAGAGCAAACATTCGTTGCAAAACGTAATTGATAAAGTAAAAACTAAAAATCTAAAAACAGAAATTACATTAATTTCAAAGTGTGCTATCTTTTCCCAGAGTATAAGAGCTAGGTAAATGTAACTATATTGTAAAATCAAATATTATTTATTCAACAGGCTCCTGTTTTAGTTAAAGAATTCGGGCCTGTAGATTACATAGATTTTTCACCGGTGGAACCACATTATTTCGCTGTCACCTGTTCAGTCAGGGTACAAGTATACAATCCGATTACAAAGCTAGTCACAAAGAACCTCAGTAGATTTAAGGAAGCAGCCTACGGTGGCTCTTTTCGCAACGATGGAAAATTGCTTTGTGCCGGTGGCGAAGAAGCAGTCATTAAACTGTTCGATGTTGGTACCAAGAGTCTTCTTCGACTTTTCTCTGGACATAAAGCTGCTGTACACAGAACATTCTTCACTGCCGACAATCTTCACATAGCTTCGTTTTCCGATGATAAAACCGTTATTGTTTGGGATATACCTAGCGAAAAGCAAGTTATATCTTTTAATGAGCATTCGGACTATATCAGAGCTGGTGCGGTCAGTCCTATTTCCAAAGATATAGTATTATCCGGTGGTTACGACAAACACATTTATATGTACGACACAAGAACAAACAAACAAATTCTGAATGTAAGTCACGAAGCCCCAGTCGAAAGTTTATTGTTCTTACCATCTGGTGGAATATTTTTGTCTGCAGGTAGAGTACTTTAATTCTGTCCATATTTTAATTTATTTTAATTAGTAGACTGCGGATTTTTATGCATTTATAGCAAAATTGAGTAGTCAATATATGATTTCTCCTCTATTAACAAAGTGTAACAAATATGAATGTTACGCCTTTCTTTTTAAATGAAATAAAATTTGATTCATTTGTAATCAATATTTAAGCATTGAAAAAATTCTCTTCTACAATATTTTTGGGGATAAAGACATTTTAATCATTGTAACTGTAAAGAAAATGATACGACAAGGGATTAAAATCATTAAGGTAAGAAATAACATTCAATTTAGTTTCTATTTCTTGCAACCGATGCAGAACATTTTTATTTTGCATAAAGATCCGCAGTCTATCGATTAGATAAGACTAATGTATTAAATATGTTTGGAAAGGTGGAACAGAAATCAGACTAACGTATTAAATATTTCCGAAAAGGTGGAACAGAAATCAGAGTCTGGGATGCACTCGCTGGAGGAAGATTACTTGCCAAAATTGTGCAACATCATAAAACCGTAACATGTTTAAAAATGGCTTCAAACGGCCACAGAATCTTGTCTGGCTCGTTAGATAGACACGTGAAAATTTACGATTCTGGAACGTACAAGACTGTTCATTCCCTAGACTACCCGAATTCAGTTCTCAGTATAGGGATCAGTGTAAGAAAATATTCACATTCTAACGTAAAAACTACCGATAGAACTGTCGATTGTTAAATAAAATTTTTTCATTTTAGTCTAACGATGAAACCATAGTAGCTGGTATGGTCGACGGTTTAATCTCCGTCAGAAGAAGAGAAGAAGATATGAAAACTGAAAAGCCACAATGCAAGAAAGTATCGTATAGACATTCGGGTAAAAATTTGCACACACCGCATGTAGACATGGTTATAAGCGAGGATATGAAAGAAATTATGTCTAAACACGACACCTATTTAAGAAAGTTTGAATACTCGAAAGCTTTGGATTGTGTGATGATGAGTTATGTTGTGAATAAAGCACCGCACGTTACGGTTGCGCTTATGCAAGAACTTATCAGAAGACAAGGTTTAAAACAGGCTCTTGCCGGTAGAAATGGAAAGTCCCTTGTAAATATCATAAAGTTTTTGAATAAACATGTGGGGAACGTTCAATTTGGAAGAGTATTAATACATGTGGCCAATGTTTTAATGGGTACGTGTTAAATAACTTTCTCAAAATATTAACTTACGAATGTTCTCTAATGATAAATATTACTTTAACAGATGTCTATGAAGATCATTTGGATGAACTTGGACCAGAACCACGAAAAATGTTTACTATCTTAGCATACAAATTGGAAGAAGAAGAAAATTTAATATTAGCTTTATCAGAATTGCAAGGAAAATTACATATAATATTATCTGCTGCAGAAACCGTAGCTCCCGCAATAGCAAAAGACAATATCATGTTAAAACCTTCGAATGCTGCTCAGAAAAATCTAATTTTAAGTATAGCATGAATATAATACATTACACTGTCTCATCGTATATCATAGAAAAATTTGTGTACATACTTTCCATATATATTTTAATAGAATAAAAATATCATTTGTCATATATTTTCACTCATTGGACGTTTTAATTTCTTTTTCCCAATCATGTGCTTCACAATACTACGGTATTAATCATAATAAGGGAGACAAGGAATTTAAAAATGTTGCATTGCAGAATGTACAAGATAATATGCAATAGATCAGAGAAGTTATTCACATTTCCTAAATTACATTACATACACTATGTCCATACAATATCAAATATTAAGGCGTGTATTAAAGTTTAATTATATTCCTAAATTATAATTTATTGGTTTATTTCATGATATTTCTTTTTTGAGACACTTTTGCCAGGCAGCAGAAGATGGTTTATCAGGCATTATCCATCCAACTGGAATTGGTGATGCATCACTATCTGTACTTATATATTTATCCCAAGCAGTTCTGAAAATAAAGCAATTATGTTACTATAAAAATACACTTATAAAATAATTGAATATTGTTTCCGTATAGTGTTATATCTACCTCATACTAATAAAATTGGCTAAATCAATATCATATTGATCATTCGTTAACATCTTTTTCCCAAAAAGTACATTTTCCCACTCGTCAAATACATTTTTCTTTTGTTTCTCAATTCTTTCTTCATTATCAGTCTTCAACATCAATTTTAAACCTTGTTCTTCTATCGAATATTCTCTGTCAAATGCTGACCACTGTTCCGTTAACTTTGCTGTATGCAGAAAATATATTGATTAGTATAATTTGTAATATATTTTTGTTGAATAAGATTAGAATAGTACCTATGATATTATTAAATGCTTCGTCTGCTGCTAAAGATAAATGTTCTCCTCTTGCTCTGGCAATATTGGTCTTAATATTCCGGAGACTTTGTAACTCTTGTAACAGTCCAAGATATTTTCTCGCATCGCTTCGTTTTCCTCTAATATCGGATAATATCATGTCTGCATCTTTACGTAAATTTTCTTCTTGCTTCTCCTTTTCTATTACAGCTTGTTCTTTCCTAATCCATGAATCAATCTGCGCATGCAATCTTGCTCTTCTTTCCATTTTCATTACCTTCTCACGTCTCCATTTCTCCCTTTTAATTTTTTCTCGTAATCGTTTTTTCTTGCGCCTTCCTAAATCTCTCCTTAACTGATTAAAAAAATGAGGGTCTTTAATAGGCTCTAACAACATCATAATTTCACTTTTCGCTGTTTCGCAAATGTTCATTTTCTCTTGCCATTCTTCTTCCGATAAATCTTTATTATCTGCCAATTCTGTGCAAATTATTTTTAATTTTTCGTTCAATTTATACGCTGCTGTTATGGCATCTTTGGTAATCGCAATTTTCGACTTTCCCTGAATTTTTCTCTGATCATTTATACTTTGATATACATTCATATTGTAATTCGCATTATAAATAGACTGACCTATCGGATGATACATATTGTAATCTTAGTTCCAGCAATTTTGCATGGAACTTTCTGCAAAACTTCAATTATCAAACATAAGCGTTCGAAATTGACACACTTAACTCGACGAAATATAAAATATCTTAATGCTATCGCTTTTGTATGCGTTAAATGATTAATTTGCTTACAAAATATTCGTTAGACGAAAATATAGTTTCTTCATAACTTGTGGCGGTTCTTTAATGTAATCGATACACTCTCTAACACATTTCCATGATTCCTCCTTCCTTAGGAAGTTGAGCTTCCGCTTCTTGTAATACTTTCTCAGCTTCTATGTAATCTTGAATTTCTTTCAAATCTTGTTCTGTTTCCAAGATCTTTTTAAGTTCATCGGATGCTTTTACAAGACGTCGTTGACAATCTGGCACCATCATAAGGGATTCTTGAAGAACTTCTTCTTGTTTCTTCACATCGTATCCATCTTTATCTGTAATAAAACAATTACGAACAATAAGAAGTACAGGGTCTGGAAATTGACTTGAATTATTGTAATATTTATTCTGCAGCAGTACATGCATTATAAACATGATTGCAAACATTGCAACAACGGACATATCAGTTTCTTAAGAGGGTAGACTGTCGTTTCCAGGATTGCTCTCCAAAAGCGCCAGATGAATATTTTTACATTTACAAGGCGTAATTTTTATTATTCGTCAGTGTAATTTGCATTATTCTGAAGCATAAAACTGCGACAGCTACAAGTTGCAGAATAATGTAAATTACGTCTTGTAAACGTAAAAATTGCAAATTACGCCTCGACTTTTGAGGGCGATTGCAGCCTAGATTGATCTTTTATCCAGCGCTTCTGTCTACTGAAAAACCCCATCTTTGCATTATCGAAAAATGAGAAAGCGCATCCCGCACCCTTGCAATCGTAGAAACGAGTCTACTCCCTTAAACAGTCAAACAATCTATCGTATAGCAATATGAAAAAGGTGAAAAATGTACGGAAGCGTCGCAATAGATAACACAGCTATTGAAAGGATTGGATTAATAAGATAAATAAGACATGCTTCCGATCGCAGTATTCAGTATAATATTCTCACCCTGTTCCTGTAATTTTTGTATCCTTTCACGTTGCTGTGCTGCTTCTTTTTCATACATAACTTTTTCTTTCGCGAGGCGTTTCACTACTCCAGTTTTAATCTTTAGAGTTCTTATTCGAGGATCAGACATTGTTTTAATTGAAATAGTTTACCTCGTGCGCCGAAAATGAAGTGTTCACCAACTAAACTAACGTTTATTCCCTTATAAGGTAAGATGAGTAGGTACAAATTGAATTTGAGTGGAATTCCGTAGCGTATAGGTTAAGACTGATATACAACCGGGGAACTTGTACTCCATTAAGTTATACCATTATGGCATGACACATATCGAAACTTTCGATCTTTCTTTCGATTAATCGTTTGCTTATCCACAATGGTGTCCCGACTGTAAGGAAATAATTCAACATTGAACAAGGTACAATATCCACATTAAACGATATCGACGAACTACTTTCTTTCTTCGAAAAATAAATACTATTTAAATATACATCTTTCAAAAAATCAAGAATTTATCGAATATGAAAAAACTACATTTTCACATTAATTATTTATAGTTTTTAATAACTACAATATGATAACGTTCGAAGTAAATATGTTTTCGTGTTTTACATTTAAACGCAACAATGATGAACGGTATAAGTGTGGTTTGTATTTATAAACGCATACGTGAAAGGTATCGGCGGTTATAACCTCACAAAAATAGAATCGATATTATTTTTACTTGTATTAACTCGTTATTTTCCATCCACGGGACTGTTAAATTCGAATGTTGTTCTTTATCGGGATCTTTCGCCGTTAATAATTTCGCGCCATCTGATTTCGAACGTTCGAGACTTACAGGAAACTTCAAACGGTATCACAGTATATCCCCCCAACACTTCTGTAGAAAAACGCTACATCGTGTCTGCATTGAAAGGTGCAGCAAGAGAGAAACAGAAGGGTTAATCGTGTATTGGTTTCGAATTAATTGTACGAGACATGTAACGAACAATAGTGGCAAGATTACAATGCAAGACGATATTTTTCCGGCAGCAGAGAAAATTCTTTCCGACATCGAAAATGTGGTGAAGAAGAATCCGTCACTGTGAGTGTTTTCGTAGATACATTACGAGGGCGGAGTCTTTGAAAATATCTGTGAAAATTCTCACTGAATTCTCCGATTAGACGCGTCAATGTGTCCGTTGCATTTGCGATCTAACGGCATTGTTATTGTGTGCTCGATCGTCGGCCCAACAAATTTACCACACCGTCATTTATAAGTCTCAATGGGACACGCGTACTACATACGACGCTTCGCAAAAGGTTTGCATAGTAAATACAGTATCAGTAATGTTGGTATCTGATATCTATGATATGAAACTGGCGCCATCGCGATTAATAAATGTCATAAGTATATTGTCAATGGATATTCTTTCGTAGACGCGTTTCTATGCAAATCTTGCGAGCTGTAATTAATCGTCAACATGTTAAATATATATCATTAATATTCGCTGACTGTCGCTAGTGAAACGTTAAACTAGAATTACAGCGATTAAAAACATGTGGAAAATACTTTTATTGCATTTTCTAGATGTCTCGTGTGTTGTTATGTAATTCACGTGTGTAGGCATATATTTCAAATGCTCTGTATTATTTATTTTGTTTATTCGAAGATTGTATTTGTCAAATAAAACGGAGGGAACGAACATTGAGGCACAGTACATTACATCTTCACCGATAATATACATTTTCTAATTCATCGGAAAAAAGTAGCAACGTTAACATTATCAATCAGAAAATAATTGTTTATGTTTTTGTTCGGCTATCGTTAACCCTTATGTAGTCAACCAAAATGTATAGATCATTTAAAACCTTTCTGTACTTAACATGCTTGCACAAAAATTCTCATTATAAGATTATAAATTAATATATTAGCGAGTAAAAAATGGACATTCAGCATTTCTTTAAAATTGTTAAAAGAAATACAGTAAATGGTTGACTGCACAACGGTTGAGATAGGTCAGGAGAATAACGAAACGAAACATTGTTTATGTATAATTTCAGGAAGAGCTTCGAAATAATCCCCGCGGAAGATAATGAGAATAAATCACCGGTATTTCATCAGGAGGACTGTCTTGGGCTAGCCTCGTGGTGTGTGCAACCACTTTGTTGCTACGCTTATCGGCGGCTCTTTGAACTTCGCCAGAACAAACACAGGCGCGAGGAGCCCAGCACAATAGCAAGATGGTTACTGGGTGCCCTCCTATTAAATCCGGATGTCACGACGTTCTGGAACATGCGACGGGAGTTAGTGAGAAGTCACAAATTAGAGGTGTCGGAGGAATTTGCGTTCTCGCGGTTGGTGCTCTACCGTAAGCCGAAATGTTTTGACGCGTTCGCCTATCGGCAGTGGTTATTGTTGTACGTATTAAACGCCAAAGACAGCCGGTACGATTTCGATTCAGCGGAGTCGCCGCTTTGTACGGAATTGAACTTGGTGACCACCTGCGCGGAAAGGTACGCGAACAACTATAACGCGTGGAGTCACCGGAGGCACGTGATGGCACTCCGTGAGTCCCGTGGCTTCGCCTATCCGAATTTTGAGAACGAGTGGAAGAACACGCTCGCGTGGTGTCAGAGACACGTATCGGATTACAGCGGACTCTCGTATCGGCAATTCTTGCTGCAGAAATACATGTTCGAGTTCAAAGAACTGCCTAGAGAGTCGTTGATAAAGTGTCCGGCGATCACCGAGCAATGTAGGGAGGAACTGTTCGCGTACATTAAATCTAACATCGGTGACGCGCATAAATTACAGCGGCTGTTCAACGTTATGGAGACGGAGTATAACGCGAGTTCGACGAGCGCTGAACAACAGGCGTACTTTCGCACTTTGTCTTACTGGGCGGAAGAATGTCGCGCGAACGAGAGCGCCATTTGCATGTATAACGATTACGAGGCACTCTGGTGTCATCGTAGGTTCCTGGCGTGTGTCCTCGTGCGTTTCATCGCGATGTACATAAAGCATTCCTGCCGAACGGACGAGAGTGCCGAGGAATCGGTCCGAGCGACAGACGTCCAAAATAAGTTAGCCGCGATAGAGGACGACGCGATGTTGTGCCATGATTTTCTCGTTGAGGCGTTCTGCGCGCGGACCGAGAAACTCGGCGAGCTCGCGACCAAACGAGACCAACACGAGAAGATGCTCGTCGAGAGATTCTTCAAGTTTCTTCGGAATATCGGATTCGGAATCAGGTGTTCATCCTGTTAGCCATTGAAATTGTACTTTTAAAGAAACGACGATGCGCGCGTATTCAGCTGTATAACCGTACTTGTATCGGGCATAGATCGAGTGTCATTAACGAGGGGTGCTGTCCAAGTTAAACTCGCCGACTTTCATGAAACTTGTACGTAAAAAAAGAAAACACGACAGAACAGTCGATACGTATTGTTTCTTAGCAGCCATCGTTTAGTTTGCAAACTACTAGGCTGCAGCTTATTCGTGTGTAGACGAAATTGCAAGGGAAGCTATTTTAATTTTCCGACTGTGAACGGTATAGTTGTTGAAAATGTACATATCGGGTATTTTTTCGACTTTCGGAGGGGACCATTTGGCTAGCGCTCCTCGCAAGTAAGAATCGCAGTAAGTCTTAACTCTGTACTCCACACAGGTGTTATTCCTAGATACGTATACTATCCCTATGAATTGTATCTCAATAGTGCTCTCTCGTTCGAATCGTTTGGCGCAGCGAGCCCCCTGCGCGTTGATACTATAGCACCGTTTTTATTGAATAAGAATCTAACTTGTACGACAGTGTAGATGAAATGGAATGAGTATCGATACTTATTTTTGAGACGTTTACCGTGTATTGTTTGACGGGTGTTTGAGCGCGATGTTGTATCGCGTTGTAATGACTGTTGAAAAAAAGTTGTGTGGGTCGGCGTTTGATATTCAAAACGCTGTCCGACCTTTACGAGGAACTAGTACAATTGCGTAATACAAATGAGAAGATAAAGTAAAAGAAGTGTCTTTTGATGCTGTGTAGGGAAGTATTATCGCGAAACAAACGTGTATAGCCGGACATTGATAAAAAAGAAAAAGAACAAAAAAATATGAATGAAGTAAATGAGAAAGATGTTAGTTTTGTAATGGTTTTTTTTTAGTCATCTTTAGCACAGCGGAATCTGTTTTCGAATGGGCCGTGGAGATTCAGCCGGGCCAATCGTTTCGACGCGATTGGCCACGTTATACCCCTTTGGCGCGACAATCTGACCAAAAATAAACCTTTAGACTTTTGACTGGATCTCTCTATCTCAGTCTGCCGGGAACGGTCCGTTAAAGCGCGTGCGATCGTCCAATTTTTCTCATACACCGATTCCTATCAACTTCCGGTTTTATTGTTACGTGTTAATAAAGTTCAGTAAACCCTGTCACGAAATTTCTTTGCGTAACACACTCTCGTATACACCGACGCCGCGACGCTACACATCGAACACACGGCCGATCTTAATTCGATTTCTCACTTCGTCTTGACCTTAATCTTCCGACACCGTCGAATTACCGGAATTAACATCGACGATACGTTTCGTAGCAGCATGTCGACGAACGTGAAACTTTCAGTCAAACGATCGACGCTAACAGAAACCACACGCACACGTTCTGTCATCGTTCCGGGCCCGAACACCGCTATACCGATATCCGTGATCATTGACCGTGGAATCGGAAGATACATTAATACCCCGCTTAACGTATAGACGATCAAGAAACTGCTACGTTATAAGAAACTTGCTTGCCAAAGGTAAAAATAACATGGCCAGACTCGAAATGTATTCTTTCACGAGGAAACTCGCATCGATCTCTGAACAATTCGTATGACGTTCAGACTTGCGTCTCCTTCCGCTTAATAATTTCGTGTCAGGCTTTTGAATTTATTCAACCCTTTGCACTCGGAGCTATTTTAACTCGGAAAATTAAACGTTTCTTCCGCGACCTAGAATAATTCCATTCTATATTAACTTTCTTTTTGTATAAATATAAAATTGATATAATACCTCATACAATACTTGAATGTTTAGTAATTAAAAATGGTACAGCAATTTTCAGTGGCGAGTCACGGTCACCACTCGAGTGCTAAGGGTTAAAAAGCTTCGACTATGTATTTACCTTTGATTTGCAACGACTGTTAAGTGTACTTACTAGCGGGCAAAGCGATAAAGCAGACAGTCTACAAAAATCTAAGATGACTGGTTAAACGAGGTGTTACTGTACAGGTGCACGTAGGAAGCGTATATAGGCTGCTGATTCGACACAGACACACCGTTTCGATTCAGTTTAGACGCGCCGGTGAAAGTAACGTCATACTGTGTCGCTGGGTCTATTGTTGATCAGCGAGCGGCGATTCTAGTCTGTCGAGAACTAAATTTCATTGAACGAGCGTGATCGATCGGCGATATAGTTTTTTCGGAACGCGACCGACGTTATACTGTTGCACAAGACACGGCGCGAAACGTGAAGATTTTCGGCGCCGCCGGACACGGTATTTCTGACGGATTAATAGTTAATATATCGAAACTCGCACGTGACTATTCTCTATTACTTTCATTGGTCGATTGGTTCGATTGTGTCCCGAGGCACAACTCGGCGATCGATAGGCATCCTCAGAAATTCTACCGGTACGACACGGCCGAAGAAGCGGCATTGGCAAGGTGTGCAGTGGCGGGTCGGACGAGGTTGTCTTTGTTCGTTCCATTACCGGAAGCAGAAAACATCGGAAGTTAAATTTATGTTGTCCGAACCTGAATCCGCTCCTGAAGGCACCGATCCCGCGCAAACGGACACGATGCAGCTGTTTCAAAAGAAAGGTACGAAAATCTCTTGCTGGCATTTCGACCCACCCGCTTCTTAGCCCTTTGCACTCGGAGATATTTGAACTCGAAAATTAAACGTTCCTTCCGACCTAGAATATTTCAATTCCCCATGATTTTTGAAATTTTGTTGATATGAAATTAGTACAATACCTCATACAATACCGAAATGTTTAGTAATTGATTGCTGACCCCTTTCACATTGTTCATTTTTTAATTATTGAAATTATAAAGATTCCATTAGAAATTATTCAATAAATTTCTAAACAGATTCAGTCTTGTAATTTTTATAAAACAGTATATATCCGATACATTTTGTATCCGGTACGGTTAGTGTTATAATGTAAATTTTTAATGTAAACAATATTTTGCATAATGCCTCAGAGGAGGCACCGTTCGAGTGCCAAGGGTTAAATTTATTCACCTAGCTGACAAACATCTAGTCTTAGTTCTCTAATCAACGTCTAGTAACTTTTATGTTATTGTTTCTTCCCGAGGAAACGGGTTTAATTATATTGTTTTTAGTATACGGCTATTGAAACTGCAAGGAAGCATTTCGAATAAATACAATCTTGTGCTTTTTATAATTTAATATAAAGTTGTCGCTTTCAGTGCCCCGTAGTTCGAGCGTTAAAGAAAATATATGTATTTCGATAATGCTCTGAAGGTAAGAATTATGATTTCTCGTTGACGTGCATGCATGTAGATTGCGTGTTTATTTATAGTTAACGATACGGTACTTTGATCGGAGACGTATATGTAAGTGCACGATGGAGAGCGACTTTTCTAGCACGCAAAGTACGAAGAATTATATTACTTATTCGTATGAAAATACGCAGGTTTTATTCTAGTAAATGAATTTCAAATTATAATGAATTTGATTTCCTCCACTAGAATGTCTTTGAAGTTTTATTGCAAAGTAATATAGGTTGAAGTGCTGAACGTGAATATAGTAAGGAAACCATTGTTGTGTCTTCGCACAAGGTTTCGCAAGCAAAAGGCTTGTCATAGTTATAGAGGAGGCACGCAAAAGGTGATTCTTGTTGCAGCAATTATCTCTATGCGAAGCGACCTGATTTTAGTAAAATACAATATAATTTTACCGCAAAAATCAGTCACGAGGGTAGAAACTTCTTGAACCTTGACCTATCGTCTAATTAGCTACGTATAGATTAACACTCTCCCCTTTTATCCTTTATTCATAGTCTTCGCAGTGGTCGTTGCGCGCCTGCATGCAGCAAGTGCGTGTTCGTGTGTGTATTTAATATAGCAATTTAATAATCATCCAACGTAAAACAATTTATATCCGGGATCAATTAACACACAATTGTAAGAATAAATTAAATGCAATCTTGGAAAATGATATAGGTAAAATATAGAACGAAAACATTTTAGCAGATCAAATAATTTTATCTGTGCCTATAAATTCATCCTATATAAATCAGAGTGAGATTCAGTTCATTTATTTTACAAAGGATCCTGTTATAGAAAATGTATTAACATTTTATTACGCTTCGTACCATAGTGAATTTCCAATATAATCATTGTTGGAATATTTTGCTTTGCCAGCATTCGTTTTCTCCAACTCTTTCGTCCTTTTTTAAAGAGATTCCCGAGTCGGTGATCTTGACCATACGCCAAATTGTAAAATTACGGGACAGAGAAAACTTTCGCTGTCAGCACTGTCAGCACCGTCATAAATCTATCTCATCGCGTATTGTTTGGCTCCGACTTAGATTCTGCTTTCAACCGTTACTACAAATTCATTTCCAAGTCGTATGCGAATGTGTATACAGAATGAAATGATTTTTAAAAGATATCTCTGATTTGTTGACTTATTGATTTGCGACAAATCATGCTGCCTTTCAACAGTCGGATGAAACATTTTTCAATACAGCCTGCACTCTTCTCCTCGAAGTAGACACGAACTTGTGACCTTCTCTGTATAACGATCACGTATGTGGTCACTTAATACTAATTGAGACCGAAATAATGAGCTATCGGTCAAGTGCCAGCGATATTACGCTTATCATAAATTTTTACAGTTTGACATCTTTCATCAATGCGTATACTGGCCAGGCGAAACCAAGGTTTTAAGAATAGAATAGTTATCTAAATCACGCAGAAGAGATCGAGAGATCAAAATTCACAGGGTTTACGATGCGAGTATCGGTCATCAGAATACCATAAACATATTTTTATTCTGTCTCTTATCACTCGAGTTCATAATTTTATCAGAATTATTGGCAAAACAATTTTTGTCGCGCTTTAACATTCTAGAGATTATTTATATTCACTGTCATCCTTTACAATTTCGATTAAAAGAAGTCGTGGTCTTGATCATGTGCAGTCATGAAGGCAAGTACGTCTTACAAATATTGTTATTTATTAAGTTATGGTTTTGTAACCGCTTGCACTTCTCTAATATAAACTTTTCTTCCTGACAAGAATTTCACTGAACTAACATGTAAAAAGAAAGTAATGCAGTAAAACCTAAGGGAACGGGAACTGTACGATCCAAGAAAAACAAATATCCGAAGAAGTGGAAAACAAATATCAGTAAAAAATTGGAAATTTTATATTTGTTTTCTGCTTTCCACAATTAATGTAGACAATTTCTATTTTACATGGAGACTCACAATGTCTTGAGAGTTATTGAACATTTTTTTAAGTGACTCAGACTCGCCGTTAAAAATTGCCGTATCATTATTCACAATATTGTTTACATTATTAAATATGTCGATATTTAATCAATTACGGCAGTTAAGAAAGACGTCTGGCCACGTGCTCCCCGAAATTCCGAGGATTATATCACCTTGGAGCTCCCTAGACGCTCCCATTGTCGGAAATAGTTCTGAATCAGGTGGGGTTCGCGAAGAAGCGACGTACGTGTCGCAAATATTCAGGGAAAATGCCGTATTCCCGGCAAGGATGCGCGGCCTTCTGCCAAAAACGTGACTGCCCTTGTACTTGGGGGACGCCCAACTTTTAGTCGTTAGGCAGAGGTCCATGAGGTCATTTCTCACAAATTAACACTTTTTCCTCATTTATTGCGTCTAGAATAGTCAAGAAAGCATCAGTGTTTTGTTACCCATACTCGGTTCACGTGCATCGTGTGTTTTGCGTATAATGCCGACGGTATTCCGTTTTTTTGAAATCACCTCGAGACCTCTGTTTTGATTCGATATTGCCTCTGCTCATGACGATCGTGCAACTTTTTGCTTTGCAATATGGCATTGCGACTTAATCAGATACGAGGTAAGCTGTACCGATATGCACGACACCACGAGCATAATAGCCTAGCACCCTTTTAGACAAAATAATTAGCAACCCTCCCACAGTATTTGGACAATAAAGTGTTTCAAATACTGTGCAATCCCCGTTTCAACAGTACTTCAATAAGAGTATCTCTTTTTTTTACATAGAAATCAATGCTGTATTGACCAATGTTGCTTCAGCAATGCTGAAGTTATTTGATTTAGCATTAACACTAAACCTTCCGAGCTTTGAAAGTAACTGGTACATGTTCCCTTATAAAAATGACAAGATTGATTTTATTTGTGCGACCCCTATTCTAATACGTGTTCTACTAAAGATATCTATACAACCATTCCTTATGAAATCATTTTTATTATTTCAATCATTGTAAAATGAAAAATCTGGAACCGGTCATTTTGACCGGTAGTGGTAGGTTTAGTGTTAAGTATCCGTTATGGTCTTTTTCACAGAAATAATTAAAACCTTGGACAAATTTGTTCTTTAGTAATACTGTCTGAGTAAACAAATATTTGGCAATAAATAGTTTACCTGAAAATAGTTCACGCACCAAACAAAACTTTGGCTATTATTTTAATAGTGCGTGTATCCTTTTCATTAGGATTCATACATGTTTTTTTATCAAATAATTATTTTAATTTTGCTCGAACATTCCTGCGTCTGTCTCTTTCTAACAGACAAAATAAAAATTATTTATATATATAAGAAATCTGAAAATAGTGTGGAATGTATACGAATATACTTAAAAAAGTAATAATTAGACTGCGGATCCTTATGCATTTATGAAGAAATTAGTTGGGCGAAATATAAAACGGTAAAAGATTTTAAAAATTCAAGAATGTTGTAACGTTGCTTTTAATATATCAAAGTCGTTAAGGGATGAAATCATTTTTATGTTATTCGTGCTTCCCATAATCGTAATAATATACGTGTGAATAAAAATATATTACCCGATATACTGTTGATTTAATGACTGTCTTGTGATCGTTGAAAATACACATTTCGAACAGTTTTCGAAAGGTCAAGTTTAGGGCGGTATGGCGTCGTTGGTTTGATTAGAACATTTTTAATACTCTCACGTAACTCTCGAGAAACCGTAGACATAATATGTACAAATGCTAAGGTTGTTCGTGATGCAAGAAGGTTTTAAACGAATTAAAGTTCCGTCGCCAAGAATAGGTTAGAATCACGTCTGCCTCAACATTACGACACCTGTTTCTTAAACATCAGTCGCCATTCATGCAACAAACTCATCGTCCGCGTAACTATTTCCCGTGCGCCGATCGCCTCGAGCTGTTTTGTCACATTTGTCGTCCGTTAACATCGCCGGATAAAACAAGCACAGTTGCGATCATGTCGGGACGTGAACATCACTCAGGTAACACAGTGCTAAAATTATCCGAAAATCAGTCACGAAGCAAAATAATCGCAGTAAACGTCTCGCATTAAACATTGGAACCGAGTCTCGACTTCAATTCTGTCATCGGAAGTAAGCATTGTTTTCCGTGAAAGTAAAACAAAACCATTTCGCACGTGTTCATCGCACGGTAATTTATAACTCTCACATCAACAAACATTTTTTTCTGCGATATTCGAATTACAATTTGACGGCTACGAGTCGTAAACTTTCAACGAAGTGTAACGAGTGTTACGTCGAAAATGTACCGTAGTTCCACAAAGTATTTCAACATTAACTCTTTTTCGTAAAGAAGAACAGTGCAATCATAAATCTTATCTTCATTCATTTTACATAATGTACATGATGAAACAAATGCGACACGTTTGTTCTCGACAATTCTATAAGTTGAAACATTTCTAACAAGATTAGAACATTTTTTTAAAGACTGAATCTGGACTTATCTTAATTCATTTTTTCCTAATATATGTTTGTACATGATGCAACAAATGGGACACGTTTGTTCTCGACAATTATATAAGTCGAAACATCTCTATAATAACGTTTTTTTTTAACATTGAATTTACCGTAGAATTGAAGTTTGGTACATCATAAGGGCTTTACAAGAACGAATTCGTTATTCATTTCTGTTTTATAAGTCTACTTAAAAAATCGTATATCAAGTTGTAGGGGTGTTTGTAATAGGGAAGCTGCAATCTTCAAATCCGTGGTAGATTCAGTGACGAAAAACGTTTCCTATGTTTCTAGACATGTTTCTATTTCTATCATCAGCTCGAATACTTCTAGGAGTCACGGTAAATCAATATAAATGTATTGAAAGAACGGAAGAATCGAAGGTGGAAGTGGACGCCTTGTTATTGACATAGGAATTAGAGTATGTGTACTAACGGTCGATAGGAGGCGAGCAGTACTTGCTCAGCAAAATATGATATCGATAAAGAATACAATAGGAGAAATTGTGAAGGGGAGACCGCGATCTAAAAGTTGCGATTTTGAAAAACATATAAAATACTAAGTGATGCCAATCTATACTAATATGTATAGTGGTTTGCTCCGGACGCTTTTACATTCAAATTTTGAAAATACTTTGGCAGAAAGCCTGAAGTCGTTTGGTCCATTTATAGTAGAAGTGATTCTGATTTAGTGTGTGCCATCAATTACGAGACTTTATTTCTTCATGTTTCACGTAAGTGTCCGCCGTTAGTCGCTTATCTCCTAACGCAGTGATCGGAAAACTGCGACTCTTCCACGAATGACGCGTTTAAAATAGATTTTTAAAATTTTAACTGAATAGTATTTTAATCCAATTTTAAGGGGGTAGACTCATTTCTCATTTCTCGATAATGCAAAGATGGGATTTTTCAGTAGTCAAAAGCGCTAAATAAAAGATTAATCTAAGCCGCAATCGCCCTCAGAAGTCCTATTTTTACGTTTGCGGAGTGTAATTTGCATTATTCGGCAGCATGTAGTTATCACAGCTTTATGAAAATAGTTACCAAAATAGTGGCCGGAATTAATATTCGGACGCTTTAAAAAAGACGATAACTTTTTTAATATTGTACTATACGATTTGAACTTTTTCGGGAAGTTAGATTACTACAATTAGTTTACTACAGAATGTGAATAGAAATTTTTTCAAAAATTGCAATAGGTCGGAATTGTAGAAAAAATACTAAAAGTCGCATTTTATTTAGCAGTTCTCACTACTGAACTCACTACTGACTCACTACTAAACCCCATCTTTGCATTATCGAGAAATAAGGAGGCGCATTCCGCACCCTTGCGTTCCTGGAAAAACGAGTTTACCCCCTTAATAGTATTTTAATCCAATTTTAATGATTAAAAGCACAGTTCTTGTGAAGGAAGGCTTTAAAAAGAAATCTAAATCGTTGTGCTACTAATATTTGCCGACCACTGTCCTAGCGCGTGTCAGCGGTGCGACTGATGCGAGTTGAAAGGACGTGTATGTACTAAATTAAAACGTTAATCGTTTCCAGACAGCGAATTGGGTACGCGGATCCGTCGCAGCGGCTCTCTGAGGATACCCAAGTCTCCAACCATCGATCGCAACCGATTACACGTGTCCTCTTACGATGGAAAGTTGAGCAACGTGCAGTGGACTCCGGATAACTCTGATGATACGCCAGTCCGGCCCGCCAGGCACTCCGCACCTACGATTGACGCACCTGCGCCGGAATACCTTGCTAGGAACCTCCTGCAACTCGGCTGCCCGGTCGTGTCGATGCCCACGTAAGTCCTTCTGATTTAACGTGGCTGTGTTCCGAATGGCTCCTCGAATCTGTCCGGGTCTATTTCTACTCGGTTATCAAACCTAACAAAGTATCATCGTCAATGGTTTCCCGTGGACCGGAATACTGCGCACATTATTTCGGAGCGAGGCTGGACTGTGCGTTGCGGTTTACCATGACTGAGAGGTGTGTTGACTACAGAACATACGACTCGGAAAAGTTGCTATCCAGTGAATCTCACAAGAAAGTGGTTACACCGTGAACAATACACGAAGGTGACTCTCGTTACGATCGCATCAGTTCCCACACGTTCTTGCCAAATTTATCTCGGCTCCGTCGGGAGCTATGTATTTCTCAATTAGGATGTTTCTTGGATGGTTCTATTGCAATTTCTTCGATGGGAGACAGCACTATATTGAAACTTAGTATTGGGTTTATTTTTGTTGTTGATCTTAAAAGTTCTGAAAAATGTTTTGAGAAGATTCACATAATTACGGAAGTTATGAAGCTGAACGTAGCTAACTTGAAAGATGCAGATTGTAGGAACAGTCGTTTGAAAGTTTGAAGTTGAACAACTCCTGTTGGAACTACATTTTTAAGAACGATGTACGTCGTAACTGGACTGCGGATCTTTATGAAAAAAAACTGATTCGATTGTATAAATTAATTGTGAGCGACATCGACGTTGCACGTAACATAACAATGTGTTTTAGTTTGTTCTCACGATTATTATCAAGTATCATTTTCATTTATCTTTTTCGTTTTGGTCATAAAATATAGAAATTGATTTTTCATATTGAAAATGGTCACTCGTAATTGTTCTAGCAGCAGTTTGTAATTCGTATTGCTTCGTTCACGAGTGAACTTTTAATATCAATTAAATCTGTTTTTAATAATTGAATTGTTTGAATGCTTCTGGGCGTACTTTTGTTTTTTAGATGCTTCGCATAACTATTCTCGACAGTATCGCGATTCGTTCAATTTGGACCGAGATCGCAATAATTTCAGTTATGGTCATGATCACCATCGGAAAGGTGATCTGAATAATATTTACAGTCATTGTAAATTCACAAGACAAATTCAGCCATAGCTGTAAACTGAAATTCATCGGATGGCTAAAACGGAAATTCACTCAGGAATACGATGATCAATAATATTCGGTCTATGGGTATCGTCAATTTTGTTTCAAACAATATATAATAAATAAACTGAAAACCAAATTTGAACAAATATTCTGCTTGAATCGAATTTAATACATACGACAATTATTTAAATAACTACTCACATAAAAAATATATTGTGTTCGTAACTAATATACTCTCTGTCATTTTATTATCATGATTGTCATCCTATACTGTCCTGCTTCGTGTCATTAATTTATTACCATCTCATATTAAAATGATTCGAATTCACCGTGGAATGTGTAAAAACTTTTGTAGAACTTTACCATTTTTAATCTACATCGCGTTTCGTTCTTTTATAGAATTACAACTGGAATGAGATATTGTCGTTGAAGGGAAAGTTTTGTAAAACTACGGTCAGAAAATTGGATTCGGAAAAGAAAGTTTCGTGATGTATTATAATGCTAACGAGCATCGTACATCTCAGAATTGTGGTCTAAATTTCAAGCAATCAGTTTATCAATTCATGTTTACCAATGTATATATTTTAGGTGGCAATAAATGTACAAAGAATTATTTAAAATACATGTGGTGCCACAGAAGATATATACATTTCTATTATATTTATATTTACTTATAAAGTAAAAAAGGAAATATTTGAGAAGCAACCAGTTTATCAATTAACGTATATATTTTAGTTGGCAATAAATGTACAAAGAGATATTTAAAAATACACGTACTGCCACAGAAGATATACAGTGACTCCCACTAATATTCGGACATTCTTAAAAAAGACGATAAATTTTTTAATATTTTACGATTTGAACTTTTTTGGGAAGCTAGAGCAATTAGTTTGCTACAGAATGTAAACAAAAATTTTTTCAAAAATTGCAATTGATCGGAATTGTAGAAAAAATACTAAAAGTTGCATTTTACAACTTTTTTATGTGGGCCTATATTGAAAATTTAAAAAATACGTTTTGTAGATCTGGTTTAAAGATGGTAAAAATTTGCTGATTTTCACGATTTTTGGCCTATAACTGCAATAAATCTAAAGATTCTTACATCTTTCAATGCCTGTCGTTTTTTCTTTCATAGTGCATATACATAATTGACACAGATGTACGAAACGTATTTTTTAAATTTTCAGTATAGGCCCACATAAAAAAGTTGTAAAATGCAACTTTTAGTATTTTTTCTACAATTCCGATCAACTGCAATTTTTGAAAAAAATTTTTTTCACGTCCTGTAGCAAACTAATTGCTCCAGCTTCCCAAAAAAGTTCAAAACGTGTAGTACAATATTAAAAAAGTTATCGTCTTTTTAAGAGTGTCCGAATATTAGTGGGATAGGTTAGGTTAGGTTAGGTTACTGTACACGCACAGTGTATTTGAAATTTTTCCCAGCAGCGTGTCCGTGGTAGCGGGAATCGCGTGCGATTGGTTACGCCACTGGTCACCGGTATACACCGGTAGTCCCTTAATGAGGAAGTTATTTTCATTTTGCCAGGCTGTGGGGCAATTAAACGTTCGCCGTGTAAACATATAGCGACTTGAGACTGCGCACGTGTATCGTTCTGTCTCATCCACGCGCTTGTTATAGAGAAAAAGACAGAGAAAGAGGAATACGGAGAGAAAGAGTCATGCGATTTGGGCTAGTCCCGGGAACAACATTTCCGATCAGCTGACCGCCAGCACCCGCTGGTCCCTCTGTCGGTAGATTTCCGTGGAGCGGGTGCAGCGAGTGCAGCGATGCGATCTCTGTTGCATCGGTGTTGGTGCACATGTCCCCGGTGTATGTATGTGTGCGTGTTTTTGCGCTCATGTCCCGCTAACTATATCTAGGAGCGTGGTGTTCGGTCAATAGCTGGCGGGACTGGCGCAGACGCGGCTGAACAGCTGAGTGTGCGTCCGCTGTACATCCAACGGTGCTGTACCATTGGTGTACATCTGCGGAAGTGTCGTCGACTAGCGAGGAGTTTGCTAGAGCGCGGACTGCACCGCGTTCCACCACGCACCGCATTGCCGTATTCTCGATGCAAACTTTGCAAACGTCTTTGCGGTACACGCCGTTCCTCGTCTATCCCGTCCGGGTCGAACGAAATCTCTCCGGGACACATTCGATCTAGAGAGGTGTCGGTTTTGCGTGTCAGAAAACGCACGCGGAAACCGGACAGTGCGTACCACACGTCTACGACGTTCGGTGTCTTTCCAATCTGGTCGAACACCGCGAGAAGATTCTTTTCGAAAGAATAAGTCATAGTGCCGATCGTTGAAAGTCTCTCATTAATCCGCAGCTTCCGAGAGCAACGATAAGACACCGCTCTGTGATCGTATTGACCGCGCCAGCTTCCGAGCTGGCCTCATTTTCTCCGGAGAAAGTCGCCAGAGTCTGTTAGTGCGCGTAAAATGAAAAACGCTACGAGGATACAGGAACTTTATTAACCAGCGTTTCCGCTCGCTTGGAGGAGAGTCATTTGCGAGTCGGTTTTTCGCATGCAACTGTGAATCGGTAACGTGGGACAGTGGCGCCCCACTACCGGACCGAATGCTACGATAACACTCATCGCAGGTGTGACTTTTTTTTCAAAATCCGTTCTCTAGTTTTCTATTCGATCTTGAACCCTACGACCGTTGATATTTCCAGTAGATTCCAGTAGCTAGGATTATGGGAACGTTTTACTACGCTCGTTATCCCGTGGTCGACCTTTCATCTCGCGAATGAAAATGGAACCGCTTGTTTCCGTTATGTCTTCGACAGTGTCTTGACATACCCACTCAAGCTAGGAAGCGACGCGTGTTCTTGTAATGCACGAATCCTGTATAGGTTATAATTTACATATCTTACTACACATACAGTCAGTGTAGAAAGTATTCGTACACCCTTTAGCCCCTTACCCCCTACGATTTATTTGACGATTTCAGTGATTAAAGCTTTTACTGTGATTTTTAATTTCTTGAAAAAGGAGAATCTTTATATCTATTGTACGCCTATATGTTCTCCAATAGCTGTGCATTAAAAAAACTAAAGTAGAATTTTATTTCGGTTTAAAGGAAACTAAATTAATAAAATTTTGAAATCGTGATCTCCACTTTTTCTTTCGCAATTGCGACCAATAAAAATCCTTCTACCGTCTCGAAAAAATTCAATTTGTTTGGTCCACATTGGACGAAATTGGTCGTCTTCGAAGGATGTACGAATACTTTTTACACTGACTGTGCATACGCTTCTCTCATGTATGTCCAGTTATTCCATCATGTTTCTACCAATTCTGTGGACTTTCACGGCATTCTCAATGTTTTCTACTGTAAACAAGTCCCCGACGACAAGGGGACGAAAGAAGACAGCGGAAAGAATCATCACGACATCTGTGAAATGTTCTCGGAGGTTTCGTAGATTGCGTAATACGTACACGGGCGATTCGATCATTTTCGAAACGCGGTTTGGCCAATAAGTCTTCTCTCGTCCTTGGAGCTTGCTCCGCTGAAAGAACGTTGCTCGAACGTTGTCCATATCGATAAAAGGAAATCAAGAAGAGTTTTTGGCCTGTCCAACGGCAGGATAACGTTTCGCGTGATTCTCAATCGATAATGAATCACGTAGAGCATCACGTTTGTCGAGCTTCGCATTAGAACGCGGATTAAGGTGTTAGCGGATTCACGTGTTTGATTAGATCCCCTTGCACGATGGAACACGGTTAATGAGACACGTAAGAAATTACGTAGCGCCGCGAAAAGCCATTGTGTACGGACGAATCAGCCATTGCTAAAGACGATCGAGGTATGCGAAATGATTTGTTGTAATATCTCGGAGATTTCGTTGTTTCAGACCTCGTGGCGGTGCAGAGCCTCCGCACGGTAGCGATAGCGATGAATACACGACGGCTCACGGCCATCATCAGCAATCGGGTCATGGTCATGGTCAAGGACAAGGGGATGCCTACCACGTGCCCAAAGTCCACGTGTCGGGTCCACCGAACAATAATGAATCCTCTTCTGCCTTCAATGGGTGAGCAGAATATTTTTATTTTTATTCCTGACGTTCGCCGTCCACTTGTTTACTTTTGTACTTATCGCTGTGCCTGAGAGGTGAATTACGGCCGAGCTTCTCTTGCACACTAGCATGAATACATTACGTTTCTAACACGCCGACCGCTGCGATGCACAGTCTTCCAAAACGCCGGAAAGCTGGCCAAGACACTCGTTTTCGGCGTTGCTTATTTTATTGAAGATGAAAGTGTCGGACGATATGATTTTTCTTTACGAAACCGGATATTTTAAACTCTATCTGTTCATACATGATCACGGAAGTATTTCTACTATTACAGTTTCAAGGAATAATTTTCAATAAAAAAATTATTCTCTGAAGTGTGCAGATTTAATTATTTATGAAGAAATAAGAATAACAGTCCTCAGTATTTGAATGAAGAAACACTGAACTAGAGATATAATGTAGCAATGTTAAAATTAATTTTTGAAGCTAATTTTTATAGCTCCTTGTTGTTTGAACTATTACATAACGATATTATCACTAGACAGCGGATCTTGTGTGTTTATAACAGAAATGAGTAGGTGTAATTTAAAACAATAAAAACATTCGAAGAATTTAAAAATACTGTTATATTGTTTTCGACTTATTAACCATATTAACACTAAACCTATCGAGCCTTAAAAGAAACTAGTACATGTTCCCTTGTATATAAAAATGACAAGATTGATTTTATTTAGACTTTGTGCAGTTCCTATTGTAATATGTGCTCCACTAAAGATATCTGTACAATCATTTCTTATGAAATTATTTTTATTATATCAAGAATCAAATAAATAAAATAAAATAAAAAATCTGGAACCGCTCGTTTTGACCGGTGATGGTAGATTCAGTGTTAAGAAAGAAAATAAATGTCCATTTCATTCCAGTTCGTTGCAATTCAGATAGAAAATTTTGATTTTGCATAAAGATCCGCCGTCTAATATCATCACTCACATGAACAAAATTCTTTACTTAGGAAAATAATCCTATGACCACCTTTTCGACGGTTTGAAACACTGCGCGATGCTCACCCGTGACCGGAATTTGTTTTTATGGATTGACCATGTTGGTATTGACGGCTAGCTGATCTTGGCAAGGTCGCTCCGCCGAAACATTCTGACAACGCAAATATGCTACGTGTAGAAATACAGTGGCTCTTATTAATGTTCGAACACTCGTGGAAATTTTCATCAACATCAGTCAACGTTGCAATGAGCTACAAATATTTAACCTTCTCTCTGTGCACTGCTACTCTAATGTTAACCCTGTACAGGGATATAATTATACATTTTTGAAGCAAAATAAGTACACAATACTTAAAAATTTTTAGCATATCACAGATAGCATTCCTAGAAAATCTTTGGAAATTTTCTATTCGTCAACTTTTTATTTCCAGCTTTATTAGCTTGGGCTGAATTTGCACCCCATACACAGAAAGAGGGTTAAAGATGGCGAATATTGCAGTTTTTCGCCTCCTAGAAGTGTTGAAATTATTTAATTCAATAAGTGGGGGGCTAACTTCTAGGAGGCCAGTTTTTCACGATTTTCAGCCTATACTTGTAACAAATCTAAGATCTCCTGCAGTTTTTTTCCACATCAACCGATTTTGATAAAAATTTCAGAATACGTATAATCGATACAGATCTACAAAATGTATTTTTTAAAATTTTCGATATAGGTCCACACGAAAGGTTTTAGACGACAACTTTTAGTATTTTCTCTGTAATTCCAACGAATTCTAAATTTTTTTAAATTTCTTTTCACGTCATACGGTAAACTAATTCTTCCAACTCCTCAAAATCCAAAGAACTCCAAAAAAATCCAAGTCGTGTTTGAATATTAATAAGAGTCACAGTAAGTGACTCTTCAACTTCACACGTAGGTACACATACATCTTGTACACTATAAGTATCTTTCCGATTTGGAAACTTTTGATCGTGCCAGTGGCTGCGAATTAATTTCGCACGCATGTTAATTGAACTCCCGTGTATACTCACGCGATATGATCTCATCGAGACGTCTACCGGCGTTGATAAGTATTTTCACCTGCGCGACATCTTATCACGAGAGCGAACACGCACGGATTCTTGTGTTCTGCATTGTACGGCGCGTACATTTTCGGCGACGGTGGTGCGATTAATGAGCGCGCTATAAATAATTCATGTAACAAAGTAACTCGATTCCTTCGATTTACGTAATTGTAGAAAATAGACACGTGAGTAGTGTTGTGTGGGTGTAATCAGGTTCCTGCTGCAATTAATTCGATAGTTTCCGAGGGATTCGCTGATAACAAGTATTCGGGATTGTGGGATTATATTTGTGTCGTAAAAAATTTCTCGGGCATGCTGGAAAGTACTTAAACGCTATGGAGTTGATGAGAGAGGTAAGGTATAACAATGAAAGTAATATACACTCTTGTGCAAAAGGAAGAAGCACCCAGTATAATCATAAGATATAATCACAAACGATATCTTTATGTAAAAATTGTATTGCACAATGATTGATTTATTGCATTTAAAGTATTAGATAGTCCGCAATAACACGTATATTCTCAGAACTATTCAATTAAACAGCGGAATCATTTTTCAAAACTTACTGTGTTCTTATTTGATTTTTTACGCTTTTCTATTAAATATGGCCGGGTGCTTCTTTCTGTTACACGGTAGTGTATATCTTTATTATATCTATACATAGAACGTATTAAAAGATAAGTACACGGATTAGTGTATATGCGACAAAGATCGGCAGAAACGTGTTTCGAGGGTAATATTTAGAGAAAGTTTATATTTCGAGCTGTAGATGTGTCGATATACTGATTTGAAAATATTAACAGTACGTATGTTGATAAAATATATGACAACTCACCTGACGATATTATCGGAGATTATTATCGTTTTTGTATCCTGTTAATAATAGCAAATGATAATTCGAAAGCCCGCGGTATCAAGTTTCGACATCCATCAAATTGTAATCTATACTAATTAATTATATATATATTTGTCTCGTGCATCGTACAACTGATGTACGATCACTGACACGTTGAATAATTTATGGAAAGTGCGAAACATATATTAAACAATTAAATAATATAATCTTTATTAATAATCTATAAAAAAAAATTCACGTTTTACGTGACAATAAATAATTTGGAGGTATTTGATAGTAATTTTACAAACAGTTGGGATGGAACTGTTGATTCACAGTAATGTTAATATATTTTATAACACCAAGCGAATATTGCGTGTACAATATTCGGATGCCCTGGAAATGTATGCTAATTATATTACACGTAATCGATACTTCCCTCACGTAATACAATAGATTTTCTACTAATTAATACCTGTGATTATACATACATACCCCGCATTTGTAGTACATGTATCATTCAGACCACATGGATTGAACCTGTGATTTTAAACAGTAACAATTTCCGAAGTGGGACGAAAGAAAGGAATTATTTTAACACGAAAACTAAACATTTCTCCTGACCTAGAATATTTCCATTATAACGATCTTTTTCATTTTATGCATATTAAGCTGCAATTTACTCATGCAATACCCAAATGTTTAGTAATTTATTTGATATAAAATAATTTACTAACGTAACAATTATTTTACATAACTGACATATTTAGTGATGCCTTAGAGTCGCCACTCGAGTGCTAAGGGTCAAGTCTAAAACATTGAAAACACAAAGAAAATTTCCATTCTATATGATCTTTTTCATTTTATGCATATTAAACTGATTGAAAAAGCTTGTTATGTTTACAAAATAATGTGAAATAGTTATTTCTAAAGCTCCATAAACCTAGTGTTAGAGTCGCCACTCGAGTGCTAAGGATTAAGTCTAAAAAAGTTTATTTATTTATTAAACTACCACTAAATCTTTGATCTGGAGCACTGTGGAACTCGCAATGATACTTAGGAAATTTTTTAAAGATGTCCAATTCTTTATGGGAAAGGGAGCAGAGGTTGCATAGGGTTTGTACACATTAAAACTTCCATAGTTATCAACCTCGGACACGCAGAGGGCCCGGGAACTTTTACGAACGCATCCGGTGCATACACTACCATACAAAAGTATCCGGACCCTTACATGTTTGTTGATATCCTGTAACATAAATGGTTGACTTAAATTTTATACATATATTATGCAATTTAGTTTCTCTCTGATAGCAAGCTGTATTAAAAAATAGTGAAACTACTACAGCATTGATAAATATCCGACTTCTGTGGTTATTGGGATACTTATGAACGATAGTGTATCTGTAGCGCAGCGCATCGTCTAACATTAGTGTGTGGGATCAATTGCAGTTAGAGTGGACCAATAGAAATAAATGAGAGTGTAACAAACGACACATAATTTACGCGATTGATCCCAGGATAAAGTGACTGTGCACTTTGTTTTAGCTAAATCGAAAGAAAAACGGGAAATACAATTCGCCAAACGTGAACCGAATAAAAATCTATTTTTCATTAATTCGTATAAACAGATTTAAGGTCTGTTTAACATGAAAAATAATGTTGATCCGCTTAATACGCGGAGGATTATACAAAATCACAAATTAATGGTTGCAGTAAAAAAATCGTACGACATTTATCAGTTAATTACCTGATAGGGAGATATCGGTTTTGATAACCAGATCGATCGATACATTCTATATCGTAGCATTATTTTTATGACCAATTTTCAACACCGATTTAACGCCAGTTTTATCAAGTGTGTTTTCAAAGATTTTGATTTTTTCTTTGTATTAATGATAATGATGGCGTCATCGGAAACAAAGGAATTCTGCTGCCATGTTTCCATTGAACTGTAATTGCGCGCACGTAGGGTACATACACCGTTGCACATCGTCGAACCGATTTCCCATTAGTAAATGAGCTTTCAGGATTGGTCTTGTATTTTTAGATCAACTTTTATACACTCAAGGCTGTGGCATCTGTTAATCTATAAATACGTCGTTCGGAAATTCCTTTTTCTCCGATGTATCGATTCCTGCTACGAGGTTTCGATTCACCGTCTATAAATGTGTTAACATTGTGTTTGGCTCTCGAAAGAACGAAAACACGTATGAACTTCCCGTGAACCGAATCGATAGCAGTGATTTTGAAATCAAATCGGGAAACCGAAAATACGTGTATTTATAGGATAACCCAGTGGTCAGCATATGGCCTTGCTAATATAGCTGCTGGAACTAATTAAGTAGCGATGTCAGTATAGGTTCATGGCATTTAGTCCTGGTAAATTAATGTTAAGGAACACGCAACAGAAAATCTATTCTAAATTTGAATATCCGTGACCAGGCATCTCCGATTACCTGCAATTTTACCTTGCATTAATAGCTCCTCTATTGCATTCACCAAGGCAGAGAATTTATGCATTTATAGCAAAATTGAGAAGATGAAATTCAAAATTGTTGAACAATTTTTGAAATTGAAGAGATGTCAATATATGATTTCTCCTCTATTAAAATCACTAAGGGAAGAAATAACATTCAATTATTAGTTTCTATTTCTTGAAATCGATGCAGACAATTTTTATTTTGCATAAAAATCCGCAATCTAGTCATATTTGGAACAGGATTCGTTAAACTACGTAGCCTTTGTAAATTAAAATTTGGAGATTTATTTTATAACGTATTTTCCATTCTGTTCTACTACTTTCTGCCATTTTTAAGGTATTTTGAATTTTAACCCTCGAGTGGTGACTCAGAGTCGCCAGCAAAAATTGCTGTACTATTATTCAAAATATTGTTTACATTATTAAATATGTTTGTATTGTATGAGATATTATATAAATTTTATATTCACATAAAGAAAAAAATTAATATAGACTGGAATTATTCTAGATCGGAAGAAATGTTTAATTTTCGAGTTAAAGTAGCTCCGAGTGTAAAGGGTTAATTTAAAAACACTGCGAACTTTTTGATTTTTTATCCTAATTTAATTATCTTCGTCGTTACAGCAATTTGCTAATGTGATCGTTGATGAAACATGCGGGAACAGAGATACTTCGCATATCCGCCACGATAATTCGCAATTCCTGCGCTTGCACGTGATTATCTGCACGTTCGCGCGGATTTTTATTGCATATTTGTTTTTCATCCAAACATTCCGCTCCCTGTTTGTATGAAATCGCATCGGCTTAAGAGTCAGATGGTTTTTGTACGCTAAGAAGGAATGTGCAGAACGTGAGGCCTTGTAACTAGCAATTTTATTCATAATGTTCGATTAATAACGATTCTTCTTCTTCCGATCAAGTTCAATCAATTTCTGCGCATTTATTGCAAAATTGTGAAGAACTTTACAAGCGGAACGTTCGCGCATAACAGGTTTTTTGAATGTAGTTTCGAGAATAATCTAATCTCGTGGATTATACAAAATGGGACAAGCATCATTACAATTGTATGATCCGTTGCCTCTTACCACATGGAATTATATTCTAAGGTTTCTTAACGGTAGCTTTTGATATTAAGGTTAATCTTTCTGATCCAGTTTTAGTCAGTTATTGCAGTCCTAGACGAGGGGCTCCTGCCTATCATTATTGCCTATATATAATATATATCCAAGATTAAGGGTTTTATTTCGCGGAAATACTTTTAGAGTAATATTGTGCTGTCTATCAATCTTTGTTAGCGGTGGATTCAATTATTCAAAAGCTTTACGACACAGAATGATCTCTGATGCTTTAAACACGCCAGATTTCTGCTCACAATGTATTCGGCTTTAAAAAGAAATATTTAAATATCGATCATGCTATTTGATCGAAATTTCCCGAAATGTTTTCGGACGTACAGATCAAAACAATCTATTGCTGGAAATATATCTCTCTTATTTTAATATCCAATATTTCTATTTTTTTCATCTCTGCTTGAATCTTCGATGGTTTCGCAAACGATTCATTGTGCGCGGATTTATGGCAGGCATAAAACTTTGACAAACATTAGGCTTGCGGAATCGTGCGACTGATTTTACCCAGAGTTCACGTGAAATCAGCTCTGTACCGATTTTATATTCTGGGAATGATAAGGTTCGTGATACCGCAAGATTGCAAACAACGTTTCTTTTTTTCTAGTATCGTTGTCACATTTGCTTCGGCACTATTCCCGGGTAAACAGTGCCGCCAGATCGAGTTTTGTGTCTCCACTCTACCTTCCCCCTCTACGACGCTATTCCCCGCAGTTCCACGGTCCGGTCACGTGACGTGTTCTGTCTTTGTTGTGCAGAGAGAGGGTAACTTCTTCCCCTCAATCCGTGTTTTCTCCCGTCATTTAGCGACACTGCGGGTAAATGGCACGAAAGTTTTGTGACGAAACTCGTAAATCGTTCACGTAAGCCGCATCTTGCATCTGTTTAGTTTTGGGTGAAGGTTTTCGGAAACTGTATTTACTCTGACAAACCCTGTGCTACTTATAAGTAGACTATGTTATGTAGAATAAGAATTATTCGCGTCTATTGCAAGAGGCAGGAGTTGCACAGGCTTTTAATAATTATAATGAGCAGACTGCGGATGTTTATGCAATTTTCAATTTTTGTAGGCAAATTTTAAGAAAGCGAAATCATGTGAAATGTTATTTTCAGTGGCAGTAGTCTTTGTAGATCTGAAATAAATAAAAATCGCTCTAAATTATGTGGAATTTTATTTTATAGCATTTTTCGAACATTTTTTGAAGCCAGTCTAATAGTGAGTCACAAATAACACTAAACCTATCGAGCACTAAGAGCGATTAAAATGAGCCAACAAAAATTTAGCTTCCGAAAATGACAAGGCTCTGTTTGTTTAGATTTTGTGCAATTCTTACAACAATATGTGCTTGGATAAAGAGTTTGATCGAATCAATTTCCGTGCAAGTAACTTTATAATTTCAATAATTCTAAAATGAGAAATATAAAACCAGTATTTGATTAGCACTGGTAGGTTAAGTGATAATATGCTGAAATTCTTACAATCTTTTGATACTATCACTATATTTCGTGTTTCACCGACTCACTTTCGTCATAAATGCATAAAACGAGTGAATTCACCCATTGCAAATTGCAACAAGAAAACGCGGAAGATTTGATATACTGTATCATTCCACTTTTCTGTGAGACTTTTTATTCATAATTTCGTTTCATAACCTCGAGCAATGTGATTTCGGGTGATTGGCACCGAAGTCGTGTGTAGGAAGTAGCGTGGCGTATGGAATTGCGTAATGGCAAGTTTATACAGAAGAATAAATGAAGATTCTTGCAGTTTCGCACGAACCACCATACATACACGCGTTGCGCAATACGTCACATCAGTTGCTGTACCGTTTCTGTGTGCATCATCTCCTGAGGGAAATATCAAGTGAAAAGTTCTCACCAGAATTTACGACGCTGTGAAATTAAATTAGGTGGATTGTAAATAAGCGATACAGAAACAAGGTTTTCCTTTCTTTTTACTGTTTATACATATCTTTTACACTTGTGTCTGTTCCTTAAGAAAAATTTCGACGTTGCCATTCAGACGATGCAACACATTTCGTATAATAAGTGCATAATAAATGCATAAAGATCCGCGCAGTCTAACTATATGGAATTCATTTAGTGTAAAAAAAATTTCCCTTTCCTTTAAATTTCTTTCATAATTACGGGCACGTTTCAAGTAACTTTTCCCTTTGCAAAAATATCCTCCGTGGCTTTGTTAAGGAGTAACCCGCGAAAAAGACGGATGAAACAGAGCCCGGCGATGGCATTGGCCGAGCCGAAATCGGTCCTCTGTACCCGCGCACCGATTGGTCTGTCTCTTTCCTTGATAACTCTTGAATAAAGCCTCGGAGAACATTATCGCAAAGGAAAAAGTTACTTCATATTACCTCTCAAGGAAGTACAACATTTTTAGCTTCCCTGTATAGCGATTTATCTGTCCCTTGGCGTAAACGCGCGCGACGAGTGATATTGCACCGATGTTCCAACGAATATAAAAAAGCCCGGCAACAATTTAAAGGGGGCTCGTTAACGCACGTGCAATATTTCCCCGGCTAACGACGCGTCGCGACGATCACGAACAAAGAAAACTTGGTCTGTGGAAGTCACTTAGCGGTTCAATTGGACGCTCCTCTTTCTCCCATCATCGGTCCGTGCCGCAAATGAAGTCTCATTGCCTGCAAGCACGTGTACCGCATACAGGTGTGCACGTGCCTTACATGTAGATACGTATCTGGAAGAGCATAATGCTCGCGAGACCGATGGAACCGGCGCGGCGAAAGAAGCAAAACCGAGAAGACCAGGAATAAGAGCCGGAAGGTCCGCAATTAATCCGACAGACAGCGGCGACCCACCGAAGCCTCGTGTGACAACCGACATTGGATTTGCGTCACATAGAATTGGCTTCCTATCATATTTCTATCGATCGGATCTAATTGTAAGAAAGACGTCGCCGATGCCGGTGCTCGCAAGCGGAAACGTCGAAGCGCAGGAAATGTTGACTCTGCCCTTTCAATCAACGCGCTCGACGACGCGGCGACCGCAATTAGATGAAATCGAAGCATTTTATTTTAGGAAAATGTTGGCGAACTTCTTCATACCCTTCGTTTCACCCTCGGTCGCACAGCTGGGAAAAGAAAACAAAATTCTGACCACCTCCTATTTCATAATCTTCAATCTGTTTACTATTATTTTTTACTGCTAATATTATTTGCAAATAATTCTCCCTTTCATGGATTTTGTAGAGGAAAGTGCGTTCTTTCTGTATTAAACAAATTTTAAGAATGAAATTACATTGAAAGACAGAGGTGCTCTCAAATATAGCTCATTTTTTAGTGTGGAAGGTAGTTAGGTAGTTTAGCGTGGAAGTAAAAAATATTGTACATTTGTGAAAATTTTATCAAAATATTTTTATAGTTGAAGTTCGAAGGTATCCCTTTATAACGACCTCTTTAAAAGCGAACATAAAAAGCTGCTCGCATAAGATGAACGATTTTTCCTGCTCCAGAATAAATGGAAAACAGCCACGTGATACCACGATGGAAAGCACATAGGTCGAAGTAATTACAAACCGGTTTCAAATATCCAATTTGAGGAAGATGTACAATAACCTAATATTAATTGGATTCTCTGTGCCACGATTTATTCGATGCAATGTCTCGCTTGAAATGGCCCTCCTCATATTCCTTCGGAAAGTTGTTGAAGTTCCAATTAGCCGATGCTAATTATTCTCGTAACCAGTACCATCGAAAATACATGCCATTTCAAAATTCGTTGCTCCTTTGATATCCATTTGATACCCGTGTTTTTCCTTTGATATCATTCGCTCCATCTTATACCGAGAAATCTTACACATACATATATCAGCATTCGATGTGTCAGCTAGCTAAATGTGCTAACTAATTGCTAACTATTAACTCCACTCGAGCTACATACGTCAACACATCTACAACGTTATACATATTTTCTTCCGTATTCGTACATGCGATGTATTACTTTCTACTTGGCAAAACGGCAACAGCATTCATCATTTTATTCGTAATTGTTTAAATATTTTTAGCTTAGCAGTGTTGATAAACACTGACATTATTTTTCCAAGATTCACGATTCTGATCGAATATTTTCTGCCAGCGATAGTAAATCCGACAGTCGAAGGGATAGTAGAATCGATAGTCGCGGAGATGAGTTTTAGAGGTGGTCGGTTGTCACAGTTACCGTTCATTTGTTTATAAATCAATACGTTTGTTTATTGCTTACATGCTGAGCTATGTAAAGGTGGTATATAGGAAATCGTGGCGATACATAATCATCGGAACGATATATGAAACCGGTACGGAAACGACATAACAGGCTGTAGATCTGTCCAGATTTTACAACTCTGTTTTTATCTATGACTGTTATTACTGAACCTCGGATACTTATGCTAATTATCAGCTCTGTTAATTAATTTTAAGAAAGTAGAGTCTAGTCGTATTTTATTTTCTGTCGTACAGTAAAGTCTCGATTTAAATCCTGACTAAAATCGAACAGCTCCGTCCGGCTTAGATCAAGACTTTTTATTGTACATTTTCATACTCATTTTTGCCATACGTGCAAAAACGTCTGTCTTTCGAAAATTATTTACTGAAAATGGTTATAAAATTCCATTTGATGACGTGCCGAAAATATTTCTAACGTTAGACGTGTCAGCGTTTTTGGTTCATATCTCGGTAACGGAGATGAAGTCATCCATTGTTAGTTCAACATTTTTCGTTCGACCCGGCTTCGCAAATATACTAACAGAGTTTGTTGATTTTGTTGCCGAACATCCTACATGACTTACAACGTTTTTCTTTCGTGTTAGGGAACGGGCAATTTTTTGTGCTATTTTATTGTGCTGCGAGCATATTCGAATGTACTACGTGATCTTTGAAACTGTAAATATTTCTGAAAATACTGACTTTTTCAGAGCAATCTGAATACAATAGATTAAAGTAGAAATATTTGTTTACTTGACAAGAATTCATCTCGGGTGTTGTATAAAATAAATGACTCGATAACTATTTTATAATTTCATAGTTTTATGTGCAATCACTAGCGTCGACAATTTACATATTTCGGTAAAATATCAACTCGTCAGTAATTTAAACAAGAATAAAAAGGGGGAATTTATTAAACGGGTACGTGATTCATGATTAATGGAGAATTGACAACTTGAGTTCATTTGAAGTATGTAACGCGTAGTCAAATCCTACGCATAAATCATACGTATTGCATGCTAATATTGCATACTATTTAAAAGCAATATACAGTGACTCCCACTAATATTCGGACACTCTTAAAAAGACGATAACATTTTTAATATTGTAAATATATCTGAGAAAATGGGAGCTGTACGAGATCTAAGAAAAACGAGTATCCCTTCCATATACGCAAGGGGCCAAGAAACTTGAGCTGTCTCGGTCACCGATTACTCTCAATTGATATCGAAGAAGGATTTACACGCTAAGAATTGCAAATAAGGTTGTCACATTTGGCTTCTGTCTAGTCCCTGTTTTGAGTTCCATGGCTTCAACCACCTTATGCAAATTTCGAAATCTTAAGCTGACTTTGGAAAGGTTCGTGAGTCACAGACAGATGTTTCCGAGTTTTCATTGATTATATATGTAGGTGTCTAATGAGAACACGAAGGATCAAGCGACAGGTATAGTCGTGCTATCTAGTTCAATTTTGAACAAATGTCCATAAAGTTCCCTTATCGGTGCAATAACAATTTAGTAGGAAAGTCTGAAAAGTTCTTCCAATCTCACCGCTAATGCCAGTGGCTTTACGATGACGTTCAATGCAATTTTCAGGTGATGATTGTATATTTTGAAATCCGGAAGCTTGTAGTCTAACAATGATTAGTAGACTGCGGATTTGTATGCATTTATGAAGAAATTAACTGCATGAAATGTAAAACAGTGAAAAATATAAAAATATCTAAGAATATTGTTATGTTGTTCTCAACGTAAAAAGACTATTAAGAATTGAAATGAATTTTTATTTAACTACTGCTCTCCACAATCGATGCAGAATGTCTAATGATTCGAAATAAACGTTTATAAAACTGTAGACTTTAGATTTCTGGTGCTACAGAAATTATGATATTATTCGACCTTGATGAGGAATGGATCATAATAAATTGATAATGTTTGTAACTCTTGGCGAAAAGGTCAGATAACGATAAGAACGAAACTGAAGGTGTTATTATTTTCAAATCAATGCTGATCGCCGGAGAATTTCTAAGATAGCACTGTCAGTCGATTCGCTCTATATCAATTTCTTTCTTAGTTTATCGCTTCGTCTTATTCGCACACATCTAACTTAAAAATATACAAGGTTGAGATTAGGCAGCGGTCGAACTTGTTTCTTCATAAAACTAATTCAATGTAACGCTACAGGCCTAAAGCGCTTTATAAATACATGGCTCTTCAAGTACAGTCAGTGAAGTATCGTTATTTCTATATTGCTACAAGGTTTTATAAAATCTATGAGTTGGGAAAAAAGTAATCTGATTAGCGATTATAATAAAAACTTTAATAGAGGAGAAATCGTATATTAACATCAATTTTAAAAATATTTTATTCCGAACGACCCAATAGTTCCTATTTCTTGCAATCGATGCGGGCAACTTTTATTTTGGATAAAGATCCGCAGACTCGAGTAATCGCTGAATAATCGATAACCGTCCAACCCTGGTAGACCGCGTGCGTTGCATTCGGCGAATCTCATTCTCGGAAGAATCGCCGTGAAAATGATGAAAAAACGCATCGAGACAATTACGCATTACGTTTATTTACTCGCCCCTGGGTCTGGCTCGCGTCGCCTTTTCCACTAACGAGCTCGAGACGCGCAGCTCTGACCCCAGCCTAACCCTTAGCCTTCGCGGGCAACGGAAGCGGGCGAAGAAAGACGACGCGACGGCGCGTGTACTATTGGAGGGGGAAGAGGGAGAAAACAGAGAAGAGAGGGGATGGACGATGAGACACAGAAGAGGGAGTTAGGACGAAGACAGTATAGCCGGTGAAGGCAGGACATATCGAGCGAGAGTGAACCGAGTGAACGAGCACGGCAAACGTGCAGGCGCTGCCGGCATAGAAAGAGGACCGGAGCTCGTAGTCGCGCCAGTGGCGGACACAGACACGAATCGGTCGCGTCGTCTCGTCTCTTCTCGTCTGATTTCGTTGCTTGTCGCGGATCGTCGCTCATCCTCACGACAGTTTGTCGGGTGGAGGTTAGGAACACGCATGTGGACCGATGCGAGACCATGCCGTACCTGTCCGGCTCTCACCGCCATCTTGATCGTTGGGACCAACGTGTTCTGATACCCCGGAACGATCACGATCTCTCGCGTCGATCGACCTCACGATAAATCGCCGCCGGTTAACGATCCCTGGTTCACGCTTTTCCTTCCCTCTCTCACACCGTTGCGCGTACCAACGATCCCCTCTGCCGCGCATCTCTTCCGCGGGAAAGTCTCGATAGTTGTTCACGCACCGACGCTCTGTTTTCGTCTCCTCGAGATGTGACGCGCGTGTGTGCTGTCGTCGAACGAACGGTGCCAACTCCATGGTGTACACCGCGAAAGTAATCAGACGAGCCGCGGCCGGTTCGATGGGAATCTTTCTTCTTTTGTTTACGTGAGAATCCGGTGAAACGCGGGGGAAGAAGTCCTTTCCCGTGGGACGCGACACGCTCTCATCTCTCGCGCTGCCTTCCGCCGGCAAAGACGTGCTACGTCGACAGTATATCGTGTGCCGCAGCCTTTCCGCGATTATTTATCGCCTGCTCGATCGCAGAGATTTCGAGCCGGGGATATCTTCGAGCAAGTGTATCGTTCTTGGAGATTGGTCAAGTTCTCTTTCGAAGAGGTTTGCTTACCGATTTTATCGCTGCAGCTGCCTCGAGAAGGCTCCGCACGATGAATGTTGTAATTGATCGATGGATACGGAATGTTGATTAGTAAATTATCGTCCTAGTGATTGTTACCGTGGTGGAAGAAGCTTTAATAGTGGGACTACTGTGTGTTTCCTTGATATCGTAGCTGTTGGCCTGGCAACCGGACGCCGATACCCTTAAGGGCCATATCGCAAAACCTTGACAACCATGCACGGCAACGCGTCGCGAATCCTGCGTTTTTCACGCGACTTTCGAAACAGTCGTTCCAGCAAGTGAAGAAGCTCGTGGATATCGGTATAGAGTTTCGTTCGAGCTCAACGACGCAGCGAAAATGAGATCGCTTTAGGCTAGCGATCGCCCGGAACACGCACAGCGAATACTTAATTAGTGCCTTTGATGTGCCATGAATATCAACGTTAAATTCAACGAGGGATAACGCTCCTTTTTTTCTCTCTCGTCTTTCGTGGCCTTTTCCCGAGGAAACCGTCGATAAAAGGCGAACCTCGTTCTTGGAAGACTTGTCGCATATATCGAAAGTGCATGGGGGAAGTCGGTGCTTCTCTAAAGAGACCTATAATGCTATGCTTCGTACAAGGATTTTACTCGAAGGAGGAATCGAAGTTGCGCCGCTCCAAAAGGTAAAGGAATCACGTTTCTTATAAGTTCCGTTTAAATACAGAATTCCGCGAGGCAGTTGATACCACAGGCTTATCCTCTTTAAAGATGTCTGCTAGTTCAGAAGCGCGTTCGAGGGTTGAATGAACGCGCATACTTCCACTTTTTATAGTTGTTTCTATGCACCTACTGTAGCAACGAGAGTTCCCTAACGTCTGAAACTTTACTGATGCGCCAAGTTGCGCTGCTTTCAGAACTGTAATGTGCATGGGGTTTGTATATGTCGGGTTCCGGCTTTATTGAAATCAATTGTTTGGAAAAAATCGTCTCATTCAACCTCGGGCAAAATTTATTTCGAGTAATAATTATCGTATCGCAATCGTAAATATATTAATTTAATTTTCTTGTGTAATACTTAATCATCCAATTTTGTTATTTGGGAAATAGATTATTTCTGAAATAACTTTCAAAAGTAATTTAAAAATGTTGTTAAATGCCCAGGTCTGGTATATGTCTGGTTTGGACATTTTTGAAAGTAATTATTTGGGAAAAATGTATTTCATTGGAAATGAAAATAAGAAATAATTGATTTCACACCGTTATTTTCCATACCGTTATTTGACAAAAAAAGAATATTCATTCGTGATATTATCGTAATCTTTAAAATAATTTTCAATGAAGCACGTATGTACGGATAATTTCGTTCTAATTTCCCTTTTTCCATTATAGTTTCGCATTGGTCAATGTCTGGCGAGATTATAATTCTTTCAGAACATTAGACGTTAATAACGAATAGTAAAGATAGCAAGCTAAAGGGTCATAGTCACTTTCCATTACTTAATAGAATTATATGTATATCTTCTGTGTTATGCTACCGCGATGATTCGGTTATTCAAGTTCACGCGAAATCAATTTCATATTTTATGTAACATATTTATGCGATATTTACACAGAATTTCGATTGAGACATTCATTCGTTTTTAATTATCATGCGCATCGTTTCATTAAATGATTGTACTGCAGAATTAAACAACGAGGATGACTTTGAACTGCCAGTATTAAACAATCAGGATGGCTTTGAATCTTGCGTTGTCGTGTTAATAACATAATAGATTCATCGTAGAAGATATTCTTATTAAGCTAAAATTGCAATTCCAAGTTCATTTTCAAAATCTTGTAATCATCGATGATCTGTAAATAATGTGATGTCAAATAACTGATAAACTCATTTTTTTAATTTTGACTTGCACCACTTCTATAATTATGGGCACATATAACAGTACTTTTAAATTACACCCACTCGTTTTTGTCATAAATGCATAAAATCCGCTGTCTAATTATAATGTTTGGAAAGTTACATAACTCGGAAAAGAACAGACGAGTTCCGATGAGAACCGATTAATTAAACCAGATAATCACGGACAGATTAATTCTGGCTCTATTCGTTATGCACAGAGTGTCCCATACATAATTAATATTATTTGCGTCGGTAACGACAGATTTTTAAAGATCTCCATAAATTATGTCCACTGATTATAGCCACTGAAAGATTAAAATGTCATAGGTCGTTGAACTCATCTGGATGTCGTCTGCAATGAGGCATTGTATCTAGACAGAGGTCAATGTTCAGAAAGTATCGATGGCAACGGAATAATACTTCAAATGACCTCGCTTAAATTGTTTGCGTACCATCGGATGCAGATATTTTTTTATACAGTTTGAACTTTTTATATTATACTTTCTTTGGAATTTGCATCAACGATTTCTTTATAATATTCAATTAAATGCAATAAAATATAAATTTCATGTTCGGAAATCTCTCTGTGCGTGAAAAGAAAAAACCAACGAGCGCGTTGGAGTGCGTTCATTTCACTAATTAGAACTGTCGTAAATCTCATTGTTTCGTTATCTAGTTGTTCGCTAAATAAAATCACTTTCAAGTGAATTTAACTATGGAATTTCGCAGACATAACGAGTAGGAATGAAATGCGAAGGGTATATTAGAGCATAATTCGTATAATTATAATTCGATTAATAATATCCTCGTTGCTCTCGAATTCACAAGTTCAGAATAGAATGGAAACTTTCTTCGCATTATTTTAATAAAACGCTCTCTCCTTTGTACGTGTCGCATTACTCGGTGGTTGCATAAATGAATAATTTTTTCTTGCAACTCCTTTAATTCTAGTGTAATTATGCAGCGATCTAATTAAGAATTTTTATATGGTTTGAAGAATTCTTTTTATATCTGTTGTGCGAAAATAAAATTTAAAGTATCGGGTGATGGCCCCATAATTAATGCAACTTTCTTCATGTTTTTATGCATTTATGAAAAATATACAAATTAGAGAAATTATAATTGATAAGGGAAGAAATACATTTTTATGTATTTTCCGTTTCTGGTAATTTACAGAAAATATTTATTTTGCATACAGAACCACTAAAAAATTCGCATTGCTTATGGGAATATCTAATAATAATATCGTGCAGAAATAATACTTTTTCTTCTGGCGAACCGATATCTGTCCGATTGAGAATGTAAACACAAACGACCCTAACTATTCTGCTTCCCTTTTTCTTTGCTTATTGATAAAGTGTTAAGAACGGTGTGATGAAAATCACGGCTTATCGCACAGTAGAACAGTGTTCGACAAGCAGTTCTTTTATCCATTCGCAACCGGGACTTCGTTCCATCCAATGCCTGTCATTCGGCTTAATTTAGGTCACCAAAGTCACAAGCGTAATCGGCTACGTACTTACGATCGTTTGCAGGCGATCCATGAAGATGAGAATCTGACAGAGTTCTGTACCTATCGCGCAAACATCTTGTTCGTCTTATCGCTTTGCAGCTACCGTGCTCGAAATGGTTTTCGGCTTACGATAAATCGCGTTCGTAGGTCGCCTAAGATGATTTTATGATCATCCGTCTCATAACCGTTATCACTGTGCGACTCTAAATCAGTGCAGCTGTTTGTTAGTCTGCAAATTTTGTATCTAGACCACGGAACTTTATGCAAAATTTATATTTTTCTACACGAGGTTAAACAAATTCTATTTTAAATACTACAACGTTATAAGTAGACTGCGGATCTTTATGCAATTATGGCTTTTGAAAATTTTCAAAAAATACTAGGATATAAAATATGACAATTTAGTACAATTCTAATTTATTTCAGATCTATACAGGCTACTACAGTGACTCCCACTAATATTCGAACACTTTTAAAAAGACGACAATATTTTTAATATTGGACCATACGATTTGAAATTTTTTGGGAAGTTAGAACAATTGGTTTGCTTCACAATATTTTTTTAAAGTTGAAAAATATGACTTTTTTTCAAAATCAAATTTCTCAAAAACTGTGCGTCTAGGGGAAAAATGAAGCATAGTGAAGATCGAAACGTTTCTTGGCTGTTGGACAGTGTAATTAGATAGCGAATTTTATTAATTAGACGAATATCAAAGACGACGTCATGAAATAACATAGATATCTTTAGAAATTGCTTGCTATTGTATACACACAAGCAGCTATACACGTCACGACTTCGTGTTCAATTGGATAGAATTATGCATTTAATTATTAACCTATGACCACACGCGTTCGTCATTTTTAACTACCGGCGATGTTCCATTCACGATCTCGTTCACTGCTGATTTGATTTTTCATATTAACTTGTAGCTCGGGGTGCGCTATTCTCTTTTAATTTATTAATCGGAGGCCGTAAGTTAACTAGACATTTATTATAGATCGGTTACACCGTCCTACAATTAGATTTTGTATTATCTTATCGCAGTAGCTATTCCAATATAAAAATACTTGCTCCTTGTCTTTTTATCTTGAATTTATGTTTCACACTTTATTTTTCTGAACTGTTTTTTGATTGTTATCGTATTTATTATAAATTTTAAAGGATTGCAACAACGAAACAAGTGCTGGTTTGAATAAACTGTAGTTCAATTATTTATTCATTTACCCATTCGTGGAAGTTATTAAAAATCCATGGGAAATAATAAAGGATTGCAACAACGAAACAAATGCTGGTTTTAATAAACTGTAGTTCAATTAAGCAACAGTTCAATTATTTATTCATTTACCTATTCGTGGAAGTTATTAAAAAATCGTGGGATTGTCGGAGACCAAAGCGTAAAGAGACGCGACATCGTGAAACGTTTTTGACGTGGAACACTTTTCGGTTCGTTCCCCTCGCGAGCGTCGCGTAATTGAAACTAATAACGCAAAATAAAAAGTCCGCAGACCATCGTAGTTACTGCGGCGGGCAATTAAATGCTCGAACTCGTCGGTGTTCATACGTCCATTGGCGGCATTAATTCAATCGTGTTTCGCTCCCTGTTAACCGCTCGTCGTGCGGTTCTATAGAATTTTATTCGACGATTCAATTAAGGTAATCGAAAGGTTGTTCCTACTATATCGTGAGTACCTCCCCTTTGATCTTTTCGACACGAAATTTCGTTGGACCGTTTCGTGTCCCGGGTTGTTCTCCTTTGTCGATTCACCGCGATATTTCCTGCGTTGCCGGAAAATTGGAGACAATGAAGATGTACGCACGGCTCGATTGCCGTTCCCCTTCTGAATATTATGCGAATACGTCGGGAATGTTCAGAATGCGATTTCCTATTGGTCATACCTACATACAGTGGTCGGAATTAATATTCGGACGTTCTAAAAATGACGATAACTTTTTTGATATTGTACTATACGATTTGAACTTTTCCGGAAAGTTAGAGCAATTAGTTTACTACAGGACGTGAAAAGAAATTTTTTCAAAAATTGCCATAGATCGGAATTGTAGAAAAAATACTAAAAGTTGCATTTTACAATTTTTTTATGTGGGCCCATATTGAAAATTTAAAATACATGCTTTTCAGTATGTGTATAACTAACATAGATGTATTGTACAAAACATATATTTTAAATTTTTATTAAGAGCCCAAATAAAAACTTTTAAAAAATGCCTTTTTTATTTTCGGACGTCACCTTGTAAATTATAATTTTTTGTAAACCAATGCTTCTAATTGATTATAAAAAATCAGGTCGTTTGGTACAATTATAAAAAGGTTAGTTTTTAAAAGGTGTACGAATACTTTGTACACTCGCTGTAAGATAGTTAAATATTAAGTAGAATACGACCAGCGAATATCTATACAGTATGTACAGTGTTCAAGATCTGCAAAATTTCATCAGATCAGGTCAGTCCATATTTACTCATGCGTCAAATGATTTGTGGATGGGAGTGTACGTACCGTTATTATTAGAAACTTGAATTCTTGGTATACTTTTTAAACGGGAACTATGCGGATGGAATTTGAGAATAGTTCTGATTGCAATCTCTTAATACTGTTTTTACTTGGAATTTCAATAAAACCACAAAAGTAAAACTTTCTATTGAAACTTCCTCGTTTTAATGTATTTCTGGAGAAGTTTTTTTCAGCAGATGTTTATCAATAAACTAATGAAGTATGTTTTGTAGCATAGTTAACGATACAAAAAATTCAAGTATTATTTTGATAGAGGTAAAGAGTCTCTCGAGCGAGAAAACATGAAGAGGTAATAAGATTGCTCGTGTATTTCTATATCTAAAGCAGGTAATAAAATACCGGGTGATGAGTGATTATTTAAAAAGTGGTCTATCGGGTCTAGTTCTTCGACCGGCACCGTTAAGTCTTTAAGCATACATAGGATGTCGTCCATATTTAACATCCCAATATCCAGAGAAAGGTTATTGATACCTTTATCAACTCGAATCACTTAGCAGTGGTTTCTGTTAAGTACTTCGGGCAATATGCGAAACGTGAACTGAGGCTAAACATTTAAAAGTACTAATTTTATTCGTCCACTTTATCTTATCTTTAATTTATTCATTTCTAATGAGACAAAAATTTAAAAAGAACCATTTCTGACATTCATTTCAACAAAATCGCTGCGTGCCCGCCAACTATGAAAACTTTTGAATGAAATTGCAAGAAAAATTGATGGATAAAATCTTTACGTTTACAAGTCCGTTTCCCGGCTTTCGTTTCACAATTTGCATCTGCGTCATTTTAGTCGAACCCATTTTAATATGTATGCACCTCTTTACTAAATTATTCAAAACATTTGACAAGTTCTAAAATGCCATTTCTATAGAACGCGATGTAGTTGCAGTGTTATAAATCAGCGTAGCATAAATCAGTGAGGTATGTTATAGTTGGAATGAAATTGTCGTGTCCGCCCCGATATAAGACCGGAAAGGGTTAACGTGCTCTCCATCGTCGTAGAGCCTCGTAGAGTTGAAACAAAACCTTCAGACAACAGTATAACGCTTATATTAGTACCCAAAATGTTCAACGTCATCCAATACATGCCACTTCATCATTCCCACGTGTATATTTATGTCTTCGATCTAAGAACAACATGTACAGTTAGCCGAAATAATATGCGGACGCTCTTAAAAAAGAACGATAAGACAATTAGTTTCCTACACGGCTTGAAAAAGAAACTCTGAAAAAATTGCCAGAATTTTTACAATCTTTTAAAAAATTTAAAAGGGTTACTCTTCAAACAGCGGACCTATTTCGCAACAACTATAAAATTGATGTTGTTGAAGACCATTCACAACTTCAACTATGAATTTTTTTAAAACATATTTAGCAAGATATTCCTAATATAACATTTTATCCATTCCATTCAACCGGTAGGAATGGAGTGATTAAATATCGATATTAATACTCCATGTCAAAATAAACCCCGTCGTTAATTATTCTGAATGTTTTATCCGTTTCACGTGGTTAAATTGGTAAAGGCGTTGACGAGTAAAACCAAACTGTCGGCTACATTACGTGGCACGTGCTTTAACAAGGCGCTGGTTCGAGTAAAGTGCCGCTAAACTCGCTGGCATAGACTGTCTGGTAGAACGACGACCTCGCGATCGTGGTCGTGGTCGCGGTCGTGGCAGTCGGCAGCTGCCACTGCCGGTTCGTTTTCATAGCGTGCGAGCACGCACACTGTTATTTACTACAGTTTATACTGGAGTCGGCATAACTCCTTCCGTATCTTTATTCTTCAGGTACAGAACGTCACTTGCATCGTGTAGATACTATTCTTTGATCTCTGCTATCACTAGGGGTTACCCGAAAATTTCTGGTACCCGAGCCTCAGGGTTTTGATGGCTTGGATCGGGTCGGGACCTGAAAATTAGTGATACTCGGGGAATCCGTAGATTAGACTCCGGGAATCTAAAAATTAGTGATACTCGGGGAATCTAAAAATTAGTGATACTCGGGAAATCTAAAAATTAGTGATACTCGGGGAACCCGAAAATTAATGATACTCGGGGAATCTAAAAATTAGTGATACTCGGAGAAGCCGAAAATCTGACATTCTCCAAACAATATAAATTTTCGGGTTCTTGACCCAATCCTACCACTACCCAACCTGATTTCAACTTCAGATACCCGCGTATCACGAATTTTCTGGTCCCAACTCGAACCCAGCGAAAATACCCGACCCGAACCCGAATATCTGGGTACACCCGCTGATCCCTAGCTACCACTACCATCTTTTACGCGTACTCACGTGTACCGATTCCAATTATCTTTCACTCTCCGATTAAATTGCTTATAACGGAGAGCATATTACACTGTAACGTAGCCGTTAACTGTACCCTTCAACGGCCGGTTACCCTGCAACGATGTGCTGTTTTCGCTGAAAAGTGAAAGGTTATGCATCGCCGCAACATGGACTTTCGTGGAAACTTCTCGGCAATATCGAACACACCGATACAAATCGATTCCATTCGGACATTGTTACGTAACGTCGGACTCGGCCCTAGGCTAGATTTGTATAACCCGATGTGGGCCGTTCAAGTTAACCAGAAGTGTTCTCGATTCTCTTTTGTAATAGGACATCGCGACCTAAAATGTTTTATCTAACCTACATTCTACCAAAGAGACGCTTCCACGAGGCATTTCAATGCGGCTTCAAGAACAACTCGTTGGGAAATTTTATTTTAAGTCTAGTAATCAGTAGGGCATGGGCGGCTACCCAAAATTTGTTGAGTTAGGTCTTGTCGGGTTTTGATGACTCACATGATGACTCACAAAGAAATAGCAGAACCACCGGATCTAAGAGACAGCACGGACCCGAGGGTTTTTCTTCATCACGGTTTTACTGTACTTGGTGTAAGAATTTCAACGGAATGCGAACGAAGGTTACTGTTCCACGACGCAATAGACTCGATTGCTCGTCTTAGGAAAGTCGCCGACTCGATCTTCTCACGTACCTGGCGTATGCGTTGTGTTCGATGTGTTTCAATGTTTGCAAAACTAGGATGCATGGAGTATCATTGGCGAAAGCGTGAAAACGCGGATATACCTACGTGCTTTCTCGGTTAATGAGTATCTTCGCGATGGTTTCAGTTTCCCTCTATTCAAAGTCTCATGCTGGAGTCTCGTTACACGCGGATCGTAGAAACCTAAGAAGACGACTTCACCAGTCGTCTTTTGTTTAGAATTGAATCTATCAGCTGTCGAGACAAGGTAAAAGATCTGAAGTTTGCACAGCAGAACAGTATAACAAATATCTCTGATATTTAGAAGCTACAATGAAGTTTTGATCTAACGAAAATCTTCGGGTCTGTGCTGCTTCTTAGATCGTGTAGTTCTACTATTTCTTTGTGACACAGTGGTCCGGGCGGCCGATCTACTTGTTTCATATTTAATGCCTCTACATTAGCTTCTAAACGTTTAGCAACGTCCAAAATGTTGATATTAATGAAATTCAATAAAAATTATAATTAGAACAAGCATTTAAAATTGAACATTTTGTGAATATGACTTTCGATCAAAAAATTACTAATTTTCTTTTATGAACCCTGCCGAACCTATTTAATATTTCTAAAGAAATTTTGTTTTGAAATGAAGAGCATTTTTTTACCTTGAAAATGCTTACCTCAATAGTTTAGAATTACAGTTCGTAATTTATTAAATAACTAATTCTTATTGGACTAACGAAAGTTGTCGAAGTTATTTATGTTTGACATAGTTCCGCATTTTTTCAAATTGGAATATTTGCAGTATAATTTTCCTTGTATGATGCTGCAAGAATCATTTCCACCTTCGGCCTTCTTCAGGAATTATTATTGTTTAAAGTGTCATACCCTTTTCAAGTAGTGCTAAAATCGAACAGGCCCGAGCAACTGGTGCTCCGAGAGTCGATGACGTATGCGAGAGTCCCGTCCGGACCTGTCTCGCGCTGGCCGGCCGAGTGGGTGCGAGTAACCTATTCTACGTCATCGACTCGGAGCACCAGTTGGCCCGAATTAAACCATTAAATACAGTTCAAATTTCAAATTATATCGTGTTTAGTGTCATATTAATAAGAAAAATGGCACAAATAAGTTGGCGAATGTCCCACAGAAAAATAAACATTTTCACCCAAGTGCTTTATATTTTCATTTTTAGGCATATGTGCGTAATTTCGCGACTGCAATGGCAAATATTAATTCAGAATCGAAGCCCTACTTTCGTGAAGTACTTTCTTATTTATTATACGATATCGTTCTTGGATGAATGTTTACCGAGAGGCGATATGAGGTACTTCCATTTTACGAAAGATCAAGACGGTTGAGACCCCAGGAGTTAGGTCAATAAACTAGATGAAGTTTCGCTAAGCCAATTCAATGTGTGTGGAGTACTCCGAACGTCCTTTACATTATAGCAAGCAGCGTGTGCACGTGTCCGGTAAACAAAGATGCTATAGAAGAGATTGTAGAACATCAGGATGCAATTTTACGTAGAATTTGCAGAAGCCAGATGGTATCTTGAAGAGGGGCGAAGTATGCGGAATGAATCATACGTATAGTTCTCGGAGTATTTTCGAAATCGTTGACGATATCGAGTGATGCAACAGATAAAACGATATCACTTTTCCCGATGGTAAATCTAAGAAAGTTTGTTCGAACAATGTCACTAAATAAATAATGCTGAAGTCGCTAATAACCATTATATAAGTTGAGTCATTTTTTAAGTCGTAAGTGCAATCTAGTTATTGCATCATTTTAGTCTGAATTATTTATTTTTCAATGCAAAAATTGGCGCAGTTGATCGTTCCCTATGAAAGTGGTGGAATAACGGCACTCTATGTGAAAGTACGAGTTCGGTTTCAAAAAATTCAGATTCACATTTTCTACGAGAAAATGTTCTACTTCTACGTTCGATCTCACCACAGACTGTTTCGAATAAAATAATCATTTTCAATTTATCACCATTCTCATCCCGATAGCAACGCTAGCATATGCAAGATTATCCACTGAATAACCTTGTCTGCCTACTGACCCTCTTATTTAATCAGCCGCAAGGGTTTCGCAGGCTTTCGTTACATCCATTTCACTCGATCTCGATCGGCCTGTTCATTTCTCTCTGTTTTGCCTGATTGCATCACGTCGTGGTTTTTCGATTTTTGCAACCGCTGGATTTTTATCAGTTTCTCTGGTCAGAGAGCCTCGGTTTCGGATTCCGATCGATCAATAACGCAAGCACTTACCATAATTGTCAGCCTAATCATGCACAGTAAAATGTATCCTAACTTTTCAAAATAAGGTAAAAATTCCGATCACGTTGGACATCTAGAAAAATTATATTGATAAGTCGTAATGGTTATAAGATGAAACAAAATTACTAAATATGGAGTTGATGGTTTAAAAATTTTCTAATTTTTAATCAGTGAACTCCACATTAGTTAAGTAATTTTGTTCATCTAATTCGATCAGTTAATATCACGTAATAATTTCGATCACTTTGGATATCTTCTAGATGCCTCGAAAAAATTATCAGACTAATGTGAAGTTCATGGTTCAAAAATTTTCTAATTTTTAATCAAGGAACTCTTTCTTTTACTGACCAGCACATTATGTGAAGTGCCTGTTGATTGCAAAAGTGACGTGTTATCAGACAGGAAGTACCTACGTGGCGTCAAGTACTTCTGTGATATCTGATACTCGTGCACACCCGCGAATTTTTTGCGATGAATTCATGGTTCCATGAACGGTTCCAGCATTAGGTCACGTGTGAAACTCGTTTTTGTTTAATCGTTTTCTGCACAAAAACGACACTGTTTTGCAGATTGTTATCGTTTGACGTCATAGGTTCTTGTCTGCCATGCTGGCTCAATTATGGCTAGCTAAAACAGTCGAGAATTTTTAGCGATGCGAGAAATTGCGTAGGTTGGATATGGAAGTTATCCGCAGCGAGCTTTTTAGAGGAAGAAACAGCTCGGACAGTATGAATGGCAGGCTCACATCAGTTAGTTAATCTCGAGTGTGTAATATTTTTTCAGAGACCATGCGAGATCGCTTCCGCATTCTATTTATACCCAGTGCTCCTGATTTTTCGATATTCTCCATTTGTCTGGAAATGAAAAATCAGATTGAATTTCTCCAGAAATCGAGACATTTTGCAAAAATTATATTGTTGTAGTAACGTTGATAATGTTCATTATCAATTTCATTTGTTTTCTTTTACGTCATTAAAAATACCAAGTTAAAGAAGATAATGCAAAATAGATGATTCGAAAGAAAGGTAACTATTAGGGAAATCTCGAAAAATGCATTTATCCCTTCTTTCTTCCCTTCTCATCTTTTAATGTTCCTTCGAATTTGTTCTTATTGCGAGCGATAAGAATCGTTGTTACCCTGTGTTTTTTCTTCAGCTTGTCCACCTTTCCACCAGGTGTCTCTCGTTGCACCTCTCCATTTTTTCCTTTACTTTCACCCTTTCCTTAGCCTTCTAACTAAGTTCTAACTTTTTACCACCGGCCCACTCATTTCTACCCGAGCACTTTCTGTCTTTTATCTGCTTCCCTTCTCCTTTCCATGATTTTCTTTTAGAGCGTTTTTACATTTGCATTCTTTATTCTCGCTTCCGTCAATCCGATAATTTTCCAACCTTTCCTGACTCGTTGCCTTTTTCAGCACCCACTCCGAATAGTATATCAGCATTTCCAATTATAGCCGCGTGTAAGCGTCATTTTAGAAAAAATCAGTTTGATTAAAAAGCATACATATATATGTATATTATTTTATATAAACATGGGCATACATACAGACGTCACCATAAGCGAACGGCTTATCTGAGGCACGTGAAATTTGGTTTATTTCTAGATAAGATGATAAACAATATTTCTCATCGAAACAAATAATCGCAGCGTCGCCGAGAAAGCAATAAAACAAATCTACGTTTGAACACAATAGTAAACACCGCAGTTCCATTATCAAGCGTACACATACTTATACTTTCGAGGATAACTATGACTTCTACACCGGACTTAAAAAAAAAAAATAGAGGAAGAGAGAAAGAATTGGCCAGGCGATAAGGCAACATAGATTAATGTTTTCCGCGAACTTCGCTTTATGTAACTCGCATAAGATAGGATTCACTAGGGAGGAGGCGTGTGTGGTTGTATGAAGCAGAAGATAAAACAGTTTGTTTAGATTGTCGTCGGGATCGAAAGTGAGCGCGCGCAAGGCGTTAAATCTTTTAATCTGGCAGGATGTATGCTAACTGATCTAGGCGCGGGTGGTAGTCACGGCGAGTCGTGACGGTAGCAATGAACGCCGGAGATCATTGACCAACCGTGAGGCAACGTTCCACGCATTGTCTGTGTATATTTATTAACGCGATTAAGCAATATCTCGTAGATTCGAATAAACAAAAGACATTCAACCGAGTCCCACAGGTAGTTCACGAGAGAAAAAGTCCGGAATTTTCATGTAAACGTAGGGAAAAATTTCAAATTTGTATTTTATCTAACAAAATGATGACTCAACTCCTTCCTAGTTTCATACCTGGTATTGTGCGTGATTCATTTTTCTTAGCCACGACTGAATCACGCTTTTTGGCAACATTCACGCTTTTTCCAAGGAATTTCATCCCTATGGTTTTTCCAAAAAATTTCTATTCGATCATATCCGTGAATAAACGCTCGAATTCGTTCATATTAACTACAACAGTACAATAGTTCATTCAAATGCGAAAGGTAACTCTTAGAATAGTTAAAAAAAAACTTTAAAAACTTGTCTGTACTTTTAAACGATATTTGCTGGAAGTTTTACTGAAAAATTCAAAAGGGTTATCAAGCTGTAGCCTACAATCGACAATACACACATACGCGGAGCGTATAGTGATCGTTAAAACTTGACTCGCATACGAGGTCGCATTATATTTTAAGTCTACGCAGAAGTCGTTTTGCAGTACTCGTTTTTCTATCAAATCCTACCTTCTATTTTCCGATATTTTTATACCTTTTGGTAAATATGGTGTCCCTTAAAAAAATCATCCGATTTACTTTAGAGGCAGACATCTTCAGATTGTAAAGATGCGTTCGTGGAGAATAAATCCGCCAAAATCTGGAGATAAATATATTCTTGTCATTTTTATAAAATAATGTAAAATAGTCGGTTTTAGTTCTGCAAAATCCTTCAAAATTTTATAAATACATTCTTGTTATTTTGTGTGCTGCTAACGCGTTTATTAATATCGCTAGACATCAAGACGTTATTTGCATTTTGGTCCGCATTCGATTGCGCGAATTCTGTTTGTTTCGATGTGATAAACAGTCGCGACATTGATGACGTGATTCGCATCAAATATAGACTTACTGTGATTAATGATACTGCGGGCAGCTCGATATTCGGAGCACACCGTCGGAGACATTAATTGGCACTGGCAGACGTTTCGAACAATGCTAAAATTTCCTTAACCCTGGCAGTATGGATCATGCAACCCGGCGACCTAGCCATGCGGTGATCGATATATACAATACAACTATAGCTTTCGGCATTCGAATGCGCCGATACCAATTTGTTATTCAAATAGACATATACACAGATATAAACAGATATATTGGTCAATTTATCGAAATACTTATTCAATTTGTTCAAATAATTACTCAATTCGTATTATTCAATTTGTCGAAATAATTCTTCAATTTCGTATTGTTCAATTTGTCGAAATAATTCTTCAATTTCATATTGTTCAATTTCTCGAAATAATTCTTCAATTTCGTATTGTTCAATTTGTCGAAATAATTCTTCAATTTCGTATTGTTTAATTTGTCGAAATAATTATTCAACTTCGTACTGTTCAATCACGTATTTAGCAGCATAAACTATAAACAACAATATATCCTAAAATACAAACATTTCTACGCATGATCGTAAAATTCGTGAGATATTGGGGTTGATTTTCACATTTTCTAGGAATGCGATTTACGGATCATTGATCGAAGCGAGTGTGTTAATACATACTAAATCACAATAAGGAAACAGATGCGTGAAGCATGACGAATGCTGCCTATTTTTAGGCGACGATACTATGGTTCTAATTTTGAGCTCTTTCTACGTTGCTTTCGATTTTCTTAGACGAGACAATTAAAAGCTTCCATGTTAAAGTTACTGTATCGATCGATTACGCGTGTAGCGTCACTACAAATTCATATACACTCGTTAAAAAAAACCATTATTATCTATAGTATGACACCTTTCGATCTAGGAACATTAGGCTAATAATCTGAAAAATCGTTGTAAAAGTGCAATGCGTTTATTTTTCGATTTTAATAGTTTGATCAAGTGATTAGCGATTAATTTACAAATTGCGCTTTCAATTTCTGAAAGTCAATTTGAGGCGATTACAAGCCTTGCAGAGCCTGTATTTCAAGGAAATTATATTTGTGTGGAAGTTACGTGCGACATGATTAATCGCGCGTTCGGCTGAAAACATTGAAGGATAATTAATCAACAAAATTGCTAACGAAACGATTATGTACACTATCGATCGCACGTTCGTGTTTTCTCGCGATCACAATTTATCATTCGAGCAATTTGCGACAGTGAAACATGAAAACGTAGAAAAGTGAAGAGACGTGGGGAATCTTAATATCCTTATATTTAATTAATCAATATATGTACTTATATTATAGTTCAGATATTACAGTTGTGTCGTGTCAGTGGTCACAACTGCAATTAGAGGCAATAAATAAAATAAAAGAGTTTTCGAGTTTTTTTCGGATAATTATATATACAACTTTAAATAATGGTTTGAAGAAGTTAAAGTACAACTGTAAATAATGGTTTGAAGAACAGTATAGACAGATATAAATAGAAGTTGACTACGGGAAACTTGACTCGTTTGACTTGTAACTCTAGTTATAGACTTGTAACATCTAGCGACTGATCTTAGAATTAAGGCACATGAATAAAGAAACCTCGTGGGGATGGAAATTCCTTCAACCAAAATATTGAAAGTGGAGCCTTAGCCAATAAAAGAGGGCAACGCCTATAAAAGAAACACTTCAACGCCAGAAAGACACTCAGTTCCCACATTTTTTGGGACCTATAAGTTAGACTTACACAGACTTCAAGCATTATTGAGAACAGTACGGCCAGAGCGACTTTCCCAAGGATGTCAGCCGATACTTTCCAGCCGTACCCTAGTCATGAAACAATAAATTCAGCAAAGAAACACTAAAAGGACCCTCAAAAATGGCATCGTCCAAAATCGAAGCACGTCTCAACAATAGTAAGATCAGAGATTTCAAATTTTCTAGTTTCTGCTAATCGGTAAATCCTGTATATAATAAAATCAGTATCAATCTATTTATACGATCGCTATTTTCCAATCTACGTAAATAAACTGCGGATCTTCGCGCGCTCATAGCGTATACAAATCTTGAAAAAAGAATAGATTCGAAGCTTTTATAGGTTCTCGATCTTTTTTATATTATTTTCAAAATGCTAAAATCAAATGTAGTTTATCCATGTCGTGAAAATTGCGAAGTCGCATTCTCTAGTTTCATTATTCACAAGACCCGATGAAATGCATTTTATAATCACTTTGTAGAAAGAATTATTGCAAATAACTCGATTGACGATTTACTATTCGCGTTATCGAAGGAATTATTGCAAGCAACTGGGCCGACGATTTATTATTCACAGGTAGTATTGAAATACGCTATAGATTTTTCTAAATATATTCACGTTATCGAAGGAATTATTGCAAACAATCGGATCAAACATTTATTATTCACAGGTAGCATTCATATACGCTATAGATTTTTCTGTATTCACGTTGCCGAAGGAATTATTGTAAACAGCCGGATCGACGATTTATTATTTACTAGTAGCATTGAAATACGCTATAGATTTTTGTATAACCACATTGCCGAGAGATTTATTGAGAATAACCAGACGAATTCGTTTAGCATATAGTGTACTAGAGATACGAATATAAAACGCGTTCGAAGACTGTGCGAAACTGGCGAACGCGGATGAATTTTCGGGGTAGAGGCGGTGGATGCTCGTTTCAAGATGAAATATCGAACGGTTTATAGAGGTCGAGTGTTAGATATATCTATACAGCTGTGCAGAAATAAAAGATAACGTAGGCACCAGTCACTTTCCGGAGTATTGCATGGTTTATTGGAAATACGTAGCACAACTATGCTGCAGACCAGAACCGACGTTCGCTTCAAACCTGTCCACAAAATAATCGATTTGTCGATTTCTCGATAAAGCCATTCTTTTCAATAACTCGTCTTCAAATTTGCCTTTAACGCGACAGTTTAGACACATTTTAAAGTTAAAAGCCTATGGTTCCATAAGCCATTGTTCATTCATAATGTAGCGGGCGAGAAACGCTGTGAAAACTTTGAAAAATTTTTTTCGTAACTGGAACCACCATAGATTTAAAGATTGAAGCTTCCTCTTTACAACGACACCTTAAAAATTGGTGTACGAATTTTCATAGTCGTTTTATAGAGCTTTGACTGAGCCGTGTGCCGCCAACTTTACAATAGTAGAAGTTTGAAGAATCTACACGACCAAACTTGCTCCTCGTTTTTGTTCCATAAAACAGTGAAGAAAGATCGTACATCAATTTTCAAGAACTCGTTGTAAAGAGGAACAGCTTCAATCTTTAAATCTATGATGGTTTCAGTTATGAAAAAAAATTTTGAAGGTTTTTGTAGATGTTTGAATTTGCAGCATTTTTGAGGAAAGACGAGGAATGATCAGCTTTAGATCTGCTGTATATGAAAATCGATTTTCCGACATCGCTTCACCTCCATTTGTTAGACAGTTCATTTCTAGACAATAATCCGGCCTACAAAAGAGCGGCGAAAATTGAACGACCATGTAAATCCTTTGTGGCGTAAAAATTTCATGAATATTAAACTGCTTCGAAAAGTGCACGATTTCAAGCGCGCATACATATTCATCTGCAAATGCCGGCGCGTATTATTTGATCGCAGGAACTGAAGAAACGGGTTTCGTCGGATTCCGTGTGTTTGATCCAGCGCCAGCGTGCTAAAGGCAGCATGAAAAATTCGACGATACCGATACGGATCGTGACGCGTCCGATGCTTCAACTTTCTTCGATTCTTATCGATTCGACAAAAAAAAAACAACGAAATGGTATCGGAGCTAGACTTGAGCCGTGATTTCATGGTAGATAACAATAACGTGTAGATTACAACACGCGCACAATAGATTTGCTTGGGCAACTTGCCCCGAATCGACCGAACGATCTGCGTCGAATAAATCTTTTCTCGTGGCGACGGCGGCGACTGCCGCGATTGATTCCTTGACCTCTGAATTACAAATTAACCGTTCGACGGGGGAATGTATGCTTCTCGTTGTATGTTGGAAATCATGCGATTTTTTGTTCCCCGGCCGGAGCGTTTCTTGCTGTATAAAGCGGTCGGTTGTTTAATGCTGCGACACATCATACCTTTTCCATGTCTACGAGACGACGAAGTTTGAACACGATCACCGTCTCCGTGGAACATGGACCTAACTCCGTTCTACATCTGCGAAAGAGGTATTCGATCATTCTAAAATTTCGTGGCAATTTTCCATCGATATTCTTGATTTACGATTTATTGTTCATTTGATTGTCCGTACTTGATCTATTTCTGCACAACTTCGAATCTATTCATTTGAAAATCATGCGATTTCTTTTCCCATGTTGTCTACAAGACGACGAAATTTGAACGCGATCACCGTGTCTGTGGAACATGGACCTAACTTTGTTCTACATCTGCGAAAGAGGTCGATCATTGTACAATTTCGTGGCAATTCTCCATCGACATTCTTGTTTTACAATTTATTATTCATTCGATTGTTCCTACTCGATATATTTCTGCACAACTTGCATCTATTCATTGGAAGAAGTATGGCGAGTTCATTAAGTCGATAGAAAAGTATTCGACTTTCCGTTAAAATTTGTTTGAAACTCGCGTATGTATTTGCGAGGCAGGGATTCATAACCGCGCGTATGCTTGAAAGTTAATTACGTCCGATGAAAGCATGGTTTCGCAGTGTAGGTCCGTTTTGATCATCGTCGTTTAGAAAGGTTGCGGGAGCACCGTGAAAAACTGTAGCGACCTATTGAAAGAGAGATGAATGCAAACGATTCACGTCCTCTTCGCGCCTTTAGTGTTTACGCAGACGAACTTGTTATCCTTCGAGAGAATAATTAATCACCAGACTGCGGATGTTTGTGCATTTATAACACTCGCTAACGATCCAGCTGCCTTCAAACGCAATTTTCAATGGAGGAATTAATAAAAGTTTTATATTGCGGATTCAACAGAAAACTCTGTTTAATTTCCGTTACTCGAAATTTGGGTGACCTGAATTTTGTGAAACTCTGCTGGTGACAAAATAGTTCTTAACTTAGAAAATTCGTTTTATTTTAATTTCGTTTGTTTCCATGTTTAACATCCACCGAGCAGGAATTTTTATCAAAATTTTGTCAACACTGGATTTGTTGAAACTTTATGGGTACAGAAACTCTATTTGCAGTGGAAATGTTGAGCAAAAATGGCGCGGACGAACTGTTAGGTGTGCCCGCGAGTATTGTGAATATCCTCTTATAAATTCGGCTCGATAGCGAATTGTCGTGCGGTACGAAGTATTTACACGTCTCGTCGTGTTTTATTCAAACAGACTACATGGCGACGAGCCTCGTCGTGTATTTTAATGTTATTCGCGAACTGTTTGCATAGTTATTCCGTGCTGGTTGAAACAGGGGTGCACGCAGAGCGTGACGCGTCGTGTGTGCTAATGCAGCCAGACGATAGGCAGATAGTTCGAACAGAGAGTTCATTGCCACTTTTAACAATGATCTTCTATCAGTAGACTGCCGATTTTATTATCTGGCAAGACTGGCGACTTCTTACATTGCCTCTTCGCCCGTTGTTTACATTATTTTATTGAAGTGAAAACTTCTTTAGGCAGTGAACGAGTCTGATCCGTCACGCTCCGAGGTGAAACGCTATTCGGGTAAACTCGGGGGAGCCGGAGTTTTCGGAGTCTCATAAAATATGAAAACACAAGAAATCCCGAGTTCAGTTTCATTCAGTTTCACCTAACAATGTGCCTAAACTTAATTTGATTTTCTTTACCTAAATTAGAAAACTATTTCTGAGGAGTATATAAAAGTTATAGATGGCAGTGCAATGAAATTCTTCTTTTGAAAACGAAGTGTATCCGCGAAGATGCGTTTTATAGCCGTGAAACTGCAGCCGCTGGGAACTAACAAATCTACTGTTCAAGGCTACTACTGCTTGCAGCTCGGAAACGTTTCATTTTGATAATTACTGACCATGCACTGCACGCACACAACACAGCGTCGCGACGAGACGGTCCCCATCTTGTGGGCGTTGAAACTTATGCGAATGGATATCGTGCAGTCGCGTAATCGTAACGTCTATCTGTAGACCGTGAAGCAATGAAAACATTGAACGCATGCGAACACGAAGAAAATGAAATTTCATTTGCATAAATGCAGCGATACGGTACACTTAAAATTGGCTCTTTTCGAAATCTGACTAATGAAAGCGAATTTTTTATCATCTAGAATTTTCGCGAATTTTTATGCAAAATAAAAATATTTGTTTATGCAAGAAAAAAGTACTTTCTTTCTCAAGTCGAAAATAATTCATTTGTGTTTCTAACTTCTCTTAATCTATTTACTATTTCAAAATATACCTATCCATTTTTGTTATAAGTGCATAAAATCCGCAGTCTATTAATGACCCACGATGATCCCTCTATTTTAATGATTCTCGTTTCCTCTGACCGCGTATGGTAATATTTTTCGAATTTCTAATTTGAAGCAGACGTTTTTGACAGATTTCTGTGAGCTGAATAAGAATGAAAAACTTTTATCATTTGAAAGGGTATCTAATCTGAAGTGTGTAGAAACAGATGTAAAAACAGATTTTTATAAAATTTATCGAAAGAAGTAAACATGCAGGAGAAAATCTAATTATGGCACGCGATAGCGTGACCCATGACCTACGGAAACCGTAGACAGAAATTATAAATCACGTTTCAGTTTCAAAACACACAATGTAGTTTCGCAAGGCGCGTCACGTAACAGATTATGCCACCCTGCTCGACTGTTTTATTTTTTCATTTTCTCACGTTTATTTTCTCGTGTTACACTCCCAGAAGACAACATTCAAAACTCATTAAAACCTACAAGGTCGATTTTTAAAACTTCAGGTGTCGTTTTCACGTCGTCTTACACACATCCATAAAAACCAATCATCTGGATACGTTTTTTCGACACTTAACCCCTTGCAGTTGAAGCTATTTTAACTTGAAAATAAAAATTTCTTCCGACCTAGAATAATTCCATTCTATATAATTTTTTTCATTTTATGGATATACCCATACAATACTTAAATGTGAAGTAATTAATTAGATATCAGCATATTTAATAATGTGAATGATATATTTTTGTTCATTATTGTGAATGATATAGCAATTTAGTGGTCACTCCGAGTCACCCCTCGACTGTAAAGGGTTAAAAATAGCTGCAAAATAATTTCACTTGAATTCGACCAAATAATAAAAAACTTATAAACTATAATACTATAAAACTTATAATAAAAAGCTTATAAGATAGAAATTGATAAAGGGACAGGAATAAAAGAGGATGAATAAGGATATAAAATTCGAGAATCGAAAGAAATATAAGCAATAATCGTAAAATAAAAAAATGTTTGACCAACGACGGCAGGCTTGGTGTTAATAAAAGAGTCTAATAGAGATTTAACATAGTGTGTGATAATATCATGTTCGTCCGGAGCTAGGGACCCGACTTCGCCGTGTTACATCATGCGGTATAACAACTCCAATGTCGCTGTGCTTGCAATTACTGGTGTCGTATGTACCAAAATTTGTGGTGGCTACACCGCCGGTAAATTTCCTGGTTGCGGTGCATTCTACGAACCATGCCCTAATCTAATTAACGCATCAACTCCAAGAAGAAGGGTCGCGTGCAGGTCGATGCACGTAACACGCATGATTCAATTCGATTCTCTTCGGTAGGCGCGTTCGTGTTTCCCTGTATAATCGAACGCACAATACATATTCAATATCGTCTTTTACATAATTCATCTGCCGATCATCGTTATGCAGAATCGTTGGTGGTGTGCGCGATTTAAATTTTCTTCCCCGCCATTCGCCGGTCTTTCATTGAATCTTTCATTCAATTCTGTTCAGCTGATCGATCGTTTCCGGCCGATACGAGCCGAGGAGATTATACGTTGAATACACACGATGAGTCACACGTATGGAAACTCCGGAATATTTTTGCTATTCGTAGTTTTGTGGAAAAGATATTCGAAGGGTCGCCCAGGAAATGGAAAACTATGTATTTGTAAGATTTAAGAAAAGAAAGAGAGGAAACAGAAACTTTTTTACAAGAAATAATTCCAAATTTTTTTCTAATTATATAAACAATTGATACATGTTTTACATATGTTTCGAATAAAACTATGTATGACGTTTCAAAAAATATTCTTGTCGAGATCAACAAATTGTTACATCTCAGGATGTGGAAGCGATCGATCACGTTTCTTTTGGTTTTAGCTGAAAGAATTTAATTAATTCTCTGTACACACAAATCGTGAAATTGTGAATACTATAATCGATCGAATAATTTAGGGCGGTAACGTACAGTAAAGTCTCGATCCAAGCCGGATCGTCGGGTCCGTGCTGTTTCTTAGATCGTGTGGTTCTACTATCGAGCTTCTGAGCCCCTTACTAAGATCGCACAGCTCCGTTCGGCCTAGATCAAGACTTCACTGTCTTCGCAAAGATGTAAAATATTTAAGGGTTTCCAATTTGTGTAGTCCACCTCGTGTATTTGTTTATTTTCATGGAGACGTGTACTAATAATGATGTATTATGTTTCAGTATTCCCTTTCGAAGGTAGAATCGAATTTTTTTTCTCGTATTCGAGTCGGAGCACTGAAATATATGCGATCGATGTGAGTTATCACTTTTGTTTTTTGTTGATTACGAATTATGTTTTACGTCTGGCTTAACGTTACTGTGTTGTTTGGGTGTATTAAACCAAGAGTAAACATACAAAAGTACTTTTAAATCTTCAATCTTACAATTTTAAAGATGATTACAAGATATCCATTTGTTGAATAAGCCAATACACTTATTTTCATTATATGTGATCGTCCTTATATAATAATGACGCTTGATAAAAATCTACATACTACGTGCCCTTATACTAAGTTTCTCAATTGTTCGCCAAACAAGTTGCTTTACTGTTGCGACACTGTTTCGCGGCCTTCGGAGAATGTTCGTTACGATGCACACCTGCTGCATCGCAATAATGCACGAAATACGTCACTACGCCAGAAATTATTTTATTGACATTGTAAGGATGCACTAGGTGATGTTCTGCAATATGCGCGCACGACCTCCACGTCGTACGAGCAAACCACCGGATACATTCAACTGCATTCTCGCGTATTTCCGAAACTCATGGCTTTTAGTTGCAAATAGTACTTTTTAACAAATAAAAACCATGATTTTTTTAACGCACAGTGAACATTATTTTTGCGTCGGTTATCTAGTAAGTACACACGCACACTTGCAATTCCGCGTGAAGAATAAATTTACGTTTTGCGAATAAATGTTAAATTACGAACAAACAGTGAATTGAATATAAAATACGCGTGGCGGCTGCAAAACGAAACGCCTCCAGCTTCACGTTTTACATTTTTACATTTTTCGTGTCAACGCGTCCAGTTTTTCCAATTTTAGCGCTTCTATTTTCAATATTCCAATCCTATTGAATATTCTATCTTCCGGATTTAAAATGTTCGAAAATGCAACATGTATCGTTCTCCCGTTGAATTAGAGACAGTCGATTTTCTATTTGCAAAATGTGGAAGGTCGAGCGTATTTAGTTGATTATATTTCACATGATGTTTTCCCGTCTTAAAACATTTAATGACGCTCGTATTACATAAAGTATCACAATATATTGAAAAACAATGTACGGCAAAATAATCTCTACCTTGAGATTCAAATTGCATTAAAAAGAAAAGAATTTAATGACGCTTCTATCGTTGGTAGCAACGCGACGGTTTAACAAGATTATACGCATTGTGATAAATATTGAAACAATATCATGCTGTAATAATATTGCACAACGACGTTTCACGCAATATTATTTTATTATGGCATGTGACTTTAACACTTTGTTAAGGCTGAATCTTTTGTATAAGGTTTCTCAAGCTGTTCGTAAAACAAAAATTCTATGCGTCCGTCACAAAGGAGGCAAACTTTCATTCTTTTTCGAACGTCGGAACCGGTGCGATTCAGATCGGTCAATCCTATTGTCCCGTTTCACACTAACAGTAAGTTGCGGTCCATTGAATCATTCATATTGCTCTCACGTTTACGGTAAATTGCGTGTGCATACGTGTACGGTCAATTGGTAGAAGCAATGCACACGCATAGACGTACTTACATGTACAGGGTGGTTCACCAAGTATCATCTCAGTATTATCATCTGCATTTTATGCATTTGTAGAACAAAAATGAGAGGGTGAAATTTAAAACAACGAGGACACATTACAAGAATTTAAAAATGCAGATATATCATTTTCAACTGTATACAAGTTTTAAAGGAAGGAAGACATTTCTATTTGGCTCCTATTTCTTACAATCGACGAAGACAATTTCTATTTTGCTTTCTTTCAAATAAATTTTCAATAGCTCCTTCCATTTTCCTATGCATAACGCGGTAGTTTTTCTTCCCCATCAGCTAGCAGATATTTAGACAATCAGCTCAAAAGTAAACTTGAATTGGAAAGATACGAGGACAAAAATGTTAAATTTTCAAGATGAAGAATAAAACACCAGATCGATACTCGACTCAGCGTTTCACTCGGGGCGTGACGGATCAGACTCATTCACTGCCCAGCAAAAAGTCAGCGACGCACACCTGTCTATTTCTCGCTCGCTCGGCTAAACGCGACTCCCCCGAATTTACCCGAATAGCGTTTCACCCGGAGCGTGATGGATCAGACTCATTCACAGCTTAGCAATTGTGTACTTTATTGTTTTTATCTCAAAAAGTTCTGTCATTAAATTGGTAATGTTTCACCGCCACGCTGATGTCAATGTCCTCGTCCTGCGTCCTTGCGTGTCACCTACGAGGAAACGAATTTTTATCGATAGCAAGTAGAACATAAGTTACATACATGATCCACCCTGTATACGCGTAGCCGCGGTAGCATTCCTACTGTCTTCTTTGTTATCTGTCGCTTTTAGGCGATCGTGCTCGCCTGCAAGACCCATAGGAAAGCGGCCGGCCGTGCCGCACAATTCACATCTTCTTTGAATGCAGCTTCCTTCGCGCATTATTGATGCGCAGCACGAGAGAACAGTCGACCTTTTGGCCCCGTGCCAGACCAGTTAATTCCGTGTGTGTAGTTCCCATAAAACCGCCAATCGGTTAACACAAAAGCATTCGCTGCTTCCGTGGCGATATGGAACAAAATTTATGGTATTCAACTCGCCTGCTCTAAATTTCGTTATTATTTCCAGTTGGCTAAATTGCTAAACTAGATATTCATCATTAGACTTCGGAACTCGATGCGTTTATAGGAAAATTGAGTAGATGAAATTCAGAATTGCTGGAAAATTTTAAAAATTGGAAATGTCGATATATGATTTCTCCTCTATTGAAATCGTTAAGGTGAAGAAATAACATTTAATTTGATTTCCATTTCTTGAAATCGATGCAGACAATTTTCATTTTGCATAGTTTCATTATTTTTCGCAGTGCTCTTTTCACGAACTATATTACCGTCAATGGATTTCCGTTGTTTTTCATAAATTATTGCTTAACCGATTTATTGCGATAAGATAAACGAATGCCGAACGTCGACAATAAGAAATTTTAATCGTCTGCTAAGTTTCGTTAATCCCCGGCAGAAATTCGACGGTTTTAGAGGACAAACGAGCTATGTCGAAACGATGTGCACGTTTTCCGGTTCAGACATGTCCCAAGGCTAACGACACTAATCACTTGCAGCTGTGCGGCTTTATACTCTGATACGTCGATAGCTGCTGAAAAATATCATCGAGCTCTCCGATCTCCTAATTAAAATTTCAAGTCTTCGACGTAATAAATGGAGCTTAACTATGTGAGCGTGTATTCAAAATTTTCGTTTCGTAAATATCCACTCCTCTCCGCCAACTTGAGTTATTTTGTTTGTCCTCCTTTGCCCCGAACCATCGAAAATCATTCGATGCTCCATGATTTTTGAATCACTGAAAGTAGTGCGGGCATTTATAATAAATTCATAGAAATTATAATTTGCGCACATAACACAGATTCAGTTAAACGAGATACATACTTCCTGTTCTATTTATCGACGCTGAAGTTATAATTATGTATGCTCGTTTGTTTACAAATAAGAGATGGCATTAGATCAAATAAAATTGTTTACAACGAGGAAAATTGTGCGTTAAACTTTATTACGACACGAATAGGACGCTCAAAAGTAGCCATACGTCGGAAACGGACATTCTGTGAGGAATTTCATTACGAATGCCCATTGAACGTAAATCCCTAGATGACCATGACTTTCTTGACGCGCAGCCCGCAATCAAATATTCCTTCCAGTAGTTTTGAGTATCGCCGTGTCTCGGTTACTTGTTCATGTACAGGAGTCAATCAAAGTAAAACACTCCGCATGCGACCTATATGCAGCGACTATAGGCTGCACAAAGTCGCAATGCGTTTATTAACTATTGAAAAGGTCGAAAGGTGATCGAGTTTAGACTCTGTGTCTTTCGCGAGTCTACCTCAGTCTGATATCCCGGCTGGTCCGTGGAAGGCTTGTGTGTAGTGCGTCAACGTGTTGCTCTTCAGATTCATCTTGGACTTCTCAGCCTTCATCATTGCATCTCTATCAACGATCCAACGATCTATCGGACGTATCCGACATTTTTCTAATCAGGATCACCGACGGAACTCTAATCAGAGTCCTCCTCGTTAGAAATGAGTATCTTCTTCATAGCTCGGCTGGCTCTAAATTCATTCGGGGCGAAGCTCCGAGCCACTAGCCGAATTATACTTAGAAAACACCGGTACCAGCGTGGCTTTTACTAATCGAACTCGATTCGATATCTAGAAGAAGAGATTTGGCAATCCATAAAATCCATTTTTCCATCGTCGCTGGACGACGATGTGTTAGCTGATCTCTAAGGGTTCTTATTCTTTACTGTAACAGTGCTATGTCAGTGACTTCTTTCAGTTTCCTTGACACCTTTCACGTTGATTAGCTGATTACTTCTGAAACGTCGATTCAGGATCTGAGCAAGAGCTGTAAGGCTTTCAAGATCTTGTTACCTTTGCCGGTGTTGAATTCGACACCTGTCCGCTGTGGCGTGCAGCTTATTGCTCCGCTTCGGACCAAGGACGTAATTTTCGTTTAGTTATTCGTCCCAACTATTCTGGGTTTTCCTTTGCAAACAGCGAGGAGCGACGTGTTTTTATTCGCACTGGTCTTTAGACATTAGGGTCTCGACTTCGTCCGAGCCACACTTGAATTCTTGATCGTCTATTTGGATTTAGCTTCAGTGTCACGTGTTTTGATCGACGATCATTGTTCAGTTCACTTCGATTTTTGGGATAGTCGAAAATCGACGTCGATGCTGAATCTTTAGCAGATTTAAGAGAGTCGTTACTTAGAAACGTACCGAATCAATCGGCACCATGGAGTTCGAAACGAGGGGCCTCATTGACTTTTGCTTCTCGTCCAGCCAGATCCCCAGAGCTAGGTATGATTGTGAACGTTCTCGCGCCGAAAACCAGTAGAATGCGGATTTTATGAATTATTAACAAGCTGGTTTCGTTAATTTTCTTACTGCATTTTTGGAACCGGCTTGAAATGAAGTGGACATCGTTTTAGTTCTTACTTTTCGAATTAAAAACATCCGCAGTCTCACTGTTCATTTTTATGGAACCACTACATTCTACTTTTTAAATATTTCTGCACAATTCACTCGATACATCTGATAACTACAATTGTGACGTCACTGTTCATTTTCTGAACAATTTATCGAAACTACCTCGCAAAGATACGTCAAATCCACAGCTTATGGTTTTTATAATTTATATACTGGCTTTTATATTTGATTTACAGTGCCCGGTTCAAAAATGATACTATTTATGGTGATCGTTTATTGCAGGACTGTAGATATATATGTGGGATATCGTGAAATGGAAAACCGTGAGCTTCTTCTAACATTTGACCCTGTTCTGCAACCTTCTGTGACATTTAAATACCCATGCATTTGTAACTATTGATCTTATTGTGAACGATGCGCATGTGTGTTGTTCTTTTTTTTTACCGTCGCTGTCAAACATCTGCATTAATCCCTTCATTGGACCTCTGTAAAATGTGTCCAGTCACGAACGAAACTATTCACAGTATGATTTTATTAGATTTATTTTATATTTTGTGTGCAGTCTGTTATAGACGCAATACTTTATAATTCCTAATTGATTAGCTGATTTGATAATGAATTAGAGCCTCGTAGAATTCATTTTAATTTCAGCTAGATCACACCAAAGTTAAAAATATCCTCGACGACTGAAAAAAAAAGAAAAGAGAGCATCGATGACCCAGATAACTCTGAGAGAAATGAGCACGGAAGACAATCCTCTTTGTATAATACCCTCTTGTTATACTCATTCAACTTGCATCCTGAACATCCCCCGCTATTCTCGAAGTGCGAATGGAACCTTCTCGTGTTCCCTTTCCAATGGTTAATCAAACAAGTGAAGTAACTTATCGTTGAACATCACTGGGTCATTTAAAGCGAACCATCCCAACGTGGTTGTTCAATAATATTTAACATTTCCACGGTTAATCAATGTAGTGCCCGATAAGTGGGCAAAAAACAATTTAATTTACTGCTCTTCTCTCCTCAAAATCCAGTGATTCGTTGTGAATAAAGTAACCGAACTTATTAATTAATTAGGGTGTTGTTTTATCATTAATTTAATTTTGGTAAGATTATACATCAATTTGCAAATAAGGCTTAATTGAAGTCTCTGGTAGTTGTCTTCGTGCGCAAAGTTACTTCGAGATATTAATTATATTTTGTAAATAAAACAAACGATAATAAAATATTTCATTTCTCTATTGTCCAGTTCGGTGAATTTTCACAGTCTCGTCGACACGAAAGATATAACACAAAATAATTTCATACTTAATAATAAGTGTCATACTTATCGAAACACACGTTTTTCACATTTCATTGAAAAATTTCAACGGTAGAACACCAATACCGATAACTCGCGCAACTACACTCACGCATGTACATGATAGCATTTCCTGCAATTATCTTTTAATGAATAGTCTAGATAAAAATTGAAGAAAATCCATTTCTACTACATTTACCCTACCGATTGGTGACCAGTAATTTGCTCTCATAGCATGTCTCTCACCTGGTATAGTAATATCTTCCGAATCTCATAATTCCAGATGGCAGAATTACAAAGTGCAGTTGTTGTTGCAGGTCTGCAGGGTCCATAGGAGCACGATCGGCGCCCAGCACGCCTCTTCAAGTAGCCCCTGGCGGGCAAGCTGGTCAGCAGTCAATTAGCGGCTCTCAGCTCACCGCGGCTGCTGCGAGTACTTCTCATCCTCCGAGGAGTCCGAGCCACGCGGCCTTGAGATGTAACGACAGGTGAGTTCTCGACCTTCTTCGAATCCGTCTCCTGTTTGTCTGCGATCTGCAACTCCTCGCTCTGATCTCTACCTAGTTGAACAACCTTGACGGCCCTAAGCCGTTCAACGGGCTTCAATATCTGTCGCCTCGCTGACCCCGAAACACAGATGCCATCTCCAATCTGACACTAATAGCTCCATTCAAAGATTTTCGAGGAGCAGCGGATTCCAATTGCGGCTGACCACTCTGTACTCTATAGTAATGTCTTAGACTTATTGTTAGACCGTATATGCTTATAGACTTTAGATAAAATGCCTTGTTCCAAGATTACATCGTCTACCAGATAACAATAGTGTATTGAGAAGTCGCCGTATCTGATTCTGTATAAATATTTATGGAAAATATTTCTGTAACTGTGACATATATTTTATTTTCTTACTCGTTCCTTTTTTACTTTGCTCTTATTTTAAATAGTGCTAACTCTTTTTGCCAATTGTGCTCATAATTATGGAAGTGGTCTGAGTCATATATTTCTTGTTTCGAGATATTTAAAGAAAAAGATATTAGCACTAAATAAATTGCATATCATTTTTCACAATATCATAAAAATTACATTGAATTAATTTAGTTTAAAATAATGTGATGTGAAATAAAAATGGTACTTACTAATCTCCTCTAATGTAGAGAACATGTAAATCAAATCTGACCAGAATGTCCTATATTTTCTAAATTTTAATTATTATTCTTACATATTCTAATTTTTAAAAATTCAAGTGGGGCTATTCTCCAATTTGGCTTCTAGATCTGTCCATAATCATCCCATAATTTCTCAATCTCCTTTTTCCAACATTTGTTCGAATAGTATTATATATTCTCGTATAACACAGCTACATCTAACCAAAATAAAACAATAAAGTCAAGCTGGAAGATTGCATTCTTTAGTTATCATTTTGTTGAAGTAAGTGTCTGATGATTTATGGACGGAAGTGTATATGGTCGAAGAGTAACCATGGCTGATCGAGGTAAGATGGCCGTGCCAAAACAAATGCACCGAAACCAAGTCGCCGAGGTCAAGATATTTTCAAAACACATTATTTTTGCATAAACTGTTATCGAGACATAAGCTTTCACAGTGAGCGGCGACTGTATAGTGGTTCTTCTTGTCGCCAAATCTTCCATCCCGTGTCGGCGATTTGAAGTTAACAAACGACCTTGATGAACGGGGTTAGGCTGATCATCCGGTTCTCCCATTTGTAGTTTGTGGGTCACTATTTGTGATACACGGTTGCATAACGTCATAAACGGAAGAGAATAGCTGGAATTATCTCGAGGAAAGTCATCAACCAATGTTAGCCTTTGCCTCACTGTTCCTGTGTAGGCAGGCAAGTGAATATTCAATTAGGATTGTTTTAAACAGCGACGCAAACATGTTGTTCACGTCCAGGTTTAAATAACTATTTTCTAATGTGACTGATCGTCGGTGCACTGCGCATTCTGTTTATGCAAATTTACGTCATCGTCGACGAGCATCCCGAATGCAAAATAACGATTTCCTGAACAAATTGTTTGAATAGTTTTCATAAAATTGATATGAAAAAAGAATTTATATCTATATGTCTGCTCTTTAGCCATTTTTTAGCGACCGATCAGCGATACAAAATTGAAAAACTATTCTGTATCAAGTAGAAGTTATATCTAGCTTGTATCAGAAGCACGTATAATACCTAACTATTTATGTTTGCGTGACTATAATTGTTTTTAATCGTAACAAACATCTGGACTGTGGATTTTTATACAAAATAGACATTTCCTGCATCGATTGCAAGAAACGAAAGCTGATTAGAAAGAATATACTAATATGTATATTCTCACATATCTTGCGGACGGAAAGTTTTTCGGAATAAACACGGCGGCGGCAAATGTTAAATATCAAAAGGGACGTAGAAAATGTTGAAAATGATTAATCGTCCGATATCGTATCGAAAGATACCATAACACCTGCTCGCAGGTGTCTGTAGATCATTATTGGATTTTGCTATTCCATCGGCACCTGTGCGATAAAAGCAGTTGTGTTTGTGGATTATTCTAAATTAGCCAAATCGATAACCCCTACACATATATCTGCACGATATATCTACATTTAAATTTTTAATTCAAAGTCGGCGATTTTCAAGAAGAATCCTTTAACAGAAAAACTGTTCTCTAGTTACCACGAAACTCGTGAATTTCGAGTCTATCATATTTAGAAGATAAAAAACTGATCTTTCTAAATATTTCGGTGTTTAATAGCGAACTAACTTAATTAATGCAAATCATTGTTTTTACAAGAACTTCAAGAATTCTCAAGAAAATATTAGAACGAATATAATAATTTTATTCCGTTCCCGTAGATTATATTTTTAACACTAAATCTACCAGGCACTAAACTCGATTGAAATGTTTTACCTTACAAGAATGACAAAACTGTATCTACTTGGATCGTGTACAATTTTTATTATAGTATGTGCTGGAATAATTTTAATAATTGTAAAATCAAAAATATGAAACCGGTCATTTGATCGGCAATGGTAGGTCTACTATTAAAGAATTTTTACATCTTCTAGCTGGGTCCCTAAGTTACGAAATAAAAAATCATTCTCAGTATCTCTGTCGTAACAATGGCTTTTTCAACCGAAAAATTCAAAACATTAAAAATTTCAATTTTGCTCGCAAAAATCTACCGGAAACATTGCAGCTCGAAGTCCAAACAACCGATCAGTGGAATTTGCGAGTATTAGCGTAAGACGCATATGATAATGTCGTTGCGTATTTATCTGCATAAAAATCTCGATTAAAGCCACCGGTATACTGTATACTGCAGATAAACTTGTTGCCAATCGTATTTCAACCCGATGATATCTCAGGAAAGGAAATAGCCTATCGGATCTTCATATAGATTTATCGTAGTGAATCATGTTTTTCACTGGCAACAATTGTTTGTTCACTGCACTTTAGAATTTTTCTCGGACTGATATTATCGGTGTATGGGAAGTGTATTGCATAAACGGTGGCGCATGAATACCGAGGCTATTTATAGACATAACAAAAACTGTTTAAAACATAGTAAACAATTTTATTTCCCATGCATGAGCGCATACAGCGCCGTGCAGATACGTATCTGTAGATATTATCTACATATATCGTGTACATAGAATCAAGAAAATAAAAAAAATATTGCCAGTCAAAAATCCTACTCCCCTTTCTTACAATTTATGCGGACAACTTTTATTTTGCATAAAAAATTTTTGTATGAAACATTTATGATAGGCAAACTTTTCATTATTCAAATTTGAGTAAAAAGGTTTTCATAATTCTTTGTCGAATAGCAGTTGAGAAATGTAGCTGCGTCGTCCATCCAGATCATTTTTCAAAAGCCACTATCGGTTTTTCATTTTCCAAACGCCGTTATCGGTTTAGCTTAGTGTAATTCTTTAAATCAAGACCTGTAGAGAAAGTTACGATATTTGCCACGTGTTTTATCGGCAAGCGTTAATCGATATCATCGAGATATGTCCCGCGATCGCCAGAGTCAGTCTCTTCACGAAGTTCGATACGCGTAGAGAACGATCGATAGTTTAACGTTGGTGTCGATTGCCATTGTTTCTCGGCGCCTCCCGATCTTCATAAACGGTTACCATCCCAGCGAGCAATCATTATGAACTGCAGTGACGTGAAAAAACCGGCAGTCTGTGCGCGTGTAATATTAACGTATTACTTGTGACTAAACAAAAATTGTACAGAACAATACTGTGTTTTGCTTTAACGTCGACTCGATTGAAACAAGAACAATGAGACTGTACCCGATATTTTCTCACAAAATCCCGCCAAGCCGTGATGACACTTCGATTAAAAAGTAACACTGGTCGTTCGGTGCATTCCAATTCGAAGACTTTCGCATCATTTTCGAAGCGTGAAAGAGAGACGGCAACCGTGAAGTTTCGTTACAAGAAGAACAGTTCAGGACTATAGTTCAGTGCAGACGTAAGCGCGGCAACATAACCACCGATCCGGAGACAACGGGAAGGGTTTCCATTTTACGATTGTCTTCTCGCAACGATCGCCCGCGCTCGATACTAATTTTCCATCGGGAAAGGAAACGTTCGAGGAATTTCTGGCGGGTATCCGTAATCACTGGCGGCTTTATCAACCGGCATCGACCATCCGCTGCCGACGAAAACAATCGCAAAACCAGACAAGGGAATATTCGCTGCACGCATCCACAGTGGTCGCGGCAACATTATCATTTTCGATCTCAATCGCACGAGGGTCTGCTCGATCAATATAAAATTCACAGTTTCAAGTGATCGCGACGAGTTCACTGATTTGTTGATGGAAGTTGCTCGATCACAATGGCAGCGATCATCCGTGGGAGTCATGCGAGACGGCCACGTGATTATTAATCTGTAGACTTTAATCAGTCACGATCAACACAATTTTTCGCCAGGTTTCGTGGATGCTATCTGGATTTTCTACTTAATCCTCGAATGGATGTTTATTGTTTATAAATACGAAGTTTCTTGAGTCTCTTTCCAACGCTTGGATGTTGTGTAGTGCGAAACTGTGCAGGGTGAGTCACGAATCACAGAACACCTGAATTTCTCTGTTGGTATGATGGTTACACGAAAGTTTCAAAGTAGATATCAACAGATCTTGTGATTAACGTTCTTTTTTGGCATCTTTTAAATGGCATCATATATTTTTAACTTCATAATGTTGCAGCTGGTGTCAAGACGAGTTCAATGATATGGTACACCATGACCTTCGAATGAGTTTGATCTAGAAAATTTATGATAAAGCAATGATAACTTCAAAATGAGCAGTCATTTCATTTGAATTAAATTGAATGTTCGAAATTATCATCTTGCGCGGTAACACACTTTCAATTGTTTCTGTTGAGACTGATCTACAAGATCTATTTAATTGTTCTTGCATGTTTTCTGGTCTAGTCGATTGATGACGATATACATCATCCTTGAGTGTTCCCCACAAGAAGAAATCAAGATTTGGAAATTTATTATTCAGAAATTCTCTTAGATATGTGAAGAATGATCGGGAAAGCTATCGTGTTGATACCACATTACTCGACGAATATCTAAAGAAATATTTTCTAAAAATATGTGCAATGTTTCTTCTAAAAACGTGTTTGTTGATAATCTTGTTTGGGTACGTTTAGGGATCGCCTTCCATTAACGGTATGCGTGTTATGGGACCTATTGGCTTAACACTAAAGCTACCGTGCCTTAAAAGTAACTGGTACATATACCCTTATAAAAATGACAAGATTGATTTTATTTAAACTTTGTGCAGCTCCTATTGTAATATGTGTTCCACTAAAGATATCTATACAATCATTTCTTATGAAATTATTTTTATTATATCAATAATCATAATATAAAAAATCTGGAACCGGTCATTTTGACCGGTCATGGTAGGTTTAGTGTTAAGAAATTCAATTTCTGTTGATCAGATTAACTAAAAACTATACCTATATCAAACTATACCTATTAATGATCCAAAATCATTTGAAGGTCATAGTGTGACACTTCATTGAACTCGTCTTGACATCAGCTACAACGCTATGATGTTAAAAATTGTTACCATTCGCAAGATCTGTTGATATCTTCGCATTGTCTCTCTTGAACGGTTTCACTTCACTTTCGAAACTTTCGTTCGTCCTTCATACCAACAGAAAAATGTTGTGTTTCGAGACTCAGCCTGTGTACGTGTCTGAGGAAACAGTATACCGTTTCAGGGTTAACGTATTTGGATACCGTTTGAATCCGATAGTCGGTCGTCGTCGATCAATGGGAAGACGCGATGTTTTCCAGGAGATCCAATTACTCGCACCGCATCTTCGTCCATCATCGATCGACCTTAATTTCTATTAAGTCGTCTGAGTTGTACGCAGTCCGCAATTAGCGATCGAAATCATCCTCTGCCGCTTATCGACCAATCCCAGTTGGAACACAGTGGCCAATTCTTCGTTTCGTCGAGAACAAACGACGCTCTTCCCGGCGGTTCCGAAAGAGCGAATCGCGTTGACCGTATCTGAAAAATCCGAATCTGTGGAGCCTTAGCTTCTAAGGCCTGATCTATCAGGTTCGTTCTACTATCCTATCAGGATCGATCAATCGATTGCGTTGCAACATGGTCGCGCAGTACACGGAATACGATGTCTGGAGCAACGACGTTTGGAGCCCGAAGATTCGGAAGAGGAGCTCCATGAGGTGGTTTTTCATTAGTGTAATCGTCCGAAATAAAACGACGGTAATCATGACGCGATCTATGAGTAATATGACGATCGGAGCCGATCGCTAGATCCCGCAGCCTCAGAGTATCGTATTTTCTCTTGTCGAGAAGTCCGTGCATACCGGATGCAATCTACTTTTCTCCTGTGTCGTAACGCGTTCATTGGACTCACGGGCTTTGACTTGTTTGACCTTGTACAATGCAGAGATCGTAAGTTGCCGAAAAAACCGTACAAAACTGTGTTGACACTATTTCTATCGCGGTTTTATATGTATAGAATTTTCGAAGAAATAGATTTATTTAATCCATCTTTGCAGTCTCGATCAATTTTTATTTTTAATTTTAAAATGTGTCCATCGACACATCCGGTAGAAATAGTGTTAATGTATTAATTATTATAAATAATCTAGTACATGAAGTACCCTACAAGAGATTAGTCTCGTCTCTGTACCGTTCAGCTTGTAGATCGTCGGCAAATTACGATCTCTGATAACTGCAAGTGTTACGAAACTTGATATCTCGGCAGAAATCATTGGATTCGACAAATTTACTTGATCTACGAAAAACCTGCGGGTCCGTGCTGTTTCTTAGATCTTGTAGCAATACTGTTTTTAAAGGACAGCGCGTATAAACACTTTGTTTTTGTTTTCTTAGATAGAGGCTTTACTATATTTGAAAAAATATCGACGTATTCGACATACGAAATATTTATTTCAGACGACATACGTGATTTTGTTTATTTGTATACGTAGGATGACGACGCAAGGGTGATTGATAGACGCGTTTCAAACAATATCCGTTCTTTTCTGATATTTATTGTATACGTATTCTATAAATACGTGAGTACGCATTGTATTTAGAGGAATTCTGTTTTCATGATCTCGAATTGTACATTGTACGAAAAATATGGCGCAGTACACACGAGTGAATACGGAATTTAATCTTCACTGTCAGTGAAAATATACATATGGGTATTTTTCCGGAAACACCATTCTGCCCATCCTATATTGACTAACAAATAAACGAAACGTATTCTCTGTTAGATTGGATACCGCGTTTACGGCTTGATTGAATGTACGGGGTGATCCAAAAATGCGGGACTGCCTCGAAGATTTTCATTCGAAAAATTCGCAACTTGATAGTTTGATTTCCAGTTAGCCACTGCAATTATTTTTTTATTTAAATGCAATAAGGGAATTCAGCATGTACAAATATCGATTCTGTAATGTCGTATCGAGTTCTCACAGTTAGCGTCTGAATATGTCTAACATTGAAAAATCAATAAATAAATATGACGTATACACATGGCTCGAAAATGGTTATCGTTCATACAATATTCAGAAAGAAATTTCTTAGAAATAGTTAATTCCTCCGATGGTTATAGTACTTAATAACATGAGTTTTCGGCACTTAAAGCTCCCCTTCATTCACAGAGGGAAAACTGTTGCAGAGATAGTGAAACGTGTTATGCGATATCTTCGGAGAAGGTATTTTATCAGAGTGCAACATTTTTTATTTTCAATTCTGTAAGTTTTACGAAACAATTTCATTCCATCTGTAATTATTTAGAGGAATTTACATAATCAGTTTTTTTCGTAAATAGTTTAATTTTCTAACCTTCTCGAAATTAATAAAAAAAACATGTCGAATATTTTTCTAAAAATTCTTACATGTACATGACTATTTAATTGACATAGATGGAGAACTCTTTATTATAGGACATCCTCTTTGCATAATTATATGTTCGGCTGGTTTGCCGATGCTTACCAGCCGATAAAAAAAAAGAAACAAACTCAGAAGACGACGAGATTGTTGACGGACCATGCTCTTTGTGTTTCAGTCATCTTTCTAAACCGCTCAGCAGAAGTACACCATCCATGGCAGCTGGTGGTGCTGTACAAGGAATCGTTAGCACATCTCCGTCTACGTCCTCGCCAGTAACTAGCAGTAGAACAGTACAGAAGAGATTCCATAGGCAATTCTCCACCCAGGTAATTGACAGAAAGTTTCACTCGTGAGTTTTCATTTGTCACTTTCACAGCATCGCCATTAATTAGAACGTAACGTACACGGTGCTCCCCAGGTCTTTCACCATTCATTGTCACACTCGCAGGGTTTCCTTACCTCAGTGCTTCCCAAACCATTTTTACTCGCGGCGCACTTTACAGCAAATGAAAAAATTTCGGCGCACCTATTATATATATGCATATATTTTAGTAGCGAATTATTTTAATGATTTATATTGAGAATATTGTTTCATGTTTTACTCAATTTTGATGTAATTTTAATTATCTCGCGGCGCCCGGTTTGGGAACCACTGCCTGACCTCAACCATCGAGCAACCACGCTTACGAATTTTCCGAAGGAAACCGGAGCTCCACGGTGGACAGTAGATTGTAGTTCTATACAGAAATGTCTCGACAAAAGTTTCCTTTTCCTGATTATTTCTTGATGGAACTTGCACCCATACATTGGTGACACTTTTCCGATTAAAACGAGACCAAACACGACACAATTCGGAGCATATTGACTTAATTCACGATACTGCAGTGGCGGCCCAAGTCAAGTGGAGGCCCCAAGCAGTCAAAATTTTGGAGTCCTCAAACTCAAGTTAGAAATAGAAGTTGCAAGAAAACTCTCATAATCTTATTAACAAAAAAGAAAAGTCCGCTTACAGTTAAACCCGCCACTGCGATACTGTGGAGCCTCGATTATCCGAACCGCTGATATCTGAATTCTCCAGCAGCCGAACAGGTACACGAGAACAGTTTTAGATATCTAGATTTAATCTAGTACTAGATAACTGTTCTATTACCAAAACACCCATTTCTAGATATTTTTAGACATGTCGAGACATTACTGCATCTAGATAAGTGAATATGTACTGAAAAATTGTAGCGCCGGAGATAGAGGATCTCGATGTTTCTAAATTAGATTGACGTGTTTTCTAGCTCGCAAGTATCAGTTAATTCTAGTTCAGACGGCAGACATATTCATAGATAATATCTGTCAAGTCTGAACTAGATAGGATGATGAGGCAGCGCGTCCATCAACTCGAAAAGTGTCGTTCCAAGAGTAAATGGAGCATATGAATTTTAGAGAACTTCGAGATCTGCAACGTTGACAATATATTCATGTCTATACATTATACATTAAACATATCAAACAACAACAGAGTACAGAAACGTAGACATTTATTTGTTTATATCGTCAGAATAGAGAAACGAATTATATTAATGTCTACACTCCCATTATACATTAAACATGTCAGACAACAGGAGAGTACAAAAACGTCGACATTATATCAGACATTATATCAGACAACAAGAGTACAAGGACATCGATATTTCTTTCTCAAGTCATCGGAATAGAGAAACGAATTATGCTAACGAAACGATAAATTAGAAACGTGTCGCAGTTGTCGGAGAAGCTCGCATTTTCATTTCCAGATGTGCACGCTATAAATTTTACCGTTCACGATCGTTGATACGAGAGCACCTACGAGCTTCGTACAATCCTTTTTTTCATCGTCGCAATTGGTGAAACACTCTGATAAATACCGTCCATAGTTCAAGACACTGTACGTTCCGCGTGTTATCTGAACACATTGTCGTGTACGACTTCTCCAAGTGAATTTTCCTTACTCGTGGAATTGATAACAGACTTTGATGTTTGCACAATCGGTATCTTATCTGGCCATTATCCATAGTTTTTACATAGAACGGTATAGTTTCGCGTAAAAATAGCGGAAGCAAATAGTCTTACACGGCACAACGCGCATAACGGAAATCGACTTCTCCAAAGCAGTCTTCTAAATTACTTTTAAATACTGTTCAATTATAGTATTCTATATGTTTAAGAAATACAAAGTGTTATAAACTGAATTCGACGTGAACCTGTGCAAAATGTAGACGATTTCTGTTCGTAAATATTGAAACAACTGGTTTTTAGTGTTCTGTTCGCGTTTTATGCAGAGTGAAAATTTTTCACTGTACGGTTAACATTGTTTAAATAGTTATGCAACAAGTTCCAATGTTTAGTATTCGTGCTTTAACAACTCCGCGTTAACTTTCATCACTGTGTTCAGAGTTAGATTTAGACAAGTGGACTAATGGTATTTTTATTTAAATCATCCTCAACCTGCTGTTGTGACCAAACTGTTCTTGTGGCTGTAACCAATTTGCTGACGAAATTACGCTCGGTCGAAGGTTGAAACATTGCCTTAAATATGGGTAAACTCGTTTTTCCAGAATTGCAAGGGTGCGGGATTCGCGTTCTCATTTCTCGATAATACAAAAATGGGGTTTTTCAGTAGTCAAAAGCGCTAGATAAAAGATCTATCTAGCCCGCAATCGTCCTCAAAAGTCCTATTTTTACGTTTACAAGGCGTAATTTGCATTATTCGACAGCATGTAGCTGTCGCAGCTTTATGAAAATAGATACATGCGCAGCTGTATGCTTCCGAATAATGCAAATTGCGCCTCGTAAACGTAAAAATAGGACTTTTGAGGGCTAGATTGATCTTTCATCTACCCCTTTCGACTACTGAAAAACCCCATCTTTGCATTATTGAGGAATGAGAAGGCGCATTTTTTATGCAAAATAAAAAGTTTGTGCATCAATTGCAAGATGCAGCAGCTAAATATAAATTTATATTCTTCATTAATAATTTTAATGTGATGAAAATAATTCTATAGGATAAAGAAGACCGCTGTCTCCCTCGAAAGTCCTATTTTTACGAGGCATAATTTGCATTATTCATATATCAATAAAATAATATATTAATACTCTCAAAATCTTTAAATATTTTCACTGTTTTAAATTGCACTTGCTCATTTTTCTTATAAATGCATAAAATCCGGAGTCTAGTTATAACTATTTGTACTAATAGAGAAAGATGCACCTTCTAATTTCCCTTCTTTTTCTATGTTTGACCACCAGGTTGCTCCGGACGAACAGGTACTGGACTGGTACAACTGCGCGTTGGCAGATGACATACTGCTGCAAGGATACCTCTACATCACGCCGAACTACTTTGCTTTCTACAGCAAGGTGTTCGGTTATATGAAGAGGTTGCTAATACCGACAGTCTCGGTATTGAAGATCAGCAAGGAGAGGACAGCGCGAATCATTCCAAATGCGGTGGCAGTCGCTACCGAGGAGGAGAGGCACGTTTTTGCGTCTCTTTTGTCGAGGGACTCGACTTTCCAGCTGATGAAACAGGTTTGGACCGCTGCTATGGAGCTGCAGCCGTCTCCCAAGGTTCTGCCTTTGACGTGCGAGCATAAGCTCCTTGCACCGGTCGTCGCGCCGGTAGTTGATGACTCCGAGGTGAATCCCGAGGAGGATGATTCCAGCATGTCTGAAAGTGGAACGGATCTTACTTCGAGACCGCCGACCGTTTGCACCGACACGGATAGCGTTGCACCGACACCTATTATCAGGCCCAGTCTGCCGCCGCCCGTAATGTAAATATACTTTTATGAATATGCACATAGAGTGGTTCTTATTAATCGACTTTCGATTTTTTCTTGTATTACCCCCATCGATCGTGATACTTGAAAAACAACCATCTGTCTTCCTTTTTTAGAGTGACACTAGATACTGTTGGAGGATGTGTTTCTCTGATTAGCAGATTCCTTATCCTTATCACTTTATAAACAATTGACGCACGAGCGGTCTACGTCAAAGCTAGGCTTGTGAAAGTTCTCGGTTCGAGGTCGAGTCTATCGAACGCCACTGTCCATCTGAATCGAACTATCATATTTTTTTTTCGATTTTCTCAATGCTTGGGATCAAATAGTGTATCCCAGAAAATTGTGTTGTATCCCGTCAAAGCTGGGGGTGTGAAAGGTCTCGGTTTGTGGTCGAGTGTATCGAACGCCACTGTCCATCTGAATTGAACTATCAAATTTTGTTTTTAGATTTTCTCAATGTTCGAGGTCAAATAGTTGCTAATCCCAGTAGTCATCATCCCAGCTAATTTAATTGTTCAATCTCCTGGAGCCTTTCTGACTGAAAAATTAATCATTCTTTCTCTGTACTTTCAGATTGGAAACACAAACGGTATCATTGCTACCAGCAACATCCAGCAGATCCAATAATATCTCCTTATCCTTGTTTTCGGGCGGATTGAAAACTAGCACAGTGATTACTATTCTCATAGCCCTGTTAGCAGCTCTCTACGTGTCGGCGGCTCTGATGATGATTCGCATCGACAGGCTACACACAGCGTATGTCAACCACCCTCTCGTTTCGCCGGAACGTCTCACACAGGATCGGCTTTTGCACTATCTAAACACAAATCTTGATCAAATAATAAAGGTAATGTCATAGTAAACTTTCTTAACCCGTGCCCTACCATTTTCTTTACAGTTACAGTGATTAAAACGTCTTCATCCCCAAAAATGTCGTAGAAGGGAAAATAAATATTAAATATTGATTACTAGACTGCGGATCTTTATTCAAAATAAAAATGTTCTGCATTGATTGTGAACAGCAGAAGTAAAATACAAATTGATTTCATCCCTTAATGATTTTGTTGCATTAAAAGCAACGTTACAACATCCTTAAATTTTCCTAATCTGTTATTGATTTATATTTCACACAGTCAATTTCTTCATAAATGCATAAAGATCCGAGAGAATCAAATTTTATTTCATCTAAAAAGAAACACATAACATTCATATTTGTTAGATTTTGTTCAAATCTTCAGGACGAGTCTGACTCGTTAAAACACGGCAAGGGGTTAATCAGAGGAATTCTCTCGGGATATACCAAGAAGATTCCTTGAAACCTCTGTAAAATGATTTCTGATTTACGGATGAAAAATGTTGACGTTCTTTCGTTACTGTTTCAGGTGAGACAGAGTTTGCAGATGTTGTCACAGCAGTTCGTGTCGATGAGGCAGAGCAGTGAGACAGATCCGGCCGTATCCGCGAGCCCGATGGAACCGGAAGACGCTCCGAGTTAGCCCCCGACAAGGCTGACTAATTTACTGCAACCAAATAATACGAGTCCCCGTCGCCTCGCTAGCGTATGAAGCGTCTCGTATTAATTAAATACGTCGTTGTCTTCGTTGTCCGCGTGAAATATCTTTGACGCGCGATCGCGGACCGACACCCGGCTAATTGACAAAAGTCGCTTCAACGGTCCTCGAGAAAATAGGCATCATTATTGTTAGCGTAAACTTAGACTTCCGCGGCTCTGAGAAATATAGAAAATAAAATACCAAGTTACACGAAACATGGTCAGGAAACGGAGTAAACGGGAATAATAAAACCAGAAAAAAGCAACAAAAAAAAATAGAGAAGAAAACAAGTAAAACAAACGAACCGAAAAAAGGGCAGATAGAAAACTTTGTATAAGATCTTTCTAGATCGCGCATGCGTAACTCGATTCGACTTTCAGTCACGCTTGCAGGTGTTAATTAAAAATATACAAAACGAGGAAGACCGATGCTTGAAAACGAGATATGAGACACAGACCGCATATAAACACATTATTATTTGTGCGCGCGTGTAATCGCGCTCGAAGCAATTGTACGTTGTATATTTTGATGTTGATTTCGGCGAATGTTGACAACAAAATCGAGCGCTTATGGCGAACGAAGGGATTTTCGTCTGTTTTCTTTTTTTATTTGAACTAGTCACATATACATTATATTATATATACAATATGCCCCCACATACGGCAAGGGTATACTGAACAAAGTGGTATATATTATATATGAATATAAATAATATAAAAGAAAGCTATATACATGTATCAATATACATGTATACATAATAGAGTAATGCATACTTCGCGATTACTTGTTGATTATTATGTATTCGAACTAGTTGGGGCACTATCTTTTTAAACGGCGCTGATGTTCTGCAGCGTAGAAGCGAACAACAATTACTTTCGCGTCCTATGGAGCAAAAATTCTATGTTGATCGCATGGAGAATGTTTATGCGAAAACAGAGCTCTTGCGTGCTCGCGAAAATTTCGACTCTTCGATATTCGAATTCCGCGGCTCTCGCGAACGAGGGTTGCATATTCCGCGCACACTGGTGTTCCTACGAAATTTCACCACCGTTGCGACGGCGTCACGATGACGTCACGACCACGGCGGGATTATCTTTTGGTTTCTCTTCCTTTCTTCATCGAGTCGAGACGGCGAGGAAGTGCGAAAGTGTTCGCGAAATACAGGGTGCTCGTGTCGCTTTGTGTCAAGCTTGCACAGCATATTTCGTGGGTCGAATAAGTAATCAGAATTTGTACGAAGCTGCGCGAGAAATTGCCTTAATTCAGAGGTACAATGCCGTAACGCTTTTGTTTTGTGCTAGCCTTGTAGAACCGTTACAAATCTTTTATGCGAAGTGAAAATTCAGCAGATAACGAAGTAAACAAATTTGAATTTGAATTTCTTTTATAAATATTTGAATCTGGAGCATCTCCCTTTTTTAATAACTATTATGTGTATCTACTTGAATGGTTGTTGTTAAATCAGGAATACTAGAATTTGAATCAATTATTCGATCTGTTGACTACATTGTGCAATCTTCATGCGAAACTCGTGCACTCTGTATATTTGATAGCACTAACATATTTCGATACAATTGCACGTATGTTCTTATATGAAAAGCAAGACACATTTGGGCGAGATGCTAATTATATTTGCGGTGAAACTGTGGAATTACAAAGAACGGGAGACTTGACTGTGATAGTAGGATCGAGGATGCATTTTGTTAAAACACGGCCGTGTTTATCAGGTTTATTGTTGTTGCATCTTGTAGAAAGCAATGGTGAAAAGAAAAAGATATGGTTGCCTCGATCCGGACCAAGTCGCATTCGTCGCATAAACGCGGCCGTATTTTCGAGATCACCTGGGGGGATATAAGAAATGTGCTGTTACATTCTTTAGCTATATTTATAACGGAAAGAAAGCGTATATGTACATCAAACGAAATTCACTAAACGTTTATTTTCAATTCATTTATCATTTATATTTGCGATTAAATATGTGAATTCATCGCGTTTTACGATTAATTTATAATCATTTCAAGGATATCCGAAAATATATTTTTTATCGTCAATGGTTGTGGAATGTATTTTATATTGTACACCATGGATTCGGATATGTACGAGAACAATACGGTGAAGTAGAAGCAACTCCGGGGAAAAGTTGTATTCGGACAAAGTTACTTTTCGTGATTGCTTGTAATGTGTAATGCGCAGTAATAGCTTATGTCTGTGGTAAATAAAAGCTGATTTGTCATATTCTTATTGGATATTTTTCTATGCGAGTTAAATTCGATTGTTGACGAGACATTGTGATAATTTTCCCAAGATCGTCGTTTCACGTAACGAATTTTGTTCGACCGTATATTCGACTGGAATACATGTTTTAACGAGCACATTTTCACGTGCTGTCTGAGCGCAGTAAAATGATTTCATTGGAGAAGAGTATGACTTGTGTAATCCATGGGGTAAAGTGTAGATCGCGAATGACATAAATTGTGAATTATTTACTATTTGGTTTGGCGATACATTACTTTTAATTTATTTAGTAGATCTTATGAATTCGGAGTTTATGCATATTAGCACAGTTTAAAGTGTCTCTTATGTATATTTTACGTGCGTTCATTGATTTTATAAGTTTCTATTCGGTACGCCTTTTGTTGCGTAAGCGAGATCGAGGTTGAAGGGAAAACTTGTGCCTGGCACGTGTGCCATAGAAAAGGAAAACTGATTGCATTCTAAAAAGAAAACCCGAGGACAAAACGCTAGGTCTCCTTAACGATGATGCGAATCATCGAGATTCGTTTGCTACCCGTAAATGTCGAACTTGATTTCACGTCTTGTAAACGTCAGACTTCTTTCGATTCGGAAATTAAAGGAAAAGGGATGTTCGTACGAGGTAATTGGATGATAATTGCCACTGGAGGAAACAAACTTGGAAATGTGAGCGGTGTTAGCCAACGTTTGTGCCAAATTTCGGAATCATTGGACTTCCTGTTCTATTTGAAAGATTAGAAAATCAACGTCTGGTATTCGTGTTGAATTGAAAATTTGAACGTTCAAAAATCAAAATGTGTTCAGCAATGGCGATGATTATCCAGTTGATCCAGCTTGAGATTGTTCCATGAAAACGAATTAAGCGGCAGCGCATTTATGCCGTACAGGGGGCGATTATATGCCTTTCTGTTTCTATGTAATACTGTTTGCCTTACTGTAATTATTCTAGACAGTTTAGATGGATGCTCAACTTACGGTCCATTTCCCTTAGAACGTAATCGTACGTAACAGCTTTTTCATTTGTATACTTGCGCGTAACTGTTTGTGGAAAACGACATTTCGATTTTTAGCTGTACCTATCGGAATCCGACGTCAAGTTTCAATTATATCAATCAATTTACGCGTAACCAATGAATTAATAGAAAGCGAACGATGGTTGAATTAATTTTTCCGTGCAGTATGTTAATTGTACCCTAAAATGTTTCTTCAGATATTTCAATAATTACCAAGTAGTCGGTTGAACACTGAACTTCGTCCATGAAAGTCGGTAATATTAAAAATCTTAACCCGTTAAGCCACACGCGAGATATAAACTCAAGCTTCTATAATTCAGAAAACAAAAAATGACACCGAGCGATGAAAATTTGGACTGTCGTTCGAGGAAAAAGAAAAAAGACAACGTGGCCCTAAGATTTAAGAGGACAGTGAAGCAAATATATTTGTTACGGGGCGACATTTGAACTTCTGCAATGCGTTGTGAATTCTCCGAGGAACGTTTTACATGTTTGTACTTTTCGGTAACGTTTAACTATTACGTAGGAGGCTAAGATCATGATTATATTAGGACACCTTAAGTTAAATTGCAAACACTTGTATATTTATTTCCACGGATATGTTCTGGAAGTGGCTTTTTCTCCGACACGCGATCGTGCTCTGTATTTAGTTACAAGTGGCAGAGATCGTTGAAGTACCGTCTGTGTTGTACAATATGATTTCGTGAATTGTCTAATTTTGTTACGTTATTGTTAAATATGTGTTCGAGAACAATTTGAACGGTTCAGTTACAGAGTGATAGTATATTTACTGGTGCTTGAGAGCCTTGATGCGTGCCATTTTGCATATATGTCCAATGAATATGTACGCTTTCGTACGTATTTCGTTTCTCTTTGATTCTGTTAACGATCAAGTTTTCAAGATAAGTATAGTTTCTTTGTTAACGATTGTTAACGATTGTGTCCGTATCAGATAAATTTGTTACTCTGAAAAAGATGATGTCTTTAGAATGCATTTATTCGCGTGCCGAATTCTCGATATTTTGCGCGAGGAAAACTAGAAACAGGAGCAGGAAAGATGGTTGAAGGGAGACCGTGAAATTTGAAAATCACAGACAGACCAATAATTTACAACATAAATTTGTGTAGTCCGATAACACGGAGCGCAAATAAATTGATGAAAAATTATATATGCTTTTCCGTTTATTACCATTCGCTTGTTAGTGCCTTTTATGTACTGTCCTGTATAAAGAAATAAGTCGTTCGTATAGCGAAGCAATTATTTATTTCGCCAAAAAGATGCCGGAAAGTCATACCAAAAAGTCGTATATTGATTAAGCAAGTTATATATAAAACTATAATAGTACTTAATTTTCTTGTGAATGTACTACGCAACACAAATTATCTAGACTGCGGATCTTTATGCATTTACGAAGAAATTAGTTGGGTGAAATATAAAACAGTAATAGATCAGAAAAATTCAAGAATATTGTAATGTTGTTTTCAACAACATTGTATTTATATTTTATTCCTGCTTCCTACAATCGATGCAGAATATTTTTATTTTGCACAAAGATCCGCAGTCTACAATTATCTAATGAAACTGAGTATATAGAAAAATGTTACAAAAATTTATCCGTTTCTTTTTCGTAATTTCATTTCAATGTCAAATCCAAAAGAGCAACATTTTGTTTTAGAGAGAAAATGCTTTCAGTATCTCGAGAGAAAGAAATTCATTTCCAATAACACAAATTTTATTTTTATTCATTTGGTACTTAATAAAATAGTTGAAATATTGTTAGAATAAGCTACAAAGAGATACAGATTATAGTTGGTGCCTTTTCAGACATTTTTATTTTTGATTTTCGTAACGATCAGTGAGAAAACAAACGACATGGTGGTATTAAAAAAATTGTTATAGTAAATTAAGATTCACGAGACATGATCATCTGTCATCTATTATGCTTGTTGACATCATTCGGATTGAATGAGGTGAATCTTGGGGTTGAAAGGAGATCGACCCATCGTGGGACGCGTTTACTCGAATTGTAATCGGAATGAATTTCGAACGATTGACTGAAACGGTGAGTAAACAGTGTTTAATGATCTGTTTTCACGAATTACGTCATGAACAGTGAACGTAATAGATTTAATTCTGCGCGAACCAGTAAAAGTTATGGGCGGTCATGATTCTATTATGAGAACGTTTCTTAGGCATTGTTAACCCATTAATAGTGCCCATAAAAATCTCATTAATTAAATATTATTTAACTCCTCGCTTTACGATTTCATCGTAACGGAACGCTACATTAATTTTTTATAGACCTTAAAATGCTATTTATTTTTATGGATATATGTCTACATCTGAACCTTGTAATATAATGGAATAAAAAACTATACATGCATAAATATATTATTATTGACTAGTACACTTTTTACAGCTTCAAATAAATGACGTAATGTAATTTTTCACGAACAGTAGATTTTAGTAAAATGATTATTTTAGATTGTCCCTGTTAGTAGATCAGCAGTTTCTATATCATATATGTTATCGATATCAGTCTTGTGGATAACCGCAACATCCATGTCCATTACTATATCTTAAAGAACGATATAGTGTTCTAATTAGTATTCTGCTTCCTCCGCGCTAATAGGGAAATGTAAATAACGCTATGCCAACGTTCTTGAAAATAATTTATACATTTTTATATTAACGAATTACAAATATTTCATCCGTATTCTCTGGAGTAGAATTTTTAAGTATAGGTAGTTCGTTTCTTCTGATGTTTTTTTCTGAATACAATATAATTGAAATATAAAATATTATATTAATTTATCTTACGTTTATCTTACTAATGTATTTGTTTGTCTTTAAAAATTAAATTATCGAGTTATAATACCACATCAATTATAATTTAATATATTTCTGACAGATAGTTTAAAACTTACGATCTTAAATGTTTCGATTCTCAAAAACAGTGTATATATTTATTATTAAAAAATTTCTATCACAACACACCCATGGAATAATTCATTTAAAAATTACTATTAACCCTTAGCACTTGAATATTGTTTGCATTATTAAATATATCGGTATAATCAATTACTAAACATTTAGGTATTGTATGAGGTGTTATATACCAATTTCATATCCAAAAAATTTCAAAAATCATAAGGGATGGAAATATTCCAGGTCGGAAGAAATGTTTAATTTTCGAGTTAAAATAGCTCCGAGTGCAAAGGGTTAATATTTCAAAATTGCTTTCCATAGCCCTTTATTTGTACTAAATGAATTCGTATATGTTATGTGGATAATTATTAGCTATTTTTGGTAAAATCAATAGTGCCCAATCTTCTCAGCTCAATGTTGAAATCTGTATACATGCCAATCGCTGTAACGGGACAGTTGTAGTCAGCTCGAAGGATGTTGCGACTCGTATAAAAAGCGGGAGAGGCTCTTCGAATGCCAGTATAGCAATGAAAGTGTAAGTTGACTGTCAACCGGTGTCACTTCTGTAGCTATCGTTTTTTATATCGAATTATCATCTTCCATCTTTATCTTCAGTGAACTTTCCACCTTTTTCAATGATATGTTAACAGAATATTTAATTCTCTAAAATTAGCTCTTGTTCAATTTAATTTCGACATTACTAAATGACTTTTAAATGAATCGCGTCGATAACAATATAAATTTACATAAACTTAAAGAAACAGTAAATAGAATGATCGCTTTGTTTCATAGTTTGTTTCCATCTTGTTCACTAATAACATAATTCCTGACTGTTCGACATAAATTAGTTGCCTAATTGTCCGATATAAAACGTGTTTTATATATTTCACTCAGATTTAAAATTTATTTTTAGGTCATCAATTATTTTCCATTTCCGCGAAACCAATATTCTATATTGTCAATTAAAAAAAATAGATTTTTTTACTTTATAAAACTGATCATTGTTAAACTTTTCACACATAATTGTTTCGTTATTATTTGTCATTTTGTAGGTACCTTCTAAAATACTCAGCATCAAACAGGAACTGCTAACAGTAAGTAGAATTTATAATTACTAAATTCATCACTGACAGTGTAGTACGAGAGAGTGTAGTTTCATACCAAAGGAAGAAAACATAGTAAAGCCATTATGCAAATCTTAACAGTTATGCAAATTAGATTCTTAAAGCACTGATTCTATCTTTAGCTGAGAAGACGGTGTTTTTCCTGTTAAAGGATATTGGCTAGTATGGATAGTCGATATAGTGCTGGAACTCTAAATTTTTCTTCTCAAAAACTGTAAAAAGTTCTGTAAGGCACCATTTATAAAATAAAGCGTCGTTTCAAGTATCAATTAAATTCTTCATCTTCCATAAAAATTAAACGTATACAATTCATAGAGCTGCACTTCCATCATGATTTCTTTTTGCTTCGATACAACTGACGAGTATATTAATTTATCGATGACGACGTACTAGATGTAATTATAATTAGGAACTAGGCCAGTGATTAAAAAAGAAATAATTTGTACTACTCTCAGTGATATTTTTATACTTTGAAACACTGAACATTAATTTAACCCTTAGCACTCGAATGGTGAGTCTAAGACGCCACTAAAAATTAGTGTACCATTGTTAATATACCATTGAAAATATTGTTCACATTATTAAATGTGTCGGTATCTAATCAATAGACTGCGGATCTTTATACAAAATAAAAAATATTTGCATTGATTGCTGAACATAGAAGCCAAATAAAAATTGTATTCTTCTTTTAATTATCCTATTAAGCTGAAATTAATACATTGATGTCCTTAAATATCGTCAACATGTCCACTGCTTTAAATTGTACGTACCCATTTCTGTCATAAATGCATAAAATCCGCAGTCTACTAATCAATTACTAAACATTTACTATATCCATAAAATTTGAAAAACCATAGGAAATGCAAATATTCTAGTTCGGAAGAAATGTTTCATTTTCGAGTTAAAATAGCTCCGATTGCAAAGGCTTAAAACCCGTCTCCCACCATAACTCTCCATTTTTAAGGAAAATTAACCCTTAGCACCCGAGTGGTGCACTTTGAGGCGCCACTAAAAATTGCTGCACCATTATTCAAAATATTGTTGACATTATCAAATATTAATAATATAATAAATTTCATACCCACGAAATTTAAAAAATCATAGAGAATGGAAATATATGCTGGGTCGAACAAACGTATAATTTTCGAGTTAAAATAGCTCCGAGTGCAAAGGGTTAAAATCGAGAGAAACGTAAAATTATTTGTTAACACGTTAAGCGCCACGCCGAATTTGCGTGCCTTTCCGTTCAGGCCACAGTTAGCCGTCAGGCGGGCCCTGCCGGTCCGTAGGGACCGACGTGGCCTGAACGGAAAGTCTAGCGTCGGTCCCTAGGGACCAACGTGGCGCTTAACGTGTTAACCAAGCAGAAATTATGCAGTGTTCGTCATCGTTGTTAAAGTGAATGCATCGAATTCAGCAGATCTGCATGGGAATTGAGTAAGACTTTTCGGAATGAAGCATTTCGCCGAACAAACCGGTGAATCACTCCGAGAGTCATCGATGTCGGATCAATTCCAATCCAGGGTGAAAACACGCTGTTACGGTGCAGCTCACGTTCGGGTACATATCCCGGATATTTACGTAATAACGTCTTGATGAATCAAAGATAAATTCCGAGCTGCCATGTGTGGAGGAAAAGACGCACGGAATTTGGGCTCAGCTTGCCCACCGGGATGATTACATCCTCGGGATTCTTGTTACAAAACTTTCTGGGAAAGCTGCCATTTGTTTTCGACACACGTCGACACAGTTCCAAAGTCAACTCTTAAATAGTACATGTGCAATTAATCGCCGTTGCTTTCGTATTCTACGATCCGTGCAGTCTTCTCGAAATATTTGTGCGATGAATTTATTGTGATGAATATGCATTTCTTCTTCGAACAGGATGCTGCGTTCATTATGATAAAAAATTTGTTCGATTGACAACTCACTTCTGTTGACTTTCTCGTTACGATGCAATCGTAAATCGGTGTGTAAGATTTCGAAGAATCTCTAGCAGGGAGTAACTCGTACTCATTTGTTGACCTTACTGTACCACGTCACGAATGAAAGTTTCTCGTAAATCGTCCATCTACACGGTGTTCCAATTGATTTTACCTTTTTCTTTAACGCCAAACCTACTAGCGCCGGTCAAACAACCGGTTTCTGGTTTTCTATTTCGCAATTATTGGAATGATTTCACACATCTTTGTATCCAAATATTATAATAAAAATCGAAGAAAATCTATGTTAATTCTGTGATGTCATTTTTATAAGACAACACATGTCAGCCATGTTCAGAGCTCGGTAGGTTTAGTGTTCAGACATTCAGTTTGAAGGAGGATTTTAATTTTTGCTATTGTTTCTACTGGAATTACTTGCTACAAATTGGTAACCTATTTAATTTCAAACTAATATTACTGATCCAATGGAATTATCTATTTTCTTCCACAAAATACGAAATTGCGTATTCAACAATACGTTCGTAATAATAATAAGTAAACTGCGGATCTTTATGCAAGATATAAATTTCGTCAGTTACAACATGCAGGAACCCTTGTAACCCAATTACAGTGATCAGAACGTCTTTATGCACAAAAATGTCGTAGAAGGGAAAGAAAATGTACATTTTTTGTATGACTACATTTATTTTAATGCTTAAATATTGATTATAAACAATCAAATATTTCATCTAGAATGAAACACGTAACATATTTGTTAGACTTTGTTAAAAACCTTCATCACGAGTCTGGCCCATCAAAGTACGGCAAGGAGTTAACAATTTTAATAAAATCAAAATAACATATGGATGTTCTTAAATCGTCTTAATGTTTTTACTATTTTAAATACATCCACCCATTTTTGTATTAAATGCATAAAATCCGCAGTCTAATGATTAAAAAATAAATGACACCTTAATTAAATTCTGTTCCACGAAGCGTTCGCATCATTCGAGATGTCTTCGGAAGAACCACTCGTCGTCGAAGCGGTGTACCTCTACGAAAAGGAGAACGCAACAGAGCATCACACGATCAATTATGAACTGGTGCATTTGGATCCTCCAACCCCAGTCCTCAGACGAGGTCAAGCTTTCAACGTAGCTCTCAGATTCAATCGTGACTATGTAGACGAAACCGACATCGTCAGGTTGCTCTTCAGTTTCGGTCCAAACCCGAACGTTCTAAGAGGAACAAGGGGTGTGAACACAGTCACCAATAGAGACACTTACCTGACTGATTTGGAGGCATGGGGTGTGCGAATGATTGGAGTCAATGGGGCAGATCTTTCTGTAGAAGTTAGAAGTCCGATCGACAGCCCTGTTGGAGTTTGGCAATTAAATGTGGAGACCACTATATTGGGCAGCAAGACGGCACCGAATACTTACAACTACGAGAGGGATATTTATCTGCTGTTCAATCCGTGGGTGAAAGGTGAAACAAATTATTAATTTATACAGAATGCAATTAGTAGACCGCGGATATTTATGTGCAATCATACAACTTAATTCATGTTTAACCTTCAATTAGTACATGGAACTTTACATCACTCCAAAATAAATACATTTTTATTCAATGAAATGAAATAACTACGAATATTAGTGGGAGTCACTGTATATGCGAGTGATTAAAAGTTAACAATCTGTGAACTCGGCAGCAAACCAATTGTTCTAACTTCCCAAAAAATGTCAAATCTTTTTAAAAGTGTCTGAATATTGGGGGAGTCACTGTATAAAGTGATTAGAAGTTAACAATCTGTGAACTCTACGAGAAAGAGATACATAATGCATAAAAATGTTCAATCCGTGGGTAAAATGTGAGAACCTAAAATTGACAACATTGTTCATAATTTATAAAAATGTTCGCAGATGATCTCGTATTTATGGAGGACGAGCAGTTGCTAGACGAATACGTGTTAAACGACGTCGGCAAGATATGGGTTGGTCCATGGGGTAGTTCCCGTGGCAGAGAATGGGTCTTCGGTCAATTCGACGCTTGCGTGCTTCCGGCTTGTCAGTTGTTATTAGAACGATCTGGTATTAAAGCTATATCCAGAGGAGATCCAATCAAAATGTGCCGAGCCATTTCGAGAATCGTAAGCCAATCAAACATAATTCCATTTATACAGAAGAGGAGCGAAAATTTCCATTTATTGCCTGCATTTATTTACGCATTTATTTATTTGCCCACAATCAAATAGAATTTCATTTCGGTTTACAGAAAATTAATAACATACCTATTTATTAGACTCTGTTCAGAATCTTCATGTGCCTGTAATGAAAATTTTAAAACATGTATTTTGTAAATCTAAGTCAGCTGTATACATGTACAAAGTTTCATTGAAATCGGTTGACGCATAAAAGAGCTATGGGCATTGCAAGATATAAAAATCTTTGAATTTAGGGTTTGCGATTCATTTAAATCGCAGATTCTTACAGTTTTTGCTATTTTCAATCAATCATATTTCATAACAATCTTGATCGATTTCAATGAAACTTTGTACATGTATATAACTTACTAAAACCTACCAAAGGCACCTTCTAAATTTCTATTACAGGCACAGACAAAAAATTTAAAAATCGTGACCTTTACTTTTTCTCCCGCAATTGCGACCAATAGAAATTTACAAAAAGAAATTATTTACACGTTAGCTAGTAAACTAATCCTTCTAAAATCTGAAAAAAACTCAAGCTGTAGGTTCCAATTTTGGAAAAGTTATTCGTTTTTAAAAGCTGTACGAATACTTTGTACACCCACTGTATATGAATTCCCACTCGACGAGCGTATGGCAATTAAATCCAATTAAACCGCCAGGTGAACTCCAACGACGACCAAGGTGTAATTACGGGTCGCTGGGACGGCGAATACGGAGATGGGACGGCGCCGGCCGCGTGGACCGGAAGTGTGCCGATCCTGGAGCAATTCTTGGAGTCCGGAGAGTCAGTGAAATACGGACAATGTTGGGTATTCGCTGGAGCAGTCACCACAGTGTGCCGAGCCCTTGGAATACCATCCAGAGTGATCTCAAATTTAGTTTCTGCCCACGATGCAAACGCTTCGCTCTCTGTCGATCGTTACTACGACAAAGACAACGAGGAGCTGGAGTACGATCCGAACAATTTGGAAGGCGAGGATTCCATTTGGAACTATCACGTTTGGAATGACGTTTGGATGGCCAGACCAGACTTGCCGAAAGGATATGGAGGTTGGCAAGCGATCGATGCAACTCCTCAAGAACCCTCCGAAGGCGTTTATCAATGCGGTCCAGCTTCCGTTGAAGCTATCAGGCAAGGAGCTGTTGGATACAATTTTGACGTGACGTTTATGGTCGCTTCGGTGAATGCTGATCTTATGAGATGGAAGGAAGACCCGGAAAGCGAGCTGGGATACTCGAAAATCGATTGTAACAAGTATCAGTGAGTATTTACACGCGGAAATCAGTTTTTACTGGATTCTAGAACTTCTTTCTAATCGACGCAAGAACCCAAAAGAGACTGTTTCTTTCGATTCAAACAATCTTCGATCAAGAAACTGTTGCTCACAGAATTTTTTTTATATTCTATTGGATATTTTGATGGGAACAGTGTTTTCCTATTTTCGTGAAAATCTTTCAATTCGAACGATCTTCGACCAAGAAACTATTATTCGTAGAATTTTTGTTCGTACTATTGGATATTTTAATGGAATCAGTGTTTCCCTATTTTTGTGAAAATCTTTCAATCCAAAGAATCTTCGACCAAGAAACTGTTACTCACAGAATTTTTTTTTATTCTATTGGATATTTTGATGGGAACAGCGATTTTCTACTTTCGTGAAAATCTTTCAATTCAAACAATCTTTGACCAAGAAACTGTTATCCATAGAATTTTTGTTTATACTATTGGATATTTTGATGGGAACAGTGTTTTCCTATTTTTGTGAAAATCTTTCAATTCAAACAATCTTCAAGAAACTGTTATTCATAGAATTTTTGTTTATACTATTGGATATTTTGATGGGAACAATGTTTTCCTACTTTTATGAAAAATAGTCGCACCCAAGGAGCGATGTAAGAATTACCATAGGAACATAATTACGCGAAGTCGTTAAAACCTCTCGACAGCAAAGTAAACATCGTTTCCGTAGACACTTCATTTTTGTCTGAGTCACTTATACTCGTTCTAAATTCATTGCTGCATTGGTAATCGTGACATTGACTCAACCGTGATGAATGCCACACACTGTTCATTTACATAATCTTCACGTAACTAATAAATATTTATTGGTATTGGAAATATTTATGCAAAACACTAGGCACATTGGTGATTTCAAATTGTACAATAATTACATTCCCGCAGGCATTTTGAGTACTAATTGATGGATTAAATTAATATCTTAATATGCTGGAAAAGAGAATGAAAAGATCTGTCTTTCTGTAATAGCATCGGCCGGATGATACTGACTAAAGCACCTTGGATCTTCGATCCCAATGGCGACAGAGACAGAGAGGACATAACGGCGCTGTACAAGGCAAGAGAAGGTATGCGTGCATGATTGTTTCTTAATCGTAAGTGCGTGGGTGAACGTTTAAGAAAATCTAGACAATTTTGGATCTTTATACAAAACACAAATTTTCTACCTGAATTGCAACAAACTGGAGTGACATAGAAATTTACTTTCTTTCTTGATATGTTTAATAGGATGAACACAATACAACAGTATTTTTAAATTCTTCTAATGTTGCTACTGTTTTGAATCACACTTACTCATTTTTTTCATAAATGCATAAAATCCATTGTCTATTCAGTGGCGGCTCAAGTCCAGTGGAGGCCCTAAGCGGTAAAAATTTTGGGGCCCTCAAACTCGAGTTCGAAATAAAAGTTGCAAAAGAACTCTCCTAAACTTATTAATAAAAAAGAAAAGTAATGAAAAATTTCATACCGTTACACATTAAATAGATCTATGTAAAGATTTATAAATTTCTTTAAAAATTTGCCACTGTGTCTATTTATTACGGTTTAGGGGTGGGCTCCATTTTTGGATGAACGCTTGCTTCATTCGAAATTGTTGGAGCTGTATCATTTTTATTATTTGTAACGTTACATGCCGTTCCGAATTTTCTACGAATTTGTTCACTAAGTTAGTAGAGTAGAAACAAATGCTTTTCGTCCATCCAGGTACCGAAGCAGAGCGTTTGACGTTGTTCAGAGCAGTTCGTAGCACCGAGATCGCTAAAAGATTTTATTCCCTGCCCTCTCCTGGCAAAGAGGATGTTGAATTCGATCTTGAGGACCTTGAACGCGTGAATATTGGTCAACCATTCGCTGTCACGGTGCACATGAAGAATAAATCGGACCAGCCACGAACTGTACAAGCGATTTTATCCGCTGGTAGCGTGTACTATACCGGTGTCAAGGCGAATTTAGTGAAGAGAGCTGCCGGTGATTTCACGCTGCAACCCCACGCAAGTGAGTTCATAGGAATGCTTTCAAAATTTTAGTAGCTTGAAATTTATTTACAAGTTTCTACGAGAAGGTTCTTAAATACTCTGCACAGGCTTTCAAAATTTTCGTAGCTTGAAATTTATTTACAAGTTTCTACGAGAAGGTTTTTAAATACTCCGCTGAGGCTTTTAAAATTTTAGTAGCTTGGAATTCATTTACAAGTTTCTACCAGAAGGTTTTCAAATACTCTGCTCAGCCTTCCAAAATTTTAGTAGCTTGAAATTTATTTACAAGTTTCTACGAGAAGGTTTTTAAATACTCTGCTCAGGCTTTCAGAATTTTCGTAGCTTGAAATCTATATTTACAAGTTTCTACGAGAAGGTTTTTAAATACTCTGCTCAGGCTACATTGATCTGGACAGTCTACAATAGTTAAAACTCGATAAAGTTACGTCTCGTTTAATTAGGCGAACAACTGCGGCTCACAGTCACGGAGGATGATTATCTGGATAAGCTGGTGGAGTATTGCATTATGAAGCTATACTGCATTGCTACGGTCAAGGAAACCAGACAAACATGGGCCGACGAGGATGATTTCCAGGTCTTGAAACCTAACATCGTGGTCAAGGTAAAACAATCGATTACTAGCGCCTTCCATTGGTTCTAAATACCAGATTATATAATGTAACAAATGTTATAATGAACAAAATAAAAAGCGCAACTTTTTAATTGAAAGAAATCATTTTTCTTTTTAGATTGACGGAGACCTCGTCGTAGGAAAACCATCAACCATCAGTCTCAGCTTCACAAATCCTTTGAGAAGGATGCTGACAGAATGCAAATTCAATTACGCGGGGCCAGGGCTCATGAAGAACAAGACATTGGCTTTCCGGAACGTTGAACCGGAAGAGCATGTTTACGTGGAGCATCAATTGGTCCCACAAAAGTCTGGACCACAAAAGATCATCGCAACCTTTACCTCAACGCAGTTGGTAGACATCACAGGATCAGCTTCCATCGACGTTCTCGACGAAGACGAGTAAAACTTGTCTTCCATTGATATTTTTTATCGCGTCTACGAATTAATTTTCTTATCTATATTGACGTGCGTGCACCTAACTGTTCCGAATAGATATAGAAACATTCAGTTAAATGTCGCGTTATTTCTACAAGGTTTCATACAAAAATAATAGGTTATTATTATTAGATTGCGGATCTTCATGCATTTGTAGCAAAACTGAGTAGATAAAATTAAAAATTGAGAGAAGAAATAACATTCAATTTAGTTTCTATTTCTTGCAATCGATGCAGACAATTTTTATTTTGCATAAGGATCCGCAGTCTAATTATTATTGATAAGAGCACATCGTTGTATCCCACCATTTTGCAATTTCATTTCTTGTATTTGTATATAAATGTTTATTTTTATTTCTTATCACACTTGTATTGCATCAGTATATACAATAAATAAACGTATAAAGAAATATGTTTAATCTTTTCTCTAGAATAAAGATTTTGATAATTTATTGTTACAAGAAAAATAATCGTCAAATCATTTCATGTTTAATATTACACAATTGCAAGAACATATCAGGGTTATGCTTGCTGATTCCTTTCCACGACAGAGTATGAAATCATTTCTTAAGCAAGAGATTGTCTAATCGAAGTGAGTATAGCGAACCTAAGAATAACTGGGATCGAACTGATGCATTACTCCGTGACATAAATGAGAATGATAATGCTATGGGAGGAATGATAAACGATTTCCTCTATTGATTAATAATTAGCTTCCTGATCCAGATGATCGTTAGTATCTATTATTTATATCTGCAAAAGCTTTTTGGTATTACTTACGATAAATATTTTATATGAATGATCAATTATTATTCCTCGCAAATCGAAATAAAGTATTCAATGGAATTTAAACTAAACACATTTGAAGAATTAAATTATCTTAACGAAATTGAGATTAATTCTATTACTTTAATATCACTATTTCTTGTATGCATACACAATCCGACATTTAGTCAACAAAAGAATCAAACTACAAGTCGGACAATATCACAACACATTTACAAACATATTAAAACCGACCGAAGTGAAACAAATGATACAAAAAAAAACGGCACAATTCATAGAACAACGTCACAGGTAATCGTGAATTGCAAACACCAAAACACAATTGAGCAGACGGCACCATAAATCAGCATCAGCAGGTTTTGTCTAGAAAACGGTGAAATGGGAAATTCATTTTTCCCATTCTTCTTTTTCGAGAATGCTATGTGGACCTTCGAACACGTTCCGCTCGAGACCGTTCGGACACAATCAATATCCGTCAGTTTCACATCGTCCATTTTTCGAATCAACAGTTCCATTAAAGATTCCACAACTTTCAAGACAGCATCGCTGGACGATTTTCTACAAACTTGCAAACCCGCTTCGTCAGACACGTCCCTTTCATTGTACGGAACAGTTGTAATCGGCATTGAAAAAGATTCCGAAGTTTCGTATTCAGACTCGTCGCTGAACGACGCGATTTCCGCTCGTGATAAAATCTCGATGTCATACTTGCAAGAATGGTAACTATCTTTCACAATAACGTCGATACTGTCAATAGTCGACAGGTCCTTCGACTGTTCGTATTTCTCTGACTTCTCAAACTTCTTCTTTTCTTCTTCTTCCTTCAACTTACTCTCCATGTGCTGTGAGTACTTGTAAATAGCTCTGTACATATTTGTTGCCCTAATCGCAGCGCTCTGTAGAGTCGCAATCGTCTCCGAAGACATATCGAAACTGTTCGATATCGCACAGCAATTCGAAAGTGTACAACATCCTGGAAATTGCGAGCAGCATGACCACGTCGTTGATGAATCCGATTCGCGGAACTCTAGCTCGTAACCGCTGCCATTTTGTTCGCGCATCAGAGCTTTGTCGCTCGAATTCGATCTTCTCAGACAACTATGTTTTCCTTCGACACACATTTTCTTAGAACCCATTTCATTCCATATTTCAACAAACTTCGCAGCATTTTTATCGCTAATTTCTTCCTTCAGATTAGACTTGGACCGTTCTGTAGCCGTCAGTTTCGAGACATAGGACGCTCGCGCAGTTTCCATAACACTGTCTTTAACCTTAGTCGATTCTGTCATCGACGAAGCATCTGTTAAATTACTTTTACCTGCAGCCTCGGCCATTTCCCTGCAACAATCGGTCGCAGTGTGTTTGATCGAAATCATTTCCGTCTGCGTTTCCATCGTTTCTGTTTCCAGAGCTGGGGAAAATAGTATTTTAAATAGTAAATAGTAAATAATCCTATTTATTTGGAAGTATGTGTTATAACTTTGAAAAAAAAATATTTTATTTGATCCAGTAATTTTTGAAAATAACATAATTTATTTGAGACAGTAATTTTTGGAAATAGTATTTTATTTGAAGAATATTGAAAATATTTGTATTTTATCTCTCTCTTTATTTTCAATTTCAATCTTAAATATTATTGCTGAAGATAATGGTAAATCGTTTCTTAACGATAAGATACACTGTATTTCTCAGAGTATTATAATTTTAATTTCGTGTTTCAGATTGTTCAAATAGAAATATTTTAAAAATATTTTATTTTGAGGTTCAGATTGTTAAAATAGAAATATTTTATTTTCTAAATTGTATATCTTATTTAACCATCTAGTTCGTAATTTCCTAAAAAAGGAGAATATCTATTGTATGCCTGCATGTTCTCCAATAACTATACATTAACAAACCCAAAATAGAATTTCACCTCGGTTTAAATGAAATTAATAACATAATATTTATTAGACTCTGCTCAGAATATCTTCATCACGAGTCTGACACGATATTGTAGGGCAAGGGGTTAAAATACTATTTTCTTTAAGCAAAATAAAATCAGGAATATTAAATAGTATTTGAAATATTTGTTTCGCCAACTAATGCCCACCTCTCTCTGTTTCTTGTTTCAATGGAACATCCTCCTCGATGATTATTTGTATGCCCGTCGTCTGCATCTCGGGAAGTCTCGTCTGAGCAGACGAATCCTTGTTGTTCGTCTCCGTTCCCGTTGAAGTATCCTTTTTCTCAGGAAACTTCATAGAATCTTCCAAATCTTTCGACATGTCTCCCTGACAACAACTCTCTGTTGGATCTTCAGAACATTTACTACGTTCTCTATTAGACGTCACTACGTCCGCTAAACTCACAGACTTCGTCTTCAAGGAACCACGCCACTTCCGCCTGTCTCTCACGCATTGCTCAGCCTTGTTCAACAAATCAACGTCCACCCCTTGGCCACGAAGAAACTCCTTCAGCATGGTTAAAGACATCGTCTGCGAATTCGAGCATACGTTGATGAGCGACGAATTCTTCTGTCCTTCCGGTTTAACCGTCACCGAATCCCTAGCCGTGTTCAGTTCATCTTTCTGGCGTTCCTGTTTCAATGGAGCATCCTCCTCGATGATTATTTGCACGCTCTGAACAGACGAATCTTCGTTGTTCGTCTCTGTGCCCGTTGAAGTATCCTTTTTCCCAGGAAGCTTCAAGTTATCTTTACAATCTCCATCTAAGCTCTTCATAGTGTCTTCCAAATCTTCAGAGTTCCGTTCGCAACTCCGCATGATCTCTTTCAACGTGTCTCCCTGACAACAAGAACATTTACTACGTCCTTTATTAGACGCCATCACGTCCGCTAAACTCACAGACTTCGTTTTCAAGCAGCCACACCACTTCCGCCTGTCTTTCAGGCATTGCTCATTCTTGTTCAAGAAATCAACGTCCACCCCTTGGCCACGAAGAAACTCTTTCAGCATGGTTAAAGACATCGTCTGCGAATTCGAGCATATGTTGGTGGACGACGAATCTTTCTGTCTTTCCGGTTCAACTTTTTGGGATGCAAATCTCGTGGATTCAATGTCAACTGTGTAACTCGAACCAGGTTTCAACTCTGTGGTAGTGTCGGTAGTTGTACAAGTGAAGTTGGAATTGTTCTTGGATCGCGAGTTTTCGAGATGAACGCTCGATGTAGAATCCGTAGTCTGATCTTTGATAATCGAGGACGAAGAAAAATCTATCGGAGGAGTCACTATCAGAGGACATTCAAGAACCTTTTCTATCAATTGCTGAACTTCATCGAACACTTCAGCATCTTCAGATCGACTTTGGCGAACTTCATTCGGATCGATGTCCCTCGTTGGCTCGTCCTGCGGAATCTCCATTTCTTCTTCGATCGAAATTGGCTTCGTCGATCGTCCGGGATTAATAGAATTTATCTCGTTCTGATCGTTATCAACCATTGATTTATCTGCAATTTTCTTGTCTCGTTTATCAGCTGGACCAGATTGTATAATCTCTTCTAACAGCTTCAACACTTTCGCTTCTTTAGAGGTTTTCTGTCGATTCACCCGTTCGGACAATGTTCTCTCGGAGCATGTGGACTTTGAGCGGCAAGAGGATCTATTTTCTTCTTTGAAACACACTTTCAACGCTCGTGATTTTGGTTTTAGCTTGGAAGTACTTTCTGGACTCATAATGTATTTTCTGCTCGACTGTTTCGAGGAGTCTATTGCTAAATTAGGTATCTTCTTTTTGGATTCGCCTGATCGTCCATGTTTCCCTTCCCTGTAAAGAGTATCGTTGCTATAATAAAAACTTTTTAACCATCGAAATACAGGGCGAGTCTCGTAAAGTGACGATCTCGAATAATTTGTAAGCAGACTGCGGAAAAATCCGCAGTCTTCTTACGAGTTATTCTAGATCGTCACGTTGCAAGAGACTCACTCTGTACAGTACTACAAAATTTCATAAAACTTTTACTTGATATTATCTGTGAATTGATTAGATCTCTCGGTAGATTGCGCAAGCAACGTCCGATTTTTCAGCGGCAAGGTGGTAGCACTGCTCGAGGACGGAAGTTTCACCGTACCACCCGGTCTCCACGCCGGTTGTTGATTATTCGCAACACGATACTTTTGTCGAGGCATTGGCAGTCTCGATTGTTCGAAGTTCACACTTTGCGTGGGCTTCCTGAGCAGCTTGCCTTTCTCAGAGTAGCGAGTGCTGTCGTTTGCTTTTCTCTCAACAATTTTCAATGGTTCATTAAGTGAGAGTTTCTCTATATCCTGGCACCTTTGGATGTTCAACGATTTCGTCGATGGTTTAGACTTTGGGTGCTTCGTTGCGTTGTATCTACTCAAGCTAATGTTGTCATTCATTTTTCTTTCAATGTTTCTCACTGGTTCATTATACGATAGTCTCTCTACATCTTGGCACCTTTGAATGTTCAATGATTTCGTCGATGGTTTAGATTTCGGGTGCTTCGTTGCGTTGTATCTACTCAAGCTGATGTTGTCGTGCATTTTTCTTTCAATGTTTTTCACTGGCTCATTAATTGAGAGTTTCTCTATATCTTGATACTTTTGGATGTTCAATGATTTTGTCGACGGTTTAGATTTCGGGTGTTTCGTTGCGTTGTATCTACTCAAGCTAATGTCGGCCATTTTTCTTTCATCGATTCTGAGTGGTTCAGTATACGAGAGTTTCTCCACATCTTGCTGCCTTGGAGTGTTTGTGAATTTCGTCGTCGGTTTCGCCTGCGGTGACTTTATTGTATTATGTTTGTTCAAAGTAACAGTCATCTGCGTTTCAATGCTGCTCTCTTTCCTGATCATGCTCGCTTTTGCACCTCTTGATTCGACCACGCCATCTTTCCGCCTGAAGCTTCACCAATTGAAAATTTTGTTAACACTAACCCACTACCGGGTACAAGATGTATCAGATATATATTGCTCTATGAAAATTACAAGACTGAACTTATCTAGATTTTTCACAGTTTTTATAATAATATAGAATAATTTCTGATGGAAGCATCTTCATAATTTCAATAATTAGAAAATAAAAAATGCGAAACCGGAGACATTGATTTTACACAAAACATTCATGTTTTAGAAGTATAAAATATTATTTTATTGAGTTAAATGAGAAGAATGGAAAACAACAAAATAACATAAGCATTCATTTACTATAACAAAGAAACGAGAAAATAAACAAAATGTTACACGGAGAAAAGTTTCTTGTTTATTTTCTCGTTTCTTTGTTATAATAAATGGATGCTTATGTTATTTTGTTGTTTTTTATTCTTTAATAAGCCACTTTTAATTCCCCATCAGTTTTAACTCCATAAAATGATATTTTATACTTCTAAAACATGAATGTTTTCTGTAAAATCCGTATCAATGTCTCCGATCGGAAACTTTCTGCCACGGGTTGTATTAACTGAATTAATTGAGTTGCCTTTGGCTTCGAACGTTCTCCTTTTCTTCGCTTTCGGTTATAACGGTTTTCAGTTTATCTGAAATGTCTTGCATTGTGTCACTTATTTCGCGTAGCACGTGATCCCAAACCGAAACAACTTCGTTGATCATTAGTCTCTAAAAGTAATTATTCATTATAATTTACAAAGCAATACCCAATGTCGTTTCATGCTCTACAACTCACCTTTTTGTACAAATTCTTTTCTTGATATAATTTCAGTAGGAGATCCTCCAACTGTTGCTCTATAAAAATGTTAATATTATAAATATACATAATTCTTCTTTAACATTAGGCTTACGGTTCTGATATTCTTAATTTGCGATCATTAAGATTGTACAGATGCTTTCCTAAGGAATTATTTACCAAATTTATTTCTTTGGGTATATATTGGAAAAATGGCCAAAAATTTGGATAGACACATACTTGTTATGTTTACAAAATAATGTGAAATAGTTATTTCTAGAGCTCCGTAGATCTAGTGTTAAAAAAGTATAAATAACTGGTACCTTGTCTTTCCACAACCAATTTATTCTGATCCACTGATTTCGCTAAGTCGATTACCAAACTAAACAAGCATTTAGCTATCTTTGACTCCGCTTTATGGCTGTCGTGTGAATCGTGAATGTAACTTTTGCACCTGTGTAGAAAAATAATTCAAAAGCGTGCAGATAAAGTTCTTTAAACATTGGAAAAATTATTCAAAATCGTGTATACACAAACATCTTTCAACTTCAGAAAAATCATTCAGAATCAGAGTGTAGATAAAATTCTTTGAAAATCGGACAAATAATTTGCAACGTTGAATTATTAAGAAAAGAGAAAACTTTGGAAGGAAATATTTTCAAAATAATATTTCACGCTCGAAAAACAACAATCCCACCTTGTAATTATACCTGGAAATAATTCTGACAAGGAGCCGCAGAGGCATCGCCGAACGAACCGAATCGATAGGACTCGTGTCCTGCAACAGTATCCAAATGTTCTCCATCTTTTGAAAATTATTATACAACTGTGCGTGAATTCTCGACAACAAATTGCATATTTTTATATTCCCATAATCGACACTGAGCGGCGCACTCTTTTCAATCATTCCATTGCTGGCATCATCGATAGCATATTCCGTAATCTTTCTCTCCCCGGTTCGATTTTCTCCATTTTGTCTATCGTTTGCTCGCATCGTTCCAATTTTATTCAAAATATTTTTTCCTTCTTCTCTTCTTTCAGTAACAGTCTGTAAATTGTCTTTGAAATTTATACTTTCAATATCAGAATTCAATTTTCTTCTGTTCGCTGTGCTGTTTCTTTGGCAGAAATCGTTGTCGGAATTATTGTTAACATTGGATGGATCGCATCTGGATTTTGTCACATTATTTTTATCGCACACGTCAGTGCTACACACGTCTGCTTCTAATAAAGAAGAGATCAATTTGTCTTTCCGTTGTTCCATTCCAATCAAATCTTCTATCAGAGTTTTCTCAGACTCGCTTACGAAAGATCTCGTTTCATCGTATTCCATACACACTTTTCGAGATCTCGACGTCTCAGAATCATTTACAAAATTCATTTTCTTTGCATTATGATCCAGATAATTCATAAGCTCTTCGGATCTCTTCAGAACTTTCCTTGATCTTTCTGTTGAACGTTTCTTCCTTTTCTCCGTCAAACATGATTTCTCACTGTCATCGGAAGACGTCGTAGAGTCTATATCTCTTACTATACTCAATTTAAAGGTTTCGTTCTTTTTTTCGACATCTTCCGCGGTTTTCGACTCGTTACTACACACGCACGACTCACAGGATTCGTCGCATTGTCCACATTTGACTTGTGTTAACGGAGCTGCATCGTTTTCAGCAACTCTGGATTTCGAAGATTTCTTCGTCTCCTTCGGGAAACTTGCCAGCGAGCTTCCTTCTCGACTTATATCGGAGAAGGTTCTATCGAGATCGTTAATGTTCTCTTTGTTTCCAGGATAAATCTGCACCAACTCGAAAGGACAGCTGGAAAGATCGTTTTCTATATCTTCTGCTGTATCATTCTTCATCTTCGAATAATTAATGCTTCTCGTTCTGGTCGAGCTAGAAAGTTCTGCTTCAACATCGGCCTCAAGAATTTTGTTGGAAGCTTCGTCGGTGATATTCGAAGAGCTTGCAACATTTTGCGAATGAACACTTCTCTCGGACAGGGTGCTTCTGGATTTCATTTTCCTCGAAACTATTTTCGAGTCAATTTTCAAGCAAGAACCGTTCACTGTCGTCGTAAAATTTTCCTCGATATTCTCATCCCGCGTTCCGTCCTGCGATAGTTTTGAGTTGGAGGAATAGTTCGGCACTATGGTGAAGTTCCCCTGACGCTCATTGTTCGTCGACGTGTTCTGATCCTCCGTTCTGTGTTTATCTCTTGCAAATTTGTTCAGGAAGTGTGTCTCCGAGCACAAGGTTTCGTTGTAAATCAGATTGTCGGTGTTGAACTTGACGAACGGCGACGTCAACCATACCGAATTCATTGTCACGATATTTTATGATACCGTGAGACAAGTCGGTGAGCTGATGAAGAAATTGACCAACATTTTTTATCGTCCAGAATTGAATTTTGAATTAGACAGGAGGTTTGGGGGAATATTCGAGCATTGCTGTCACACGCACTTACAAATGTTTTTCATAAATAGCAAACTTCCTGTGGAATGCAGAATGATGTACTTTATCTATGTACAGGGTGTCTGACGAAAATGCATACGTAGTTTTTTATTTATAATCTTGTTCCACGTTCAAAGGATATATAAAATGTTTCCAACGGGACTTGTTAAAGCAGACTTCCTGTGAAATGTTCGCAAAATGATGTTGTCCTCTATTTACGTGCAGGGTGTCTGATGAAAATGCATATATATTTTTTTATTTATAGTTGTCCCGCGTTCAAAGCAAATATAAAATGTTTCCAACGGGACTTATTAAAGCAAACTTCCTGTGAAACGTTTGCAAAATTATGTTGTACTCTATTTATGTACAGCTTGTCTGTTGAAAATGCATATATTTTTTTTATTTATAGTCTTGTCCCACGTTCAAAGAAAATGTAAAATGTTTCCGACGGGACTTACAAATGTTTTTCATAAACATCAAACTTCACGTGAAATGTTTGCAAAATGATGTTATCCTCTGTGCATTTATGTAAATGCATATATTTATTTTTATTGATAATCTTGTCCCACGTTCAAAGAAAATATAAAATGTTTCTAACGGGATTAATGTTCGAGACATTGATGTTAAAATATTAAAAAAAGAAATGTTTCGTAAAAACTTCTTCCACGTCAAACTGACAACAATCATCGTGCGAAGCTTGGAGAAAATGTTTTGACGACTAACATTTTCTATCGTTCAGAATATAATTCTGAATTCTCTGGAATTGCAACAAACCGGAGTGACATAGAAATTAATATTTTCTCTTAATACGTTCAACAGGTAGAACATGATATAAAAGTATTTTTAAATTCGTCTAATGTTTTTAATGTTTTAAATTACTACCCATTTTTATCATAAATGCATAAAGTCCGACAACAATGATTGCGAAAAGCATGGCAAGAATGTTTTGATGAGCAAAAGCATGTTGAGCAAAAGCACATCGGTAACGATATTTATTTTGTTTTAGGCGAACGTTATTTTTGACAAGCTTACAGGTTATCATCCTAGATTAATGGTTCGTTTGCAAATCTAATCTCGAGGATAAATGATTCCCAGACCTGGCGAAATCTGTTGGAGAGTTCCCGCATTGCAAGAAATCGCATATCGCCCCAGCATTTTTGCCGGTGCATCTTGATGCTCCGACATCGAGCGAACAAAATCGAAAAGAGGATAAACGCATCAACGGATTGTCGGTTTTTATCGGATCTACCGAACAACGGATACATATAAAGGAGCAGACACAAAGTACTAATAAATTGAATGACGAAAGTCTGCCCCCCCAACACGTCAAGTATGTACAAGTTAGATTAGATAAAGATTTCTTAGATCGTGCAGTTCTACTACTTTTTTCTCTAAATGATCGTATTTCAGGGAATATAAGAAGTTATGCAAATCTATTTCGAGCTCGACTAAGAAGAAGACTGTTTTCGCTGGACCAATTTTCTTCAAGAAAGGGGACAAAGTTCTGTTTAATTTCAAGCACTTTGTTAATCCTGAACGAATTGTAGAAGAGTACGCTCGAGTCAATTTTCATAACAAGTACGTTTTTATTTGATCAACATGAATATCAATGAAATATTACTTAGTCTCTTCATAATACTGGTCATAAAACTGCAAATCTTTATAGAAAGTAAAAATGGTCTGTATAAATTGTACGAAACACAAATGTTTCTTCCATTCTTTCTGTAGTGATATTAATTAGCTGACACATTGGCATTTCTATTTAAGGGAGTAGACTCCTTTTTCCAGGATAGAAAGGGTGCGGGATTCGCGTTCTTATTTCTCGAAAATACAAAAATGGGGTTTTTCAGTAGTCAAAAACGCTAGATAAAAGATCGATCTAGGGTGCTATCGCCCTCAAAAGTCCTATTTTTTGGTTACGAGGCGTAATTTGCTATTTTCATAGCTACATGCTGCCGAATAATGCAAATTACGCCTCGTAAACGAAAAACTGGGACTTTTCAGGGCGATAGCGCCCTAGATCGATCTTTTATCTAGCATTTTTGACTACTGTAAAACCCCGTATTATCGTTTATCGTGAAATAAGAACGCGAATCCCGCACCCTCGCAATCCTGGAAACGAGTATACCGCCTTAACTATTTTTCTTCTTTTTCTCTACCGTCTTAATTTATCTTGTAAATTATTCGTAAATGCATAATTTCTGTGATGCTACTTGTAAAAATGCTACTTCTATTGAGAACTAATTAACAGATTTTCGTAGGCCGCGTTTCGTCAAGGTCAATCAAAAAGAATCGGCGAAATCGCAGTCGATAACCAATCGCGAAAGAACCGACTCAGACGTGGAGCGACACAAGACAAAACAATTTTCTACACGGGAGAAGCTGCAGACCTATTCGCATTCGAGTGATCCAGGATGGAGGTTAAACAAAGTTAGATGCTTTCTATCACAAGTGCAATAATGCTTAACAAATAATTCACAATAATTCTCTCATCGAGTCCGCAAAAGAGGGAAATTGATTTGCAAAAGGGTAAATTTGGAGTGCGAAAAACCTGTACGAGATTTCAATGTAAAATAATGTTAATGAATTTCAATTTCTTCACCTGCTATTATTGTCGTGATATCTCTACACGTAAATTCTTTTCGAAATCACGTCTAACTTCACAAAAAATATTAAAAGTCTACAGGAAACTTCCAGAAGAATGTAAGAAGACCAATCACAAGGGTGACAGCAACGCACAATTTCGTGTACGAGTTCAATCCATTCGCAACATCGAAAACGAGTTCCCCTAACGCGAAAATGCCAAAGGGAAGTCTAAATTCGTCCAACGATGGTCAAGGAGGTATGACGAAAATAAAAAAAGAGTGAATTTACATAAAATATTTCAATTATTCTACTGTTCCAGATAGTCATAGCAATGTCCACGATCACGCTTCCACAACATTACCGAAATTACAATTTCGATCCGGTTCAGCCGCAGTCAATTTAGAGAAGGAGGATTTCGTAAATTGCAAGAAGAATACTAACTTGCCTAACATAAAATGTCAAGAAGCTGAAACGAACCAGCGCGCGATGAAAAATCGTAGTAAGACGCGCGAGATTTTTAATTCGTATTCTTTACGACTTCTATATTAATTATGCAAACAATTTTTATTCGTTACAACGATCAGCAGCCTAGTAATTATTTATTAGGTTCTTCATCCTCTTCAATAAGCTTTATGTTAAATAAAAAAAATTCCTTCTCTTTGAGCTATTGGGTTGGCAAGAAAGTAATTTCGGTATTTTAATTTCTTTATTCAAGCGATGAACTTTAATCAATAAAATATTCCTTATTTATTCTTTTTGGGAAAAGGTCATCGAACAAAAGGGAAAATATCTTAATTATTCATTGAAGTTCGTTGCTTGAATAAAAAGATTGGGTTCTCTTTCATCTTAAAATACCGAAATTACTTTCCTGCCAACCCAATAGTTTTTGAAATCGGGTGTGCTACTTACAGTGACTTTCAGTTTGATAATTAGTTTCATGTACAAAAATGACTTTTGCTTTGAAGGGAAACGAAATCTGATTAACGACATAGATCACGAAGTGGAGAAGGTAAAAACCGAATGGCAGTCGTTGAGGTCGCACAATGGAGACTCGAGAAGCAGAACTTTCATGTCCAGTTCGACGACGAAAAAGTTATACGACACACTGGAGGATATGACACGAGAAATAGATCGGATCCAAAAGTCGTACCTGGATCCAAAATCAAATCAATTTCTGCAACGGGGCGCAACGAAGTTATTAGAAGCCTCAGAGTCAGCGTTTCAGGAAAAAGCAGATAAAATCAAAGATGCACTGTTTCCGAGGGCAACGACTAAATCTACTAGCAGGAAATCAATCGATAATAGTACAAAGCACGCTCTTTTGCCGCACGGATCTTATACAAATTTATCGGCAGAGAAATACTTGGATGGCAGATCTCTTCTAACAAATAAACAATGTCAAAGAAGTAAACCTGTTGTCAGACCGAGCAGCAAGTCGATGTCAAATTTGAAGAAAGGGAATTTATGCGATATTCTGTCGAAGCCGCAGAAATCTGAAATCGAAGATTATTTGGAAAGTTACATCGCCAACGCGGACGGGAATTTTAAAAATGGCGAATCCAGGTCTAAACAGGTGATTCCGTCTACAGACGATATAACGGAGATAATAAAGAAACTGAATGTGCAATCTTTTGATATGTTTGACGTCGCGAATGACGAAGGATCTATATTAGACAGTGTAAGAAAAGGTAAAAATATCAAGGAAGAGATTTGTACGCAAACTACAACGCACGAGTGTGCTGAGAATGTTCAAATTCCAGAGGAGTTTAACAGAGACAGATTATCCCCAAAGGCAAATAATAAGACATTGCATTCTGATAGTTCAATCCAAGCAGGAACCCAAGCTGAAAGTAATTCTTTTATGAGCTTGCAAGCATTGAATACTGATATTCCCGAAAATGTGTTATCTCGTGTACTTCGGTCCGAATTTCTGAAGAAAGATGCATCACTGAAGCCTATGTAGAATGAAAAATTAACAACAAACGTAAAATGCGAAATATTTGAGATTCCGAATTGTTATTACCTATGTATTTGTTTTCATTCGGGTATTATATTTCTTTGAGAGCACTTAATTGATCAATTAAGGATTTATCAATTTTTCAAGAGTTCTATGTGCATCTTTTTCAATCTAATTGTAAGTGCACTTATCATAAGAAAAACATTCAACTATTTGAAGTATATGTGCCCATAATTATGAAAGTGGTCTAAATCAAAATTTAAAAGAATAAGGAGCTTATCAGTTATTTCACATTACATTATTTTAAACTAGATTAATTCGATATAATCGTAATTATTTTACGATATTGCCAAAAATGAACCGCTAGATATTTTTTGTTTTATTTTATTATATTTATTATATTTATATTTTATTTTCTATATTTCCATTATATAGAATTCATTTAGTGTTAATATTATATCGAAACAAGAAATATATGACCTACAATTAGACCACTTTCATAATTATGGGCACGTATATGATACTTGATTCTAACTAATATTCCCGTTTCATTTCGACTAAACTTCCAAAAATCGGTCAAATTGGATTAAAACTAAAATTTTACACATAGCCTTGTTTTGTATAAAAAAACATGTGTCCCAAAGGGATTTTTGGAGATTCGAAACAAAATTTCTTATCATTTTAGTGTCACTTTCTACCTTATCGGGATTACGTTTGATAAAAATTAATAGACATAATCATATCCAAATCCAACCCAGAATTAACCCAGAATTAATCCAGAACTAACCCAATCCAAGTCTGAAAATATTAAGTCGGTAAGGTAGAAAATGATACTAAAATGATTGGAAATTTTTTTCTGAGTCGCCAAAAATCCCTTTGGGAACCATGTTCTGTTAAATTTTTGCTCAATCCGATTTGATCGATTTTCGGAAGCTTACCCAATGATTGTAATCGTCTGTCGATAATCCTTGCCAGCTAGCTCGATTATTTTATTAAAGATGGTGCTACCAGTCTAAAAACTCACCCCATGTCTAAAAGAGGGATGTTTTTTGGAAAACAAAGGGAAGTAGGATTTAGGGAAAATATACTTTGCAATTTAATATTAACATAATTACTAAACTGCAAATATTTATGCAATTTTCAATTCTTGTAGACAAATTTTAAGAAATTCGAATCCAATAGAATCTTATTTTCCGTGGTAGTATCCTTTTTAGAACTGAAATAAATCGGAATCGTTCTAAATTCTGTCGCATTTTATATCCTAGCCTTTTTGAAAATTTTCAAGTGCCATAATTGCATAAAGATCCGCAGTCTAATAATTACACTTCTCGCCATTTAAATTGTTTTCCTGTTTTCTAGTTTGAATTCACCGGAGAGTCTTGTAACTTGAATTAATGTAATATATCTCATATTATTTTCATTAAAATGAAAACTAATATTCGAAAGAATACGAAAAACAAAAATTCTACGGTGAAAGGGTGTACGTAGCAACCGCAAGGGAATTTGTCTTGTTTATGCATTGTATTTATTATTCATACAACTAATCACATTTATTACACCACAATACACAACGGTACACTTAATAATTTAATCGAATCTAGATCGTAATCGTGGTACAATACTAATAGGTTATTAATGTGGAGGTATAAATAGCACACTTACTTTGACATCGTACGTATAATACTCTACGATATACAATTGGTCAAGAATTTCGCGAAATCTTGCACCTATAATAATGGTTTTCTTTCATCTACAATGTCGTCGCGGCGATACGATATCTGGCGTCTTAAACAAAAAAACATTAACATTCTTCGGTATCTCGTTGGAAATTAGACTGAATGATTATAATAGCTACGTTCGCTTCACCAATATTCCCTGATTGTTTCGTATTGCTCAGGTCATATAAAACAATTAACAATTTTTCCAATCCGCCATACAGTTATACGTGACAACGACACAATCGATCTTTTTCCCCCGTTTTTCTCTTCTTTGGTCGTTACCGGAAGGACATATTGCTTTTTCGATATTGTGCGTAGCGCTATTATAGTGATTCTTGTCGACAAACAACAAAACAACACCGGGCTACTGCGTACCATCGCTTAAACAAATAACTAAAAATTTTACAAAAGAAGTACAGGTCCTTTCGGAGGTGAAAAATAGACGAGCCCCGAAACTGGAAAGACAAGGTCTGCAACTTTGTCGTCGCGCATTTGCATCGCGTAACATTCAGGAACGGTTGTTTAGTTTCTTAATAAAAAGCAAACAGCGAGTCGCGAGGTTCGTCTATCTTCGATCTCGAAAATCGCGCGCACCATTTTGATATTCGACGATGTAAATGCATGTTCGAACATCGCGTGATTCTATAGTGATCTATGATTCTTTGTAGAAAGCTTGGAAGATATGCGGCTTAGTACAAATCATTCCGAAACGACCGATGATTCTGTCACGATCGTTTCTGCTCGTCGATCGGTCAATGTCTCCGCAACGGTTTGCTTTTCTCTCTAACGTTTGAATATACGTAACTAATATCTGTGGATAGCTGATAATATATTCTTTACTTATGCTAAAGCTATTTTACGTTGGTACATTTTATACACATAATCGTAGCACAGGCGACGGGGACGATGAACGCGTTCGAAAAGATGACACTCGGACAGCGGACGCTTATGCGAGTTTCACGTGTGTTTATAGACAACTATACAAAAAGAGAGCAGTGAAATAGAACTTTTGATTTCTTCCGCGAAGCGTCTCGTGAAATACAGCAACAAACTGTTTATCAATCTCGACGAGCAACCTTCGTTTCGTTAGACCTTGTGCAATCGTAGAGGTATCTCCTTATAAACGCATAAACTCCGCAGTCGATGATATATTATAATATTTGGAACGCGATTACTTTACAGGAGTTCTATCGGTTTTAATGAACAACGATTCGGATGTGTCCGCCATCTCAGTTTCTCCGTTTACGTGACCGTTTTTCGACGTTCTCGGTTCGTAGAGAAAGATTCTGTTTCTTTGCTCCCTCTCTTTATCTTTCTTTCTATCCAGTCTGAATAGGATTATAATCGTAATAATATTAGGCAAGAAATTATAAATACCAGGGGTGTGCGGGAACCCGAAAAGGTAGGAATCTCGATGGTTGGGACGGGTCGGGACGGGTCGGGAAGACATCGAGACGGGTCGGGTCGAATTCTTAAAAATTTCGGGATTCTCGATCTCGTCGAGATAGATGAATCTCGTAGATGAAAGAATCCCGAAATCTTCGAGAATCTCGACGTAATTTATAATTTCAAAATTTTCGTCTCGACCCGACACGACATTTTCGGGTTCTCGCACACCCCTAATAAATACGTTCGAACTGTGGCACTTCCGTTTCTAAAAAGCACGACATGGCGAGGAACGTCGATTCGAAGCGACGCGACGCTCGTAAATGTGCCACGTAAACCAAGACTTAAATTACATGATTTCATACCACTTCTCTTTGTGATACACGATTATAGGCTTGCGTTCGCGCGGGTGCTCGAAGCGCTCGATACTCGTTAATATTGTAAGTACATAGATACATCGTCGATTATGGTATGTAAAACAATACTTAATTACTTTCCTGCCGAGAGGTCATGGATGCGCTGTTCGGGACCAGAGCTCCTAAGCGGACTTTCGAGATCCTTTAGGAATCTAACCATTTTGCAATTTCTCGTCGAACTAGTAACAAAATATCTTTATTTTCGTCGCTAAACAATTACGAAGTTTCAATCAGAATTATTAAGTCAGATTCGGTCAGGGGCGGAATAAATTCGGGATACTTTACGGTTTCTCTAATTGGCATCGAAAGATTTTATTCGAATGTTAAACAAGATTTACGACAGTTCTTATACCGGGATAATATTGACTTGAGGCGGAGAAACATTTATTCAATTAACATAAGCATTTTGACGAATGTTATTACTAGAAATTATCGTTTTCTTATACGTCTTTGAATATTTATTAAATATATTTGCACTTACGTTTCACACCGGTATCGTACTATATTTAACTTTGTTACAAAAACAAAATGTCTTCGGTGTGCATAATTAATGTACGAAATCATTTTTCCCGTAATCCTGATTCGTACGAAATAGTTTCCGGCAAGATTGCATAATGTGGAAATCAAATTCTCTATTTCGAATAAATTGATGTCCATCTCTGTCATTATCAAACGTCCGCATAAGAGAATAAAATGACGAAATATTACGAACGTAATATTTTTTAAATAAACACACTCTTTACGAATCTATTTTTCGTGTACTCTGATGCAAGTAGTTCAAAACGTCATTTTGGAAGAGCAGTTACTCGTCACGAGTATCTGTCACAATTAGGAACTTATTTTTTAACGCTTTCGCTATCGATCACAATTGTCCATTACATTATCTGTTACACCGTATATTCATACAAAATTGTTATGCAACTTGTGCAGCTTCGCAACGCAAACAATCTTTTAACGCGAAACATTTAATCTACATCCAAAATATAATAAAATAAAAATACCAATATTCCTTCCAATTTTTAAAAGTTCAGAACGCCAACTTAAAACAAGTATTAACAGAATGATTAAAAATTTGTTCTTTAAAACTCGTAGTCTAGTAATTCGATGCTCCAGACCTGCGTCCAAATAAATGATGTAGTTCACAACAATCATGTTCCTGCATTCAAAAATAGTAAAAATGCCATTATAAATTATAATGTTTTGGACAGAATGTATAGATTATAATGTTGGACAGTGCCGCAGCGAAAGGGTTAACCACAATAAACATCGTCAATTGTCAATCACACGGTTGGCAGTATTTAATGATAATGTTCGCGTGATAGTTTATAAAATGACCAGCATCGGAGCATGTTTATTGTCGACGTGATGGCGAAAGAACAATCCCGATCGATTGGAAGATCGACTACTCTTGATCGATTTATTTTTCACAGAATTTTCGTTTGAGATTTCCCGTCGAGCCGCGAGGAAAATACCAAACAAAATAAATATTCTTCTTTACACCCCGAATCAGGAGAATCGTGACATCGTGATAAGTGGAATTAACGTTTTGATCGTCGTAATTACGATAATTTGCGACGGCAATTACGACATCACCCCCATCGCGATAAGCGAAACAACCGATGACTTCTTCGTTTAAATGACGCTTCACCTTCTTCTATTTCTCGACACATTTCGGACTTAGCCTCTATTTCTCTTTAATGATCCGTATACCTATTTCCTAATACCACTACTACCGATAATAATACTACTATTAATAATACCAACTAGAAACAAAATCTTAATAATTTATATAGAAAATGTACAAGAAAATCTACATTCAACGTACGCGTATATCTTTATATAAATGTGATCGATCCGCGGGTATTCGAAACGAATGAGGGGGGAGAATAAATAAATAAAAGAAGAAGAATAAGACGAAGGATGTAATGCATGCGACAAAAAAAGAAAAAAGAAAGATGGGAAAGGAAAAAAGACGGAGCTGCTCGAGAACATTTGTGAAAACCTCCATTAACTAATTGAAATCGATGGCACGGTGGCAACGAGGGTATCCGAAAATTTTCAGGAACAATTCACGAAACTAAAGAATCTCCGATGCACTCGATTTGAACGAAGAGCGAGTTGTCGCAAGAAAATTCGGCGTGTCCGTTATGCCGTTAACATTAAACATTATTTTATAGTATCGTATGCCTCCATTCACTTTGTAGCTTAGTCTCAATTAAAAACTAACAAAGGTTCCGCTATAAAAACTTGTTTGTCCGTTTTCACTCGACTCGTCTAGCGAATTTACAAAATAATATATAGTTTGTACAGTATTCAAAAATATGTTCACACACCGTTTTTGATAGGCTTGATCGGAACAGATCAAACGGAAATGAGGTGAGCAAGTCTTTCGAGAAAATTTCCATCGTGATTCTATTCGAAAGGATTGAATTTTTCAGTTCAATTGTACATAAATAGACGGCGGATCTTCATGCAAAATAAAAATTTTCAAAGAGAAATGTATTTTCTCTCTTAATATGTTCAATAGAAAATGATATAAAAGTATCTTTAAATTCGTCTAATGTTTTAAGTTACATCTCATTTTTGTCATAAACGCATTAAATCCGCTGTCAATATGATGTGCGGCGTACTTTGATTATTCATTGCGTGTTTGCTTCGTTATAGAAATTCGTTAAACGAATGGAAGATGCGTGTAACACTGGGACGGAGAAACAAGTTCTTATCGAGTATGTACAGTGCTATAATATTCGTAATTTTCGTTACAAATAACGTCGTCGTCGTCGATTTTTCGTAAAAACGGTGTCTCGGGTTCTCGTTTTCTTTCATGCTCGAAGAATTCTCTGGCATTAATAAATTTTTATAAATACCTCCCCGATTAAAGCTTCAGTTCGAATGGGAAGAATGAAAGCATTGCGAATTGACCCAACGATACTCGTTCGATCGTGGTTGGTACTCGAATTAATAACATACCAGCAGTAACAAACTATGAAAATCACGCATTTGTACGAAACGGCAGTTACAACTGATATGCGATACAACTAATTCTAGTTTGCTATCCAATACTGCACATTCGATCCATATCAGTACATTTAGTGGAATACATTCTTATCAATTTGTTTCTTATATTTGAGCAAAAGGGGACTAAAACGGTCAAATTTTCGAGAAAGATAATAGAAACACGCTGGCTGGCAACCATAGCTCGAACCTGTCTGCACGAAAGTCCAGTGAAACAATGAATTTTTTTCGGCTCGTGTAACGTTCCTTTTTCTAAATTGAACAACATTTGGATCCAGCGTTTCACGCGAGTGAACAAAACCGCCGTTCAATCGTTTGGTTCGCGTTGCAACAGGAATAAAATGAGAATAAAAATGGTAAGTCCGTAGGAAGTGTATAATTTATATCGATATAAATTCTACGTCTAATTTAGTACAAGATATTGCATTTTTGGCTCGATGAAATGCACGTGGGACTTGGCAATAAAAACGTTCTTCGTTCTTGAATTTAGAAAAATTCTTTCCTCTCGCAGGATATGAAATTGTAAAAAGTATTATAATCGGCACTTCGTGTGTAATCAGGTTTGCTTCACGCATTTGGCTATACAAGTCATCGAAAAGATCATCGTAAAAATGCAATAATCATCAATTTTATGTGAAATATTTTCTTGTAACGTTTATAATGTAATGCTGAAGCGATGATGATAATGAAATCGCTTCGACCCTAATTTTCGAACCTTGATCATGAACATGCACAGAAGGGTGGAAAGTTTAGTTTTGAAATATCAGATGTACATATTTAAATCATTCAAATATTTTAACATTTGTGCGTTGTTAATTTAGAATATGTTTCTGCACGGCATACTAACAAGTACAGAATATCGTAACAACCGTCTTATTAACGTTTAATACTAATGGCGCTTGTTACTCTAGTATGTTAAAAGAATTTGTAAAATCGTCACGCGCGGATCGTTCTAAACTTTCATTCTTTTCTCTCCGTTTTCATAGGCCGAGAATAAATATTTGTACCGAATTGTACACCCAGTTTTACGAGCGAAACTAAAATAAATAATTATCAATCGATTAGCTTCCAGTCGAGATTTATAAAACAACAGCAGATTCAATCGAAAAATTGTTTACAACGAAAATAGGAACAAAACGATGTACGTCTACGTGGACGCTTGATCTTTAAAGAGCTTTCCCTCGTTGCGCTTAATTGGAACTGTTGCTGTTCGAGTATTATTTATACACCATCGAGTACCCACATGCATTTCACATCGTATGCGTTCGATACTTATTGTTAATCTTAGGACGTCGTTGAGTATTTCGTGCAAAATTGTGGGTATGCGAGAGTACATACAGCTATTGGCAGTTTGATAATGAACGTGCACCTTTCTACAAATACGAGAGTAAAGGTTTTTCAATTCTATTTCTCTATTTCTCTCTGTTCTGTCCTCTTCCGTTCTCTCTTTATATTTCTATCTTTCTCTCCCAACCTTTCTCTCTCTCTCTCTCTCTCTTCCTCTCATTCTCTCGTTTTCTTTCTTTCTCTCGCTCTCTCTCACACACACGCGCGCGCACACACATACACGGACACGTCCACTCGCTCTTTCCCTCTCTTTCTCGCTTTTTACTCTCTATTTTCCCTTCTCTCTTCATCTATTTTCCTTGGCATGCCGCGAATTAGCTCGATGACACATGATCTCGCTCTTCGCTGGAAACGTCGCATTCGGCGGTGCCATTCGTTGCGCCATTCGATGACGATCGACCTTTGCGTCACTGTCAATCCACCTTGACTGCCACCATCGCTCTCTTGGCCAAGAATCAAATACAACCTGGAACAAATTCGTTTGCATCGTTACATTTTATAATGACAGCAAATGGAACCGTAAAACGGGAACTGTACGATCTAAGAAAAACGATTATCCACCATTGATCCAATTACAGGACTTCTTTATTTTTTATTTGTTTTCATCGGACTTTCGCCTACTCGTTTGTGGCATTTTTCTAGGGAAAACGAATATCTACTACTGATCCACTCACATAACTTCTTTATTTTTTATTATTTTTGTATGGGATTTTCGCCTACTTATTTTGTAGCATTTTTCCAAGAAAAACGAATATCTACTACTGATACACTTACAGAACTTCTTTATTTTTTATTTTTTTTATGGGATTTTTGCCTACTTATTTGTGGCATTTTTCTAAGAAAAACGAATATCTACTACTGATCCACTTACAAAAGTTCTTCGTTTAATAAATATTTTAAAAATAATAAATATTTTTTGTGGGACTTCTTTTCGCCGACTTATTTGTCGCATTTTTCTGATCGAAACAGCATTAAACAAGAAATGATATTGACGGTATTAAACGCGAAGCAAGTTTTTCTCAAAGAAAAGGAACAGAACCGTTCATGAAAAACATTTGTGAAACCATTTAACATTTGCGAACTGATGTTCGAGCTCGCAATCTCGATGTCCATCGAATGCGAGAGATTCGCCGCAGAGGGTGAAAGGAATAGTGTGAAGTACTGTGAAGTAGATACTTGAGGCGCACTCGAGTGACAGACTTGAAGATGCAAGATGTCACATCAGTTTTTCGGCACTTGTTACAAGGCCGTATTGCATGTAACGCTGTTTAAAAACCTGCCTGTCGATAACATGGATACAGTGTCAAGAGGATGGTGTTGACAGTCGAGTGTGTGTTTCATGGCAATCAGAGGAGAGCTGCATAGAGGGCGAATTTTCACTAGGTCCAAGCATTATTTCCCCACAGGTACAGACAAACAATTATTTAAGTCAGAAATCACGATACTTAAACGCGGAAAGCTACTATGTTTTACTCCTGATTAGTGAATGATGAATTTTAAGAAAGTGGAATAAAATGGAATCTTATTTCCAGTGGTAATAGTCTTCGCAGATCTGAAATAAATAAAAGTTGTACTAAATTTTGTCGATTTTTATATTCTACCCTTTTTTGAAAATTTCCAGAAACCATAAATGCATAAAGTTCCGCAGTCTACTTCTGATAAAATAAATAAATTATAATTGTAACATATTTCATATTATCTTTTAGGTCGCGTAACAGTAGGTGACAAATCAAAAATTAGTAAAATGTCCATATGATGGACATGGTAAAAATAATGTAAATTCATGTAAAACTTACTTGTTCGGCTTGATCTTCGGGCACCTGCAAACCAAGTCCGTTGAATGCACGTACAAGAATACGTCGCCACGACGAATCCTCGAATTTGGAGCCTTTTTGAAGATGTAGTCAATGTTCAAGGTGAATCGTGTCCAAACTGACCCGGATACGCTTGTTTCACTCGGGGAGCCATCATTCTTTTTGTGTCTGTCTGTTATTCTACCCAGAACAGCTATGAACAGAATTCAACAATTCAATCATTTCATTAATCTCCAACAATTTTACTTGTTCGACTATATTTGAGAAAGTTCTATTCAATATCTCGATTTTCGACATTTACGATGAGAAATTTCTGACTTGCTAATATTTCAATTCAGTGGACTTGAATAAGTAATTAGAAAAATATTCGATCACATTTAAAAACTGTGTAATTTTCTTAAAATCGAACCAAATCAGTTTAGATTTTTTGACACGTCAGAAGAATTAGTTCACTAAATAACTGGAAAAAAGATAAATCTTTCCAACTTCCTTCACCTGAGGCTGTAACGAAACTTTAATGAATTCGTTTTGTAGATTTGTCAAAAAATCTCAACTTATTTGTAATCAATAAAGTTGTTCGTGAAGTCGTTCCCTAATTTAGAGAATTATGTTTACTTCTTGCAGCGGCGAAACAGCATTACTTCAATTACAATTAACGAGGCACGATTTAATGGGGGATCATCCCGACTTGAAACAGGAATTTCAAAGATTTTTCTCGTTCGGTATGAAGACATAAAAGGCAGTCGTTCCACCAGTAATCGTTTCGATTGCGAACGTGGAAGTGCTGGTGCCACTTACGGCGATGCGATGGAAGTTATGTTAGGCGGTAATGCAGTGGAGCTACTTGTAATCATTTCACTTCTGATTCCGAATCAAAAACTAGTAGTGCCATTAGCGGTTGCAGAGTGTATAAATCGCGAAGGTAGAGGTCCGCCATAACAAATTGCGCCCATTCTACATGTGACCGCAAATGGTAACAAGTTGTTTCATAAGCCATCGCGTTTTCCGTGTATTTTTAAACGACTCCAGAAAAATATACAGAAAGGTAAGCTTCGTTGCAAATATTCACTAAATTTTCTATACTTAATATTGTATTTAAATATGGGTTCACTAAAATGAATTTGTTCCTCTTTCAAGAATTCTTGTATAATAGTGAGTCTATGGAACAAATCCGGCGAATAGGTATTTAAATTTCTTGTATAAATAAATTTATTTCTACAATTATGTTTCTTAGTTTCTCACACTTACCATAATCTCTTTTGCAGTATTTCATCAGATTTAATCTCTTAGTGTTGGCTCGACATTTTCCACATCGTTCTGTAACAAGATAAAGTAGTTGTGTTAAATTCATACCAAAATTTGGAAAATTTGGAAAATTTAAGATAGAGAACGTCCTTTTCTACGTTTAGCTCGATCGACGAAGTCATCAAATAATAGAATTACATGATCTAAGACACAGCACAGATCCGAAGGTTTTTCTTATTGTTAGATCAAGACTTTACTATACTGTTTCTCTTTCACTGTTCGTGTATTACAATAAGGAAATGAATGGACAGATTTTATGATAATCCTTTCTATAAATAAAAGACAAGCATTTACGTCGAAGACAAATATTTGCCGGAAAATTAATATAATAAATAAGTAACTGATAGTTGAATATGGTCGCTAGACTGCGGATCTTTATACAAAATAAAAATGTTCTGCATTGATTGCGGAAAGCAGGAATAAAATAAAAATTAATTTCATCCCTTAATGACTTTGTTACATTAAAATCAACATTACGATGTTCTTAAATTTTTCTAATCCTTTACTGTTTTATATTTCACTCAACCAATCTCTTCGTAAATGCGTAAAGACCCGCATATAATCTAATGTATAACCTAATGATCAGAGTGTTTCAATTTAATAAAACAGATTTTTCTAGCAAGGACAGTTTTCTTACGTTCCGGCGTCTTTGTACATCCTTTTGCTAACACGTTATATGTACGTACTATCTAGTATCGATGACAGCATTGATTGCATTCGCCCATTTATTATGTAATCTTGCCCTGTCCGTGGATCTGACCCCTCATACGTTTCACAATGTCTCTATTCCGCGTTGCTAACAAGAGGCAATGGCAATAATAAAAAATGAAGAACTCGGATTCTCGTATTCGATACGGATGTCGGTAGATGGTCTCCTATACACGAGGAAACATTCGACGATTTCTTTTACACTCTGTGAATTACTAGATCACCTCGAAATGAAAATGTCTGCTCCTTTTTTAAAATGAAACGTATTATTAAATTGGTACTGCATCGGAATGCACACTTCATTAAATTGTAGTAAAATTATTTTAACACTGAACCCCTACCAACACCGGTCAAAATGACCGGTTCCAGATTTTTTATTTTACAATTATTGAAACTATAAAAGTGATTTCATGCGAAATGGTTGTATAGATATCTTTAGTAGAGCACGTATTGCAATAGGAGCCGCACAAAGTCTAAATAAAATTAATCTTGTTATTTTTTTAAGGGAAAATGTACCAGTCACTTTTAAGGCTCGATAGGTTTAGTGTTAAGGGAGTAGACTCCTTTTTCTAGGATTGCAAGGGTGCGAAAATGAGGTTTTTCAGTAGTCAAAAACGCTAAATAAAAGATCGATCTAGGGCGCTATTGTTCCTATTTTTCCGTTTACGAGGCGTAATTTGCATTATTCGGAAGCATACGGTCAGAGTAAGAATCACTGGACTGAAACGTATTTTAGAGAAAATTAATTGCGCGACTTCGAGACGAGCACGCGTTATACGCTGACCGTGCCGTTTCAGATAATAGATGGACACCGTTGGCCAAATCCGTGCTGTCCAAGCTTTACTCGCGAGTAAATTGGGCTTCTCCTACTCTTCCATCATTGTCAAGGTAACTAACAATGGGACTTTCGCAAAATTCCACTTTTTATGAAACCCCTTTTTTCGAGAAATTGTATTTATATCTATGTCTTCTGTATATGTATTTATATATTAATTATAGTATATTTATAATATGTTCATGTTTTTTAATATGTTATAGTAATTATTGTATATTTATAATATGTTCATGTTTTTTAATATGTTATATCAATTATTGTGTATTTATGTTCATGTTTCTAGGAAAATATCCTTTTTATTGTACACAACATTTTTTTCTAGTTTGCGGATCTTTCTATCTACAAAATAATGAACTTCTAGAGGTAATAGTTTTTCAGAAAAAATGTTAGTCGATTTTCCTGCTTCACTCGAGAATCCCCCTTTAATCCGTTTATAATTCTGAAGAATTGATAAAAATATGTGCGATATCTGCTATATTGCGACGCACTCTTAATCTGGCCGGGTGCGAGGCCTTAATGTCCGACGTAAATTAATCTCCCATGTCGCGACAGTGTTTTCTTTGGCGAGAACTGTCGACCGAAAAACGAAATTCATGAATTTCCACGAAGGTACAGCGCTCTTTTAGTCATCAAAGAAAACAGTGGCCAAGCAATAAGGATGTCGCTCGTACATCCACCCACGTCTTTCCATATTTTATACATCACGTGGCGAGTTCATGCTCGAGCTTCTTAAATTTTCATCTTCGGCCTAATGACGCGCGCGTGCTCGTTCGCCAAAAATCTCCAAATGCTTGGATCTTAATTGCAGAAAGCAACAGAAAATATTTTTACAATTTAACATATTCATACAATACCGTTAAATAAGTTTGATTACAATGATTTCAAAGATTTCTTTCCATCAAAACACAATAGAAAATATTTTTTCTATCGTGAATGGTTTTAGTAAATTCAATTTAGTATATTCATACAATACACAGTTAAATAAGCTTAATTACAATGATTTGGAAGATTTCTTTCCATCAACATACAAGAAGACTGTATGTATACGAATAAAGAAAATTGATGAAATAATATAAATTCGTTCATAGAAGTTCTTTCAATGAAGTATGCACTAATCGAGTGGTTTGCCAGTGAAATGTTAAGAAACGGAAAGATTTGGTCTACAAAGGACTCATATTTGGAACATTGTGCATAATTCGCCGGTAGAGTGGTCGATCCAAAGCGGATCGCCGACAAACGCTTGAAAACCGAACCGGTCAGCTCGTGAGAAGAACAGGAAAACCGCAAACAGTTGTATTTGCATGTTTCATGCCGTTTTAATGAACCGTGGCCCTGCAGGTCGATAATAGAAACCGTACAACGCACCGAATCCCCCGAACTACGAATCCAAACTGCACGCAACCGGTGCATACACGCCTCCGATCGGGTCCGCTTCGCTTTTGCTCGTCCGTTGGCTAACCAAATTAAATGTAATTTGAATTTCGATTGAAATTCAATCGATGCCCCACGTTGGTCCACGGCCGGCGCGGCGGGATATCCAATAAAAAAGAAAAATGATGAAAATTCCGGGGAACGTAGGCACGTACTACATCCGTCGAACGTCGGGGCTGTCTCAGGCAATTTCGAAAATTCGAGAGAAAAGGGAACGTAAACATTGCTTGATCCGATCATCCCCTTCCGCTTGTTAACGCTTGAACGTCGACTGTTCCATTCACCGTTCGAAATTCCGGCAAGTAGAATTATCTTGCGAAATTATGCTGGTCGCGACTCTTAAACATTTTATCAATGCTACAGTGGCCGGATTTAATACTCGGACACTCTAAAAAACACGATAACTTTTTTAATATTGTTCTATACTATTTGAACTTTTTTTGGAACACAGAGCAATTTGTTTACTACAGGATGTGAAAAGAAATTTTTTCAAAAGTGGTGTAAGTCGATTTACCCAGTTCATGTTTACACACGCTGTCCTTTTCGTAGAACTGCACGATCTAAGAAACAGCGCGGACCCGAAGGTTTTTCTTAGATCAAGACTTTACTGTACATCACTGTTCTTGAATTCTAATATCCTTCTAGTATCCATAAAAGCATAAAATCCGCAGTCTATAAACAATTTTGGAAATTGGTTTCAATCTACCCAAAAACGTATTTTCTTGTTTTTCGACTCTTTACTTTAAAACGATGGTTCCTCAATGTCCAGTAGCCGACCTTTTTGACTTGCACCGCTTTTGCATTGAACGACTCTTATATTACGACTTTTATAATTCACAGAAGTAACAGAAAGTAGTAGAGAACGGTGAGAAATACGAACTGTAGTAAACTTCGTACTTGTACGACTACACTCTAAAATCCCATCAACGGTGTTATCAAGCCGGCATCCAACGAAGTTTCATGTCTGATATATTCTTACAAATCGATAGAGAATCCGATGATTCGATTTACTCTTCTGTTTCCTATCTAAATAATGAGAATAATGTTTTACAAGAACGCAAAGTGTGTAAACATGCCGCGTAATCCGATACAGGGTCGGGTATATCAGTGTGATCCTCTACGAATCCAATTACAAAACCTTTGCCGCGCGGTCCGTGTTTACACGCGAGGTCACACAAAATAGTAGAATTACACGATCTAAGAAATAGCTCGGACTCGAGGATGCAATCTTCAAAAAATTACTCTTCCTTTAATATTTGAAAATGCGAGCCGGTGGTGATTACTAGACTGCGGATGTCTAAGCATTTCCCAATTTAATGGGAACAGCCTTTTGTACAAAATTTGTACAAAATTCTATGGAATTTTATATTCTAGCCTTTTTTGAACATTTTCATAAGCAGTGAATGCCTAAAGATCCGCAGTCGAGTAATTACGTTTCACAGTCGCGGGCTTGACGAGCTTTTCCATTTTGTAGTACACGGACGGTTCGGGAGAACCCTGGAAGCCGTCCCTGCGGGATAATTCGGAGGCAAACAGTTCCTTAATCCAGGTATTCCTGCGACACGGGACGGGTGGAAGAATTTGGTAGGCAGAACCTGCCGTCATTGGACCAATTAACTGAATTACGAAATGGGGAAAAATGCGAGTGGAAAGCGAGCCAGATGTATGTCTGCCGGGTCCGGTCGGCATGAATCGATCGTGATGGCAGAGACCTCAGACCATAATCCGTTTAATTCCCGGCTAACGAGACGTCCTTTGTGTCGATTAACCCGTGCTAATCCGCATCAACCGAACGAGCAATAGGTTTGCCATCGAACCAAGCGTATCCAAACCGTAAGGTCTGCCTTTCTGATCAAGCAATCTGATCGATCGGATAGATGCGACTCGAAACTGGTTTCCGTTGTTGCTCTCTTCACCGCAACGAGTCCGACGGTATATTGCAATCACCGTGCAAACCACCTAAACCCCAATGTTAAAGGCCAAAAGTCAGTGGCGAGCGTCAGTCGCGTCAGTTCGTGCCCGAGAGGCGGTTTTGGTATTTTGTTCGTCGGACAATGCACCTCAAGCTGGTAATAATGCAAACAAATCCTTCTGTTGGTACATTCTACCAAATTTCCAATTGACAGACAATACCGTCAAATGTATACATATTCTCAATTTATATTAATTTTTTTATGAAGTTCTTCTAGAAACATTGCAAACTACACTTACAACTAGACTACAATTTTTGTAGACGAATTTTAAAAAGGTGGTACCAAATGAAATTCTAATTTTATTGGTGATGGCATTTGTAGACCTAAAATAAATAAAAATATCGTACTAAATTCTGTTGAATTTAATACTTCGGCATTTTTAAAAAATTTTTAGAAGCCATAAATGCATAAAGTTCCGCAGTCTACTTATAACTTCTGAGACATAATGCAAACAAATCCTTTTGTTGATACATTCTACCAAATTTTCAATTTGACAGACCTACAATGTCGCCAAATATATATTTTCAATTTATATTAATGTTGAAGTCCTTCTATAAACGTTGGAAACAATATTTATAATTTTTGGGACATAAATAATGCAAACAAATCCTTTTGTTAATACATTCTACCAAATTCTCAATTTGACAGACCTACAATGTCTCCAAATATATATTTTCAATTTATATTAATATTGAAGTTCTTCTATAAACGCTGGAAACTATATTTATAATTTTTGGGTTAAATCGTTTTGTTTTAATAACAGGATCCTGACAAGTTTCATTACCAATTCTAAGCAGAAGATTTTGTACGCGTGTGCGATGCATGTACACATACTTATTCCATTAGTTAAAGGGATGAGTTACCATGCTTATTAAGATATTATGGTAAGCTTCAAATCTTCTCTTATCTCGCATAAAATCGGGACACGTTTAATACGTACTAATATTATCATAATAATAGTCCGACTACTTCTATTCTCGTGAATTCGCCGCAGATTAAGGAACGAATAATTTATCGACGTAATAAAAGCTGAATAATCACCGACGAATACACTCTTGACGGTATTATTAATGAAACCTCTACATCTACTTAGCATGTCTTAATGGAGCACTCTGCGTGCATATATTAGTACAATATGTGACGCCTCTGGCTTTCTCATTAAAATCCGCTTTGTGGATCTGAGGTAGCGTAATCAGAACACCGGTAGAGAATGCTCAATCCTGCTCGTGATTAGACATCATCTTGAATAAATGCGGCAAACGGGCTGTGTAGTTAGCTTTGGGTGATTAGGATAATCATCATCTAAATTGATCTTGATGTAGAGCAAGATTTTGCGAATATTTTATCGAACGTTGTGGGCGGTGTTCGACACTGTCGCATCCGGCAAATATCAATAGCAACGTTATAAAAAATTATATAAACGTATTACAAAACTCTACAATAATTTTGCTATTCATCAACGAAAATATTAAAGAAGTTTTAGAAATTGAGGCTATCCAGCTGCCCAGTTATTGATATAATTAATCAGTGACAATTACCCGGTTAATGGCGGCAGCCGAATTTTTATGGAGTCTAACGCAGAGATGAAATTAACGTTCTCGAGGTAATGAAATTCCGGTTCTTTCACGGTGAGATCGTTCTTCACTTTTTCGTAGGCCACTCTTAGCGCTTGCATAGAGAATGCACGCGAGGTGTACTCACGACCGTAAAGTAACGTCTTAATTATAAAAGGGTATGCCTTACGAGGCGCCCTAAGTATCTTACAGCGGGCCGAGTGGGATTTTAATGGACGCGTGGGCGTTTGCCAGCCAGTAGAGTTAGAGAATCCACGGTTTTTCGTGCGACTGCCTTTTGTGACGATCCCACCCCTACCCTGGATAAACGGCGCTCTTAATTTAACGTACTCTCGCAATCAAATTAAATGATTACGCTCATAATGTATCGTTTTAATGGGATTTACCCGTCTATGCACCTGTACCCGTAATCTCTTAATGAGTCCCGCAAAACAAATTGCTGTTCCACGTGGCACTTCGAACGTTTCCGAAAGACGCGCCTTGAAACATGTTTCTCAACTTATGGTGCATTTATTTATTTATCTTCGTCTCATTTATTGGCGTCTTCATTTTTCAAGTGAAAACAATTGCTGTTCTGTGAATGATTCTGATCCGTCACGCTCCGAGGTGAAACGCTATTCGGGTAAACGAATTTCATTCACTCTGTTTCTTTTAAAACATCAACAAAAAATCTGTTGATGCTTCTGTAAGAGACAATTAAACTTTTCTTAGACTATGAATTTATGAAAAGAAAATTTTCCATTTCGACTTTCAAGTGACTAAAAGTCGATGTACTATTATCTAGTGTAATATCGTATTAGTTTTTGAAAACAATTGCTGTTCAGTGAATGATTCTGATCCGTCACGCTCCGAGGTGAAACGCTATTCGGGTAAACGAATTTCATTCACTATGTTTCTTTTAAAACATCAACAAAAAATCTGTTGATGCTTCTGTAAGAGACAATTAAACTTTTCTTAGACTACGAATTTATGAAAAGAAAATTTTCCACTTCGACTTTCAAATGACTAAAAGTCGATGTACTATTATCTAGTGTAATATTGTATGAGTGGTTGGTTTTAGCAGAATGATTAGTCCTGCACAACTAGAACGTAAATCATAACAACTCGATACTAATTGTCTTTATTAGCATTCATCCACGGATGTTGTGACAACGGGTGGATGTAACGAGACAAGTTTCGGTGAAGTTTCGTGATATTAGAAGCTGCTGAGACACGACCCGCAGTAATGAAGGTAGGATCGCAATTAGTCTTGATTTAAATTAGCTACGGCGGCTGGTAATTAACTTTGGTTTAAGACCCAAGCGGTAAACCAGTGCTGTCATAATGAAGATAATTATTACTGTAGAAGGCATCATGCACCGGGTGTCAGAATTTTTTAAGGACACTTCAAGCGTTCCTGTCGGGAACGTCAGCTGTGAAACTTTCAAATGAGTTAAACAATATTTTATATTCATCGCCGTTACATTAAAGTTAGCATGTACTTCCGAAGATGATTTCTTCATGTTATTGTTATAGACGAGTACTGAGGTAATAATCAGATTTGGTATTTTAACGAGTCATACTCGTGATGGAGATTTTAAACAAAGTCTAACAAATACGAATATTACGCCTTTTTTAAATGAGATAAAATTTGGTTCGTTCCTAATCGATATTTAAGTATTAAAATAAATGTAGCCATACAAAAAATATAAGTTTTCTTTTCCCGTCTACGACATTTTTGGGGATAAAAATGTTTTAATCACTGTAACTGTATAGAAAATTATACGGTAAGGGGTTAATATTAAACTAACAGTAACAGTCTACGACGCGTAACCATCGCAATGTTTTTATTTACATTTAACAATGCAGTTGAGATTATGGCAATGGCCGTAGAACAATACCTACCTATGTCTTTTTGAGTGTACGACTCAGTAAATTGAATGCATTGTAAATGGACTTTACTTAAGGTTCTAAAGAATTCAAACTCACTTCATCGAAGTGAATTGAATTGAATTATGTCATTCTAAAATTGATTCTCACACCGTGGTTTTGAACGAGTCAAAATTTGTACGAACGTGTTGATAGTGAAACGTGAATGGTGGTTGCTCGACCAAGTCGTTCCCGTTTGCTGAATGTGTGTTCGGCTTTAATAGTTCACGAAAAACAGATCGATTGCTCATAGTGAGTACATCGTACCGACGAAGCGAAAGGTCATTTCCGTCGAAACTTTCTTCTCTTTACGCGGAAGCACTTTGTTCTGCAAATATTTTTACACGCATAATCTTGTACCGCAGATATTTTCCGCGAATAATGCAAGCGGAATATTAATTTGCCTATTATTAGAATGCTTCATATCGAACATGATTCTTCGAAATATTTCCAGTGCAACAACACAAGCTAATATATATGCTCTTTTCGATATTTCAATAATTATAAATTGATGATTTAAAATGTGAACCATAGAATGTTATGTTACTTTCGAACAAAATGTTCGCATTGCTCCTCACACATTATTTCGATGAGGTTAAATTAAATTTCCATTTAATTACATTTTAATGAGAAGAAGGTCTTTGCTTCCCTTTCACGTATAACACAATGCTTTTTATTCAAACGTTCGTCCATCCAAAGATAAAATATTATTTTACTGTACTATTGCACAGTTTCATTAAAACTGACTGCTATTAACCTCCTCTTGCTAACAGACGATTAATTAAACAAGACCTGAGTTACGTTTAATTAACACATATTTCAATACTTTCAGCTTGTAAAATTATTCGTACGGAGCGGACGAATAAAATCGATTCCAAACGTCATGAAAAATTAATGTGCAATATAAATGCGTTTATCACAATACGGCAGAATTTAACAATTGTTGAATCGCCCTTCTATTGAAACAATGTTATTTAAAACGATGAAATTCATTAAAACAATTTTCGTGCTAATGAGAGTTCTAATTAATAAGACGGATTTTTACTTGATTCATCTTTTCGCAGGAGAGCTACAAATTAGCGTAACCATTCACTATCCAGATATTCAAATAGAATTTGCATGACGTGAAAAGATAAATGCACATGAAATTTTTATTTTTATTGTACGAGATCAATGTTTTATTGTTCCGTCGCGTCGGTGTCTACAACAAATGGAAATTACGAGAGATGCTTGAAACTGCATCCATGACTGTGGAAAAGGAAGAAAACGGGAAAGAGAACGAATCGATGTGGTGTGCAAACAGTACCAGGGGTATGTTTCCTGAAATGGAAGGGCCCTTAGTGGGCGTTTATCCGAGCGCATACGCACAAGCAATAAGTTCACGCATCGGTACGGTGAGCGAACTGCAGATTAACTCGCCTTGTAAACCAGACAACACGTTTGTTTCTTCTTCTTTCGTGCTAATACTTCCGTTACGCGTCGCACCTATTACACACGTATCGACTATTCTCGTACTCGCGATTTCTGATTAGTAGACTGCGTATGTTTATGCAATCCTCAAGTTTTGTAGTCGAATTTCAAGAAAGTGGGACCAAATAAAATCCATCGTTCATTGGTGATAGCAGTTGTAGATCAAAAATATTAAGTTGGAACGAAAGTTCGTAGCGTTTTTAAATCAAAATTCGAAGATAAAATTAAGATATTTATTCATAGGTTTATTGAATAACATGATAAGTCGCCTAAAAAATGGCAAAAAGCAATAGCAGAGAATGGAAAATGTGTAATTTTATCTTCGAGTTTTAATTTAAACACGCTACGAACTTTCGCTCCAACCCAATAAATGAAAATCGTACTAAATTCTGTCGAATTCGATACTCCAGCATTCTTTGAAAATTTTTATAAGTAGTAGCGAGCCTCAACGTTGAAAACAAAAGAAATTTGTACAACAATTTAATCCATAAACTCCTTAATCCTTAAGATTAACTTCTGTCTTCGATCGCTGCGGTTGTTAATGAGTAAATTTACTTAATAAATTTCTTTTTACTTAGTCTATACAGCCGCTATAATTTTTCAATTTTTTATTACATTATCATACGATTATTCATTGCAGTCGTATGCATAAATTAGCTTCCAGAAGAATTTACGGATTAACAATGGCTAAATTAACGAATGCGATACCGTCTGTATCGTGTTACGACAATAATCGTCAATTTCAATTTATTATACGTATCTCCGGTTTCCTCTCGCGGAATGTAAAATTTTATGTCGGTCGACGTCATCGTTCAAAGGCTTCTTGTAGTTCATAATTACACTCGTAAAGAAGAATGCGTACGGCTACACACGCTATGTACGTACTTACTCTTGGCATTTGTGCGCAACCTGTGTTAACAGTATATTAGCATAGCACGTGAGGAGAACTGTACAGCAAAGTACACTTTCCAAGTATAAGTGGACGGTGTCGTAAAAGAAGCATTAAATTTGGTTAAACTGATACTATATCCCCGTAATAAAATTAATTTAACGTTCAATCAAGTTGAAGCTGGTACTGTCTTCTCCCAGCGAATCGAGGTATTTTAATTTGCGATTACTTAATTTATATGTATGATGCACGGTGGTCGTAAAAATTAAAAGAAATACTAATTGTTTTATAGTTAACCATCCGCGCGAATTATAAATTATAATATAAATTATTGGAAATGGACGTGTGATAAGAAGTGATAAAACATTATTCGTTTTGTCTTCCGTATCTTATACTCTATACAAAAATATATAACTGATGTAGTTTTCAATATTTTTGCCTATAAAAAATCACGCATGTACGTCAATTATCAATAAATAAGCGTAGAAAATATTAATGGAAAAAGTTCGATAGTTAGTCGGAAAAAATTCCCAAGGATTCACGTTGAGAACGGTCTCGAAAACACCAGAATACCTCGTTAATTGGCAGTTAGTTCGAAAGCGTGACGGGTCTCTCAGTTGGACGAAGGAGCCGCGTTAGTATCAATTTGTCGCGGGGCCAGGGCTTGATTATTTCTGATCGGAGAATTTCCAGGATCGCGCGCGTTCGCGTATGCGCATCGACTGCGAGGAACCGGTGCGTGGGTGCTTGCAACGAGAATTACGCGCGCGGTTGCGCACCGTATTAACATATAGATGCGATTCGTGACGCGAAATGCAGCAGCCCCTTCAGCTCCCTCGCCGGCATACGGGGCCGGGCCCGATCGGATGCAGAACTGCAACACACGCCTGCATACGCGATACGAGAGATGCTCTTATTCCTCGCAAGAATGGCGTATCCCCGAAGGAGTGAGAAGTATCCTCCAGCTACTAGTTTGCAACGCTCATGAACAATGTGCCCGGGATGCTAAAAAGGGGATGCCCACGGCTATCGATGCTTTCTGCTCCTTGCGCGGAACCGAGTGTAATAACATGTTAGTACATCGTATCGAACCAGCTTGCCAGTGAGTTACGACCGCGGCTCGTGAATTTCTGAAAAACTACAACAACCACAGACCGTTCGACCGTGGCTCAATGAAAGACATACTCGTTGCATACTAACTTCTTCTTCTTCCTCTTCTTCTTCGGGAGGAATAGGAGAAAGTTGGAGGTGTAGGCTACGCTACTGTGAAATATTTGGAAACTTAAACTCTTGCCCTACGATCTACTTTCAGAGTTGTGCTAATTCAATTACATTGTAATTCAATTATGCAATTGAATTACATTGTGTTTCAATTATGCACTAATTCAACTACGTCGTAATTGAATTACATACAGTGACTGACTCCCACTAATATTCGGACACTGTTAAAAAGAGGATAACTTTTTAAATATTGAACTATACGATTTGAACTTTTTTTGGGAAGCTAGAGCAATTAGTTTACCACAGGATGTGAAAAGAAATTTTTTCAAAAATTGCAATAGATCGGAATTATAGAAAAAATACTAAAAGTTGCATTTTACAGCTTTTTTATGTGGGCCTGTATTGAAAATTTGAAAAAATACGTTTTGTAGATCTGTGTCAATTATATGCACTGTGAAAGCATTTTCCAAATTTTCAATATGGGCCCATATGAAAAAGTTGTAAAATGCAACTTTCAGCACTTTCTCTGCAATTCTGACAACTCACGAACGCTACGAACTTTCGTTCCAACCCAACAGTTTTGAGATAATAAATAACCTGTTAACGTGCTACGTCTACACAGGAAGTTACATCCGGAAATCTGATTATACAAATATTTTCGTCATCCATTGTACACGTTTCTAACAACGCAGGTCAAAACTTTAGCGCTCGTTTAATACAATGTGGTACGGTTGTGTAAATACAAGAACAAAGGATTGGGAGCTCATTGATTATATCGACGGGTCTGAAGATCGATTGTGAGCCCGCAGCTGAAAATCTATGGATCGAGCGACGACGTATGTACGTAAGTGCAGTATGCAGTTCGGGTTCGTCATCGTCGAGAATGCAATCCCACTTAAAACACAAAAAAAACTGCGGCGACCGGCTCGATGGAGGTTTCGGGTGCACGTAAGGTATTTATTGTCAGTTGCCCCGAGAGTTTTCCTTTGCTGGTGTCTGTGGAGCCGGGAGGGCCAAATAATTTGCGAATGGGCCCGGCCCGGCCCGACGTGTATATGCGTGCGTGTTGTATATGTAAGTATGTACATCGTAGCGGTGAAGGCGCGCGGAAGTAAACGTCGGTCCATTAAAGGGAGCCTATATACGAATGTACAATATCCGCGGCTAAATAATAATAACTCGACAGCGAACCCTCGGTTCTCCCTTGTGTTCGAGCAGACAGAGAAGGCGGTACGCAAGGAGGTGGCAAGAGGAGAACGACGAGGAGGGGGAGATAGGTGCGCAGAGCTACACTGTGTCACACAATGATAGCGCGCATGATTTCAATTTATTTTCGCATTGCAACTGAAATTTCTTACTATACGTTATGTCAGGATACGTTTCATCCCTCGTTTAACGAGTCACACTCGTGATTAACATTTCAACGAAGTCCAACAAATACGAATGCTACGCCTTTCTTTTTCAATGAAATAAAATTCGATTCGTTTGTAATCAATGTTTAAGCATTAATATAATATATTTTCTAATATAAATTTAATCTAATATAATATATAAATATATTTATATATAATATATAATCTTTCTAATATAATATATAAATTTTCTTTTCTCTTTCACATTTTTGGGGATAAAGACGTTCTAATAAGTAAAGATTCGGTCGGCTTAAATACGGTCCGGCTACTACAAAATTTCCATATCCGCATTCGTAAAATTTTGTCGAATATTCTGTGCAATAGCGAGCACGTTATTACGTAAATGTATGACGAAAACTAGTATTAACATGGAAAATGTATTTCCTCATGTGCTATCTTTTTGTCACACAGTGTAGAACGCGAGAAAGGAGACGGAGAGGAAGGGAAACCGCGAAAGAAGAACGGAGAGAACGAGGGTGAGCGCGGAATTGAAGAAGGGCGAGAAAAGGAGGGGTAGAGAGAGTAATTCGCAAGAGTGGGACGCTGTTCAATGAAAGTCAAAGCACCGAAGCTCAGAAACATTTCTTCTCTTTTCTCCGTTTCGTTTGGAAACGATTACGCGGCTGTTAAAAGCGGCGAGGGAATTCTATGGAGGAAATGAAAAAAATTGAGGGGAGTAAATCGAGAGGGATGTGTATGTATGTTCATAATGGAGGCACTAATAATTTTAACTGTATTTAGTGGTTTAATTGGCGGAGTTAAATAAAAAAAAATAGTAGAACTAATTAATAGTTCTACTAGTAATAACTAATGTAATTGAATAGTTCTACTAGTAATAACTAATGTAATTGAATAGTTATTTCTTGAGAGATTTACGTGTTTTTTAAATGCGATTGAACCTGTTGTAATGATTGTATCTGATCTTATAAGTTCTTATAAGCACATCTTATTTGCAAATTATTGTGTCGAGATGATAATATATAATAGTAGGAGTAACTGGAACCCCTCGAGGCATGATATGATACTTGATCTAACTATTGAACATGTCCACGGGCAGGATAAAGCTAGCTTATTTATTGTTGATACCTCTGACCGTGATATTTCTCGATAACGACGAGTATCACATTTATTTACGTCACGATAATTGAACCGAGCAAGCTCGAGTAAGTATGTAACTGGAACAGGGTAGAATTTACAGGGAAACATTTCAAATAATATTCTAACTATACAATAAACTGTTTAACACGAAGTTGTAAGTAGAAAACGAATTTTCCACTCATCAAATATCTTTATCTGAATAATCTGAAACGTAAAATGAAATATTCGAACCTTGCGTATTACACGTTTGCACGTTATTCGAATCATTTTTGCTTGTACGTAATTTATTTTATCCGCCGAGTACGTATTTAATTATAACATGTTTGTGGTATCTCATATTTAAGTTTTAATTCTGACGAAGAAATATGAACTTCGTGAAATTTCTAGTTACGAATAACTACTGTTGCTAAAACTGAGACACGTAAAATATTCTGAAATTGGAGCTATGGGACTGACCATTATACAATACCGCAATTGTTTCGCCAACATCTCGAATGCATAACTGTTTTATTCGACATAACATTGACTTCCATTTCAGTATTACAACTAGATTGCGGTCGTTTGGGTAAATACAAATATTTGTGGAACGTGAACTAAATTACGTTATAATATGTGTTCTGATATCAACCCAGAATACGATTAAAAACCAGCTTAAAAAATATTGTTAAATTAAAGTGAAAGTGATATTTTAACATGCACAACTGTTTAAAAAAATATTTGAAAGAAATTTCATGATGTGAGTCGCAGGGAATTGTGAGCAGAGAATTGAAGGTCGAATGTCTGGTTTCGTAAGCACGTGTAAATAAAAATTAATGGACAGTTTAGGCTCGTATTTTGGTGCAAATAGGCCGGTGGAAACTAAGCAAATGGGCAAGCCGCAAGTGACGGTAGTTTTAATTAAGCCATTAGGGTGGCTGAGAGGCTGCGACCAAGCGGCTAGACATTCCAACCCTCTATTCCCTCTTCCTCCCTATCTTTCTCGCTCTCGGTCTGCCAAATTAATATTGTGCTCGCATTCCATACCGCCACGTGACGAGGGAGCTTGTATCCGAATAAACTTCCTACCTTCCCTACATTTTCCCATACGCACCGTAAGCATCTGTGCTTGCGGAGATATTATAACGGAAATTACAAATAAGTTGGATTCCTTCCCTGTTATGCGAACAGCTTTCCCGTCTCTCGTGTGTCTTCCCTATACACGGTGTTACACAATTTAACGGTTAAACCCTTGCCAACTTACGTTTACGTACACTTCCGATCCACACAACTATCCGGACACTCAATAAATTCATATTAAATTCCCTATTTATTCTTTTCGATAAAATTAGAAAATTTAGAAGTGCCAAAATGATGTTCCGGAAATGTTTAATTGCTTATTTCAAACTGGAATCACACATTATCCGCGTAACTGCCGATTCATTAATTACATTCGCAGGGACACGGTGCCTTCATTACTGCGAGCATTTCATTACAAGCAGCGCAAATATTTGTCCGCGTTAATCACTGGAGAATTTTGAGAACGTAATGCCCGCTTCCACAAGTTGCAGATGTATTGATCGAGTATTAATGAAAGCTGCTTTCCTCGAGTGTCCTCTCGATTCAATGAGAAAAGTGAATGATCTTCCCAAAAAAATGTCAAGAATGTGAAACAAAGGATTTTAAGATGCTACAAAAAACGGTAGAACTACACGATCTAAGAAACAGCACAGACCCGAGGGTTTTTCTTAGATCAAAAGTTTACTGTAGCTCATTTCTACGCATTCGCTGATTATTATCAGGACTTATTATTAAAAGTGCTTGATCTTCCAAAAAAAATTCAAGAATACAAGACGAAGGATTTTAACATAAACCTACCGAGACCATCAAAAGTGACTGATGTGTATATCTAGTATAATGAAAATAAGAAGATTAAATTTATTTATATTTTCTACGATTTTTACTATAATATATACTGGAGTCGAAAAATTTATTCAATAAATTCTCATGAAAACACCTTTACAATTCCAATAATTGTCAAATGAAAAATCTAAAATCGGTCATTTCGTGGTAGGTGTAGTGTTAATATGTGACAAAAAGAATGGTAGAACTAAGAAATAGTGTAGATAATTTCTTGAGCAGTTTCTCGCGAAAAATTCAGTCTCCGTGTGAGGTGTTCGCGGTCATTCGCTGATTATTATCTGGACAGCGTGCAGATTCGCGCATTTACTTACCAGCTCGTCCATCGTAACCACGCTCGTCGTCATCGTCTTCATATTCGCCGCTCTCTTCGCCGGCTGTGCCCTGCGTCTGCACAACCCTCGGTATTCCTGCAAGAAAGGGCACAACAAACGTGAAACCGTTCCGAGAAGAAGTCACGCTAAATACGTCTCGTATCTCTTCTAAAAGGCGTACACGGTCTCCACTTTCGTATTCGCAAATTTCGCCTAATTGGACGTGAGATTGGCCGATAACGCGGCCGTTCGGTCGCGTGTTCCTTCGAATTGATCGATCGATCACTTTTAAAAACAGGACGGCGGCTACGCCCGAAATTCTTATACTGTTTTATTTATTGATTACCTTCTTTTTATTGTGCCCCGTCCCGTTCCATTCGAATTATTTAATCGAGCGGTTACGCGCTGTGTCAGATACCGCGTGCCTCGAATAGAATGTCCAACGTTCTTCCTTTAATTGATTCATTCAGTTCTTCCGTTTATTATTTTCAAGCAGAGAGTAGAGTTTTTCCACGAATATCAGCGACGAATACAAAGTTCACGAAGGAAATGCAGATTAAAATGCGAAGAATCATTTCTTAAATTGATCTATGGGATACTGAATGTCTTACTAGGCTGCCGCATAAATTCTACAGGGTAGAGAACGTTTCCTGCGAATTTGATTTATGAAACCAGTTTGTGCTTCATTCGAATTGTGCATCTCACATCGTTACTTGTATCTAGACCGAGAATATTTATCGCCTAAGCACTCGAAAATCTCCTATACTTTATTAACTTTATTTGCGAGAGAGATTAACCTAGCAAGAGATTACTAATGTTAACAAGAAGCATCCTGCTATTTTCACGAGTATGTGGCTGATGATAAATACTTTCCGAACACCCAGTGTATAGAAGAAAGCTTCGGAGCTGTATCCCTTGGCGTGTGTAAGCCAGGACATGCTGTATAGGAAACGGCGCAGTGCGATATGCTGGAAATAATTAAGTCTGCTATGCGCGCAGTCAATTTTGATCGTCAGCATCGTGGGAAGCTGATAATCGGTTATTACGAGACATGTTAGCTCTCGAACATAAGTCAACCGTGCCATTCATCGGCCGCAATATATCATCGCGGTTGTGAAAATATTTTAAACGGCGGAATTTAAACAAGAATTTTGAATGATCGATACACGGAGAGTCTATTGTTATTTTCATAAAATTAGTAGATTGTCCCAAAAGTTTCTATCGCAATGTGCACATTACTTCCCAAACTTCTTTTTTGATTGCTATTTATTTGTTCTTTTTGAAACAATCTTTTGAAACAACCTGACAAGCAGTATCGTTGCATGCACAATTCAAAAACATGCGACATATAAAAGCATTAAACACTATTGAGTTCACAGATGGCAATTTGTGTAGGGATACTAACACACTATCATGCAGAAACAGACGTGTGTTTAGGAAGTACATAGAAAACACAGAAATGTTGTAGATCTCAAGTAACCAAGTTAAATTCGTGTGAAATGTTTTATAGCGTAAAGATTGTTCGAGTATATTGTTGGTGATCATTTTCTTACATGATCTTGTAAATGAAGTATACGTATACGGTTCGATTTTGAAACTATAGAACTTTTCAGTTAGTGTTTAGGAAGTATCAAGATTTCCACAGAAATATACGCTTCGATTTTGAGACTATACATAGAACTTTTCAGTGAGTGTTTAGAAAGTGCTCAGATTTCCGTAGAAAACACAGAAATGTTGTAGATCTCAAATAATCAAGTTAAATTCGTGTGAAATGTTTTATAGCGTAAAAATTGTTCGAGTATATTGTTGATGATCATTTTCTTAAACGATCTTGTAAATGAAGTATACGCTTCGATTTTGAAACTATAGAACTTTTCAGTTAGTGAATGAACGTCGTTTTAGAATGAGTTTACGTGAAGTCTTTATGCAGAGAAATCGATTTGAACGGAAATGATTAATGTGTGGTTTACGAATGCCTTGATTCTCACGCGAACTACAAAAAGGTGAGGAATTCGCGAGTACTTACTGATGCAAGGCGCAATGTGCGATCTACTCTGTTGGTAACCACTGGCACATGTGTTACAAGTGGGACCAATTACACCATCTTTACACGGACACTGGCCAGTACTTTGATTACAAATTTTTCCGGAGGCTCCGATCGAGTGACAGTCACACGCTGTAACACACAACATGCGAAAATTAGAAACGGTTAGTCAAACAAATCTTAGGATTAATGTCTCAAAAATCATCAGTATGTCTCGTACACATTCTAATAACGTGCTGGACATGTATATCTGAGAACATTTGAAGGGTCACGAAGGATCTAGAGGTAAATCAAGTTCATTCGAAACGAAAATCGTTTGCCAAAAATTGAAGCCAAACAGAAACTTCCCACCTTTAATGATTTTAATAATCTGCAATTAATACATCGATATTCTTTCTTCTGATTTAAATTGTACCTACCTCATCAACTTTATTCGAAACGAAAATTGTTTGCCAGAAATGGAAGCCAAACAGAAATTTCTTCCCATCTTTAATGATTTTAATAATCTGCAATTAATACATCGATATTCTGTCTTCTGATTTAAATTGCACCTACTTCATCAACTTTATTCGAAACGAAAATTGTTTGCCAAAAATTGAAGCCAAACAGAAATTTCTTCCCACCTTTAATGATTTTAATAATCTGCAATTAATACATCGATATTCTTTCTTCTGATTTAAATTGTACCTACCTCATCAACTTTATTCGAAACGAAAATTGTTTGCCAGAAATGGAAGCCAAACAGAAATTTCTTCCCATCTTTAATGATTTTAATAATCTGCAATTAATACATCGATATTCTGTCTTCTGATTTAAATTGCACCTACTTATTTTTGTCATAATCATAATAAGATGGTCGCAGGTTCACAAACACACGAATTACAACGTAAGACAGATAATGTAATAATAAATGAATTTTTTAAAAGTCGATTTTGAAGTGAAAAATTTGGAAAAAGTCACAGATATGTATGCTGTTTGGTAGAATATTCATGAATTCTTTCGTAAGCTTTTGTTATTATAATGAGGTCCATTGGACGTGAACAATATCTAAAATCCCCGCTTTTCCGAGATCGATTATTCAGAAACGGAAAGTCCGAAGGTGCAACTGAGAAAAATGCATGTATCGTCGCCTGCATATTTATCGATCAGCATAATTCCGACTTTTTCCGCGAGCGTGCCGGGGATTAAGAGGTGATTCGCGATGGAAAGAGGCTGAAAGCAAAATCGAGGGAGAAACGTTCGCTCGAGAAAAGCCAGCTTGACACGTTCCTTTTGCCCACTTATTTATGCAAGCTCGTATTTTTCATGCGAGAGAGACACTGAAAAGCGGTTAATTACGATTGCACTTCGAGCGGAGTGCATCCCTGCGAAAATCTAGGAGGAGAGTCTCGAAAGCTCTGTCAGTCGTTGCTCGTCTGCTCTCCTATTTCCCTTCTCCTTATGCCTGAGCCCCGCTTCTCTTCTCTTTCTTTTTCTTCTACTTCCACTTATCTGCGGCATTACTATTTCACGGTGAAAACATCTCTGTATTTTCGTGCACAGTTGCTTCGACATAGCTACTTGCTCGGCCGTGAACGGTCGGCAATTATTCCGTCCGATACATTACGCTCAAATTGGCAAAATTCTTCCTTCCACCAAATTCGATTTTGTTTCGTTCAGTCTTGTTTGCTAGATAGATAGATAGTAAAGGTTATTCATCTATAAAAAATTGAATTTTATTTTGTTCTTCGCAATTCTTTTCAAATTTTGTCTACCTGTTCTTTAGTAAACTAATTCCTCCAACGTGTCAAAAGATCTCAGCCCGTTTGGCTCAATTTTAAGAAAATTATGCGATCGAATGCTTTTCGCCACGAGTTGTATTTCAATAATTATTGTTCTTTTAATAGAGAAGTGAATACATAAAAGTTGTACATGTTCAAAAATGCAGAATGAACAGTTTTCACGCCAGCTCCGAGCACAACCGGAAATGCGAATAAAGCGAAGCGCAAGAAAGAAACTTCGAGGTGACAATGAATTACGATGGTCAGTGGAGATAACCATACAACCTGGAGAACAGGAGTACGAGGTGACCATTTGCACTTCCGCGAAATGGATTAATCTTGAGAAGACTGCCGAAGGGACGAACAACCGGTTCACGCTTCTTCAACGTGCATACGTAGCAGGAGAATTTTAACCGTGTCCAAGCGGAAGAAGAATCGCGAGAAGCTACCGACAGCATCCTCGTATTAATGTCTTTTACAGTTTAAATAAATCGACACCACCGATAGAAAAATGATTGTTCTATCAGCTTTCTTTACCGATAGTTCTACGACGAAGAAAATTAAAGCCCCACCTCAGTGTCTTCCAACAAGTTCGGATAACGGTAACCATAATGAACTTCATTTGTGCTTTCATAAAGACCAGTAAAAAAATCGACACAGTTGTACGACGAAGGAAGTTAATTGTACCGTATTGCATCGAGACAGGAGAAAATAGCATAATGAACTTCATTTGTGGTTTCATAAAGACCAGTAGAAAATCGATATGGTTTTACGACGAAGAAAATGAACGAAACTCTGTTGCATCTTGACAGCGCAAAATTACTTAATGAACTTCATTTGTGCTTTCATGAGGACCAGTAAAAAATCGATACAGTTATACGACGAAGAAAATGAACGATACTATGTAGCATCTTTACAGCACAAAACTACATAATGAACTTAATTTGTGCTTTTATAAAGACCAGTAGAAAACCGATATAGTTTTACGACGAGGAAAATGAAAGCCCCACTTAAGTGTCTTCCAACAAGTTCGGATAAGCGGCGTCCCAATGCATCTTGGAAGCACAAAATAATACAATGAAATTTATTTGTGCTTTCATAAAGACCAGTAAAAAAATCGACACAGTTGTACGACGAAGAAAATTAATTGTACCGTATTGCATCGTGACAGAAGATAATAGCATAATGAACTGCATTTGCGCTTTCACAGAGACCAGTAGAAAATCGATACAGTTTCACGACGAAGAAAATGCCACCCCCACTAAAGTGTCCTCCAACAAGTTCGGATAAGCGGCGCCCCAGTGCACCGTGACGATACGAGCTGTCACGAGCGGAACGTGCGGCTTCTCTCGGGGTCGATCTCTAGGAAAAGTGGGCAGAGGGCGAAGTCGTGTCGGATATTTTTCTCGAGTGGCGTGCAGCAGCGTTGTGTTCGATCCTCTCAATTATCAAGGCGTTCGTTTAACGTTAACGTGCCGCGGCACTCAATGGATCGGCCGTAACGAGGCGTAACGCGAGTAAAATGTAAAACGACCTTGATTTACGGCCGGCGCGTACATATTTTCTTTATACTGGTGGGTGTCTCGCAGTCATGTTTATATTAGCCGGCGATAAGTGACACGCCGGTATGCTCGGTCATTTCACAGGCGCGAACGTGAATTACGGTTCCCGGGCCCCGTTGTGCTTCCTGGCCACGCTGTTTTATCCCGATATCGTTTCCCAGTCTGACCCTTGCGAAACGCGACCAGGTCCAGACAGTTTTGTATCGTGCATGCGAACGTGAAATCTGCGGCCGACGTTCCCGATGTTTCGTATCGAGATGAATTGTTCGATTAATCCGGGATTCGAAAGCCGGCCACTCGAGCAGTTCGCGCGTTGCACGCGCGTGTCCCTCTTTTTGCTTTGATCCCTCTCGTCCCTTTGTTCGCGCGAGCATTTGTAGACGCAGCCGGAACCATTCTTCTTTTTTTTCGTTCGTACCAGATTGTAGATTTTGATGTATTGGGCTGGCAAGATAGTAATTTCGGTATTTTGAGGTGAAATAGAGAGAGCCAAATTTTTTTTTATTCAAGCAATGAACTTTAATGAATAAGATATTTTCCCTTTTGTTCGATGATCTTTTGCCGAAAAGAATAAATGAGAAAATATTTTATTGATTGAAGCTCATCGCTTGAATAAAGGAATTCGGTTTCTTTTTATTTCACCTTAAAATACCGAAATTACTTTCTTGCCAATGTTTGAAATTTTTATTCATCGTTCTATTAATTAACTCTTAGCACTCGAGTGGTGACTAAAGGCATCACTAAATATATTGCTATATCAGCAATGTGAAATAATTGTTACCTTATTAAATTATATCATATCAAATAAATGACTAAACGCTTGAGTATTTCACGAGTAAATTGCATCAGTTTAATATGCATAAAATGAGAAAGATCGTATAGAATGGGAATACTCTAGGTTACAAAAAATGTTTAGTTTTCGTGTTAAAATAGTTCCGAGTGCAAAGAGTTAATTTATCTTACTCTTACACGCGCGTGTCTCTCTCATCCCTTTGTTCGCGTGAGCATTTGCAGACGCAGCCGGAACCATTCTCCATTTTCTTTTTATTCGTTCGTGTAGATTTTAGTATTTTTGAAGTCTACACTTTCATCAATTTTTGTTCATCGTTTTATTAATTAATTTATCTTGCCCCGTAGGATATAAAATTTTCATTGATCGTTCCCGTCACATTATTTACGCAGCAACACGAACCAGCGAAAGGGGTAGGGCTAATTTTCATTGAGAAATAATATTTGCGATTTAAAGCAGCTGCTCCACATCTAATTTATTGGGCCATCTACGATCGGAAACAACCTTATTCGCAAGCGGTTCAGGTATACCGAAGGAATTCCACCATTTATCCGCCATTGGCCGTTTCAAATACCTGTTCCAGCAGCCCTAAAGCGAGACCAAGTATATAAAATGCGCAAAGAATGTCGTTTATTTATGAATATATTATTAGACGCGTGTAGAATATTCTTGCGAGGGAAGCAACTGTTTCAGAGCATGATCAAACGCGTATCAACAACATCAATCGGCGATATAATAAATTAGAAGCGCGACGCTAGAGTATAATTATAATTAATAGTAGACTGTGTATAATATGTTTGATCATTTATAACTGCGGATCTTTATGCAAAATAAAAATTATCTGCATGGATTGCAAGAAAGAGAAATCAAATTGAATGTTATTTCTTCCCTTATATATAATGATTGTAACACTTTACCTACCGAAAGCCTGTTAACCCTTTGCCATATTTTGACGAGTCAGACTCGTGATCAAGATTTTCAACAAAGTCTAACAAATATGAATGTTACGCGTTTCATTTTAGATGAAATAAAATTTGATTCTGTTGTAATCAATATTTAAGCATTAAAATAAATAGAAAAAATATAAATTTTCTTTTCCCTTCTACGACATTTTTGTGCATAAAGACGTTTTAATGACTGTAACTGTAAAGAAAATGGTACGGCAAGAGTTGGTACGCCTTAACAGGATTTTCAATAAAATCAATAAGAAATTTTCTTTTATATTACAATCTTAAATGAAAGTATTAGATGACGTTATTGAAGGTGACTTGTTAGTTCACAATGAAAATTGCTGTTGCTATTGAAGATTCCATTAAAAAGTGTTTAGCTATGTATGTACCATAGATTTTTCAAAATTATGCAATAATTACCGGTCGGCAATGTGTTAATCGGGGAGAAATCATATATCTTCAATTTCCAAAATTTTTCAACAATTTTGAATTTCGTCTACTCAATTTTGCTATAACTGCGTAAAGATTCGCAGTCTATTTATAACTAATTTAAGCGAAGTACAACTAATATATGTTGACTATTGCTGCGATTTCTATTTCTGCAAGAGTGACATGATTTAACTGACATGTTTAACGCTCGTATTCTTGTTTATTATTTGTTGCTCGACCGAAATGGATTCGCAAAGTCGCTTTCCATCAGCGAACATAACTTTCCGACGTTCGTCCACCGATCGACGCACTGAAAATTTCATTATGATTCCGCGGACGACGTGGATCTCGGTTGCGATCATCGCGATTACAGCCGTTTAACGCGCCAGGAAAGCAAAAGAGGATGAAGTCGATGGCGCTGCCACGCCATAAATTCAACTTACCAGGCTAGCCTCGCAAAAGTATGTACACGTATTTATATCCGTGTGCCTACGTGAAATTGTTAAGGCGCCTTAAGCCGATTACCGGGGAGGGTCAAGTTGATCTTGCTAGGTTTCATCCTCATCGTCCCCTTCGGTTTCCATCGTTTCTTTTAAACGTTAAAACAGTTATGGTTCATTAGCGAGTCGAGTGCGTCAACAAACTTACAAAAGAATTAAGCCGGGCGATGCTCGAAGTGGCGTTATCATTGGCCGAGCAGGAATCAGTCTCCAATAGCTCTGATTGGTCCTTGTCTTTCAAGAAAGCCGCGGAGAATATTTTCGCAAAGGAAGAAGTTACTTCAAATGACCTCAGGAATCACCCCATCTAAGGAAGTACAATATTTTTGTTGTATTGTTCTATTGCTCGCCCTACTGAAATTCGAGTTGTTTACGAATAAAAGGATAAATGGCCGTGATGCTATTAGGAGTATTCAGAGATGATATCATGCTAGTTGAGAAGGTCCACAAAGTGGATAGAGGAGAGTAGTATTAATAGCTGGTAGAATTTGCTTACTGAAAAAGCAGGTAAATCGTCACATGCTCCCTCGATTCTTATAGGAAGGAAGGAAGGCAGGATAAATCTGGCAACGAATTTGCATACTGAAATCGCCCACTTGTTTTTGCTCTCAGCAGGTAGCACGTGGGTCGTTTGATGGTTACTCCGCTACCTACGTCCTTCTTCAGCCTCCTAACATCACAGCACCCTTCCTTTCGACAAACTGCCGTGTATCAACAACATCCGGCCCCAGATTTGGTTTCCCTCGCCCGCGGATAATAACGAGAATACGCTTCAACGAAGAATTTCGACGATATGCAAATCTTTGAAATTGCTAGACAGCGGATCTTTATGCATTTAGAGCAAAATTGAGTAGATGAAATTCAAAATTGTTGAAAAAATTTACAAATGTCGAAGATGTCGATATACGATTTCTCCTCTATTAAATATCATTGCAGGAAGAAATAAACTTCAATTCAGTTTCTATTTCTTGCAACCGATGCAGACAATTTTTATTTTGCATAAAGATCCGCAGTCTAGAAATTACTTAAAATTATTCTTCATTTTCTGTGTAAGTCTAAGTGTAAGTGCGGTAGATTATCTGCGCAAAAGGATCCGTTTGAATTCGCAAAATTAACGTAGTGATCGTCGAATCATTAAACGCGTTTTTCTGCGTTTGATGCGATATCTCAGGTTTGAAAGTTCGACGCGATATCTCAGGTTTGATCAATTGACTTGTAACTTTGAGAGAATATTCAGCACATACATTCTGCATGAATAAAAAATTTTTTCTTATCTTTATTGTACTAAAGACCGAAAATATTGAAGAAATTGGTCATTCCACTTCAAAATTAATTACAATAATGAAGATTTTCAATTTATTTTGGTTCTAATGAATAAACAACAACTAGAGCAAGAAATCCTCGAAAATCGAAGCGAAGAAAACGCAGCCTCGTCGATAAATCTGGTTAAATTACGCGTAAGCTCGTGGATTTTTATGCTCTCTATATTTTGATTTCCGAACGAAAGCTGCCAGAACGCGGCGTGATATTGCGGTAATAAAAACGGAGGTTCGTAAATTTCAAGCGTCCGCGAGACCGAAGCACTTGAACGGTCGAAACACACGATGCCGAGAGTAATAAATGGATCGTGGAGAAAGATAGTCAATTAAATCGAGAACAACGATCGGTACATGCGGCACGTGGATGCCAGCCAATTTATTAATCGGATTATCAGGCTGATTTCCCTCGAGTAAACCTGGGTTGCTCGATAATGTCGATCCATCGAAGCCCGAACAGTTCCCCTCTCTGTAGCCAGCCATCCTCCCAAAACCACCCTTTGAAAAGAAATTCTCGTCGCCGTTTGCTGGAAAGGATTCCCTGTTTTCCTTTCCCTCTGTTCTCGCGCGCGAGAGAAAGGGGAACATTACCTATGCAAAACTCCTGGTATTTTGGCCGGCGTTTCATCGAAAAATCGTGTTTGAAATCGTCAGGATCAAGCCAGGCTCTCAAAGGGGATCTGTTCAATCTCAGGATTCGGATGAAAGCTGCCGCTGTTCTTCCTTTAATAGAACGAAGAACGGAAAATCAAGTTCGTTTCATGGAAATGATCAAACGCGAGCATCCACCACGAAACGCTTTCGTGCCTCGAGATCAAAATAATGCTGTCAGAGAGATTCCCCAAGCTAACACAATATTAAATTATTTTGATATTATTGCATGTGTTTTATCGTGCAAATTAGCTTTGTCATCACAAAAGAAAATTAAAATTACGTATTTAAAATCATTACGAATCTGTGACATATCGTTCATTCATAAGAAAAGGCTAATCATAAATGTATAATAAATTGTGGTATCTAAATAACAAAAAATTATTTTACATTTCTAAGTTGGTGATATACAATTTAAAAAATGGGCAATTTTAGGCAACTTTCAAAAATGGCTCTCCTATAAGATTTCCTTTTTTTGACTTATGTGATGCTTCGATATTTATGTACTTTATTTATAATCGTCTTAAGTCGACATTCTCACATTTTGAGAATTTCTTGAATTTCACGCCGCGTCACTTCAATTAATTAAAAACAATATAGAGTTCACTGAGATCGGATGTATGTCTAAAATGTATTATATGTACCCATAGAAAAATGAATGATAAGATCTATGCACCGCAAGTCAGGCATTATGGTTATACAAACGAACACTCTGCGTGTTCAATGAATCGGAAAGGGATAATTAAGATGTAATACCGATAAATGGAGTGTAACCTGTTGTTAAATTTCCTCAAATACATTTTGCCTAGCAATTTCGACGTGATTAACTTTTGTGTTTAAGCCGAGGAATATTTGAAATGCTCGGGATATTAGATATCGTATTAACTGAATCATTTCCTTGTAGAAAACTAAAGAAATAAAAACTGCATCTAATATAAAACATAGATCATCTGGTGGCTTTTTTTTCATATCGAGTAACTTTCTTTCGAAGTTCTAAACCGGTTCGTTTAACTAAGTATTACGACACACGGTTGCCTTTCATCTTGATTCTCCTTTTCAATCGATAAAAATAGCAGGACTCATTCAAATAGCCAATCTGTCAGAGTATGTATTATTTCGTCAGTATAATTTCGGACGTAACGAATATTGAATGGAGCAATCACCATAACTTTTCTACCAAATTGCTTTTTTATTTCCGAAAGCCGTCACCGGAGAATGATTGAACGATGTCAATAATGGCCGGTCAACATCGTCGAGATGATGGAAAAATAATATCCCATCCGATGGTTCCTAGGGGATGCTGTCTTAATATCCAAGGGGTAACAATTCTGGCTGGCGATTCGAAGTAGTCGGAGAAACTGTCGATGAACCATTTTCTCTTCTAACAAATCAGCCTAACTTAAAGAACACCGAAGAGCTAATATCAAAAAATCAATTTCAATACATTTTCTATCGAAACGTTTGATTACATAATAGATTTTAACGTGCGAGTACTAGATAGCAGATTTTTATGCAAAATAAAAATTTTCTATCCGAATTGCAACAGACTGCAGTGGAAAAGAAGTTTATTTTCTTTCTTAATGTGATCAACAGTTTGAAAATAATATAACAATAGTTTCCATCCTTAGCACTCGAATGGTGCCACTAAAAATTGCAGTACCATTATTCAAAATATTGTTTACTAATATAACTTAGTATCTAATCAATTACTAAACAGTTAGGTATTGTATGAGGTATTGTACCAATTTCATATCCATAAAATTTAAAAAATCGTAGGGAATGGAAATATTCTAGATCGGAAGAAATGTTTAATTTTCGAGTTAAAATAGCTCCGAGTGCCAAGGATTAAATACTTATAATCCTTTTCATGAATGCATAAAATCCGCAGTCTAGTAAATACATTTTCATATAACGAGATGAATTCGTAAAAGAAATTTTATCTGCGAGAAAATGGAACCTGAGATAACCTAATTTTTCCGTTTTCCATATTCGAACCGGGTAAATGAGTCTATTGAAGCGGATTAGTTTTCTGGCTGGCGGACGACAATGCAAAAGGGACTCCATAGAAATATCGAAAATTACGTGGAGGGTCGTCTATAAGGGAGACAGACATGTTTCGCATTCGTCGTTTCTAACGGGACCAAGTTGCGCCTCTTCTGTCGGGTTTAAGTCGGGCTTGCCGGTGGTATGGACGTGGAGAACCTTCAAATCCTATTCGAGACACGCTCGCGGAACAGTTGATGTATTCGCGTCACGACGAGACCGGCAGCTCCTTTGGATTCGGTTCGCCTTGCGTTTCTAACCCCCGTAATCAGCCCTACGTGGAAATTCTGATTCATAATTCACGCTGCTTCTTTCTCTCCTTTGTCCCTCTGTTTTTCCCTCCATTCTCGCTCGGGACTGTGCATGCATGTCAGCAAATTGTTATCCGATTCGCGCACGTACGAGGTGTGATCAAAAAGAAAACCGTGCTCTGTCAGTTTCCTCGCGTCGCACAGTGGCGACCTCCGAAATCGTAGCCAAAAGTAACAAATTTTTTCCCGTGGTTTCAAAATCTGTCTAGTAGCACTTTATATTTATAAAGTTCCAGAGCACGTTTTTTCTTGTTGCAACCAATATTTAATACGTACTTCTGTCGGCTTCCAACACTAAAATCTTACATTTTTCGCTATCTGAAATCATCTGATAATCTATATCAATAATGTGCCTTGAAAGCATTCTATTATCAAATATTTGTGGAAACCAAATAATTTTTCTACATATCCGTCCGCCATTTGGTTTTTTGTAATTTTTACATCAGATTCATATTCCACCGCACAAGAAATATGGAAATACTAATTTTGAAGAAAGTCCAATACTTTTTTGTACATCGCATGAAATAAAGGACAATGAGGACGAACAGGTGTCATCCTTATGTGTCTGAAGATGTCGCGTATTCCAACAAAATCTAAATAAATTCAGGCTTGTAATTTTATGAAATAACGTCCAACATTTTATGCTCGGTACGGTGAGTGTTAAAAAATCACGGCCACGGCGTAAATGAAGTTGAAATCACGATCGAGGTAATGATTCTTCTTAATTACGATAAGAGTCCGGTTTCTTTTTGAACGCACTTTGTACACACTCTGATCGAAGGTGAAATTCTCTTGGATTCTAGTTTGGGAAATCTGTTTCCCCTTGTGACAATGATGATTTATTTTCATAATATTGGAGACGAGAACAATTTCCCACGGGGACTTTTGAAGCCACGCCCTTTGACAGAGACAGCGTCTGTTTTTCTTCGTACGAACAACTGAAATGGAAATGTGGGTCGTGAAAACCGTCCGGCGGCATGGCAGTCCTTTTCTCCTCGTAGAAAAATATTATGATACTTTATACTGTTACGCATAATGCCACCGAAGCTAGATATTGAGAGCCGGAGCAATGCTAGTGGCTGTTTTGGTCGGATACATTAAACGCGCCGAAAATGGATACGAACGATAACAGCGGCCATTCAGCTGTTCAACCTCGCCTTTTACGTTTCATCTTTATTCTTGGTGAGTCTGCACTACTTTCTTTTTATATTGCGTCATAAAGACGATCGTTATTGTTATCGCTATCATCGGGGTGACGTACTACTTGATATACGGTCGGTTGGAGTTGATTCACGCGGAAATTTCGCTTGTAAAAGAGGTTAAATCATCAAAGTTTTAATGTTAATTTTTAATTGCGAAACCTTGTTTGTGTTTGTTCAAGAAATAACATTGACTAAAATGTACAAACATATAATTGTACAAACACTACTGTGTGGTTTCGTCGATCCGATCTGCCACAATAAAATCTTACATTACAACTCTTCATTTTATTTTCGCAGGATTGTATGAATGGTAATTTTTAATTGTGAAACCTTGTTCGTATTTGTTCGAGAAATAACATTGACTGAAATGTACAAACACATAATTGTACAAACACTACTGTGTAGTTTCGTCGATCCGATCAATTGCTCAAAAATGTATCAACCCTCGCCAGCATCCCCTGCC